>RAPC01000113.1:0-51125 GCA_009806235.1 Neurospora sp. CHS-2018c
CGATAAAAACGATAAAAATCAACCAAAAATATAAGGCATATATTTATATTATATATTACCTATATATAATTCCTTATACTCGTATAGTATAAAATAGACCCGTAAATCCGTTATAAATATATAATTATTATATAATATATATATTAAGTCCAACAAAAGGACAATTAAATTAAAAGGTATTTAGAAACGAATTTTAGATTTAAAACCGTATATTATTACTAAATTTTATACAATTATTTTAAATATATATATATTGGTTATTATATAAGGTTAGCGTTATTATTAATATAATATATATATATACGAAATTAAAAAGACGGCCAGATTAGAAGGTATTTAAAAACGGATTTAAGATTTAAAACCGTTGATTTTTACTAGAATTTATATAATAATATTATATATATATATATATATAAGGTTATTATATAGTTAAAGTAGAAGAGAAATTGAAAACGGCTTTTCCGTTTTTCGTTTTAGAAAAAAGATATTAAATAAAGGTCTTTAAAAGGGTAAGAATCGAAGGGGGTATATTCGTATATAGAAAAGAAAGAAAAGGCCGAATTAAAATTAGAATTAGAGTTATTATTTTTATAAGAACAAACGGGAAGAAGTGTTATAATTAATATAATATATATTACAATATCCTAAAGGTAATACGGAATTACGCCCTAGGTATCGTTAATTATATAAGACCACTTAAATATTAAATCTTCTAACTTCGATTACTTATATCCTTTTACGGAAATACGGGCCTAAAGTGTAGTGGTTTTTAGCCTCCGTAATAATATATATATACGAAATTAAAAGGACGGCTAGATTAGAAAGCATTTAATAACGGATTTTATATTTAAAACCGTTAATTTTTACTTGATTTTATATAATTATATTATATATATATATATAAGGTTATTATATAGGGTTAGCGTTGCAATCGATATTATATATATATATACGGAATTTAAAAGACGGCTAGATTAGAAGGTATTTAAAAACGGACTTTAGATTTAAAACCGTTAATTTCTACCCGATTTTATACGATTATATTATATATATATATATAAGGTTATATATAGGGTCAGAGTTGCAATCGGATTTTTACTTTTCTTAAAAGGAAAAATAAAGGTTAGTTAAATTAAAAGGTATTCAAAAAGATTTAAAACCGTTAATTTCTACCCGATTTTATACGATTATATTATATATATATATATAAGGTTATATATAGGGTCAGAGTTGCAATCGGATTTTTACTTTTCTTAAAAGGAAAAATAAAGGTTAGTTAAATTAAAAGGTATTCAAAAACGGATTTCAGATTTGAAACCGTTGATTTTTACTGGATTTTATACAATAATATTATATATATATATATAAGGTTATTATATAGGGTTAGCGTTGCAATCGATTAATTATATATAAAAACGAAATTAAAAAGACGGTTAAAATATAATTTATTTATATTTATAAAGAGTTTTCTTAATATAAATTAATTATAATTTAAAATTAAATTATAATTACGTTATTATAACTTAGAAAGGTAAAAAAACTCAATACAATTACCACTCCTACTAATTCCAATTTAAAACCACTTAACTATATCTACTACTTACGTCTTTACAATTCGTTAATCGAAGTCTTCATTATCTCGCGAACCTCATTATTGGATATCGACTTCAATTTGTAATCCGTTACGCCTTTCTACTCGCCTATCTTCTTTCTCAATTCCTCCTTAATATAATCTTATACTACTTTACTACTATTAATATATATCCTATATATATAGCGTAATATAAATTCAATATACTTTTACAATACGTATATTCGGTACTACATCTATAATAAACGTAATTAACGTATACGCCCGATAAATACGTTGAAGCCAGTAGGAAATATATATTTAAAGGACCAATATTATATTTATTAATATATTTCGTATAAATATCGATATCCTCTTCGGGGTAGAATAAAAAGGTTAAAATCGCTATAGTTTAAATTGTAATATTGAAATATAATTAAATATAATTTTTATTACCTCCTACGTAAGTAACCTTATACTTCTAAAAACATTAGAGCGTCTTAGAATAAAATTAGTCTTAATTAAGTAAAATCTAAACTAATTGTATATAAAGAATTTACGATTATCTCCTCGTTGCGGACCTCCTACTTCAATTATTATAAAGTACCGGTAATATCGTCAAATACCAATTAATAAATAATATTAATTAAATAATAAATAATATCCGTAACTATTAAATCTTCGTTATACTCTTTAAATACGTCCGGTAAAATACGGCCGTATTTATTTCTAAATATATTGTAGGGGAATAAGTCTTCGTCGTTAGAAGGTTAATTTATTTTAATATAGGTTAAACGCATAGGGAATAAATAATAGTAGGGTTTAACAGACGTATAGTAGAATAGGAATACGAAGTTATAGAATATAAGTACAAAGGGAAATTATAACGGCGATAGAGAGGTAAAAGCGGAATAGCGTTGTAGAAAATAGGTTGCGGGGTATAAACGAAAATTGGGTATAACGTTAAACCGGTTAACAATAGCAGAGTAGGGAAATTTACAGTCGAACATACAAGCCTCCGTATGCAACCAGAATTATCAAATGTCAGATGGGCAACAACTTTCTTTCACTTCTAATCATCGACGTCAAACCGCTCTTTCTGTTCAAGTCATATTTCGTCATGAGATAGGATTATAGCAAAGACATTGGACACTAAGATGGATAGGAGGTGGTACAGCTCCGGAACCCAATGACATAGACGGCAACAGCAACCAAGATCCAGGAAAGGGGAAATTGTTAACACCAACAACTGCCCTATTACAGCCTAAGGTGAGTTGTTACAACATCTCAGATTCTGATTCTAACTCACTGTCAAATATCATTTCACATGTAGTAGACGATATGGAATGTGTGTTGATATTTCGCTGTCTTATAATGTCAGGCATTACTGCAACTAAACCATCGCTAACCTTGCTTAATCTGCGAGCATGCTGTTCCAACGTGCTATTCCCATGACGGGCAACCAATCGCCCATCTATTAGTTCTAATGTAGCCTTCTGTTCCTCCAATTGTCTTCACCTCCCATCTAGTCCATGCTCCTCATCTCTTGCTCCACCAGTTCGTTTTGCGAATTCCGCCCGGAATCAGAGCCAGTTCCGCCGATCGAACTTCGCCCTGTACTCCCACCAATGCCGCCGCCAAACATAGCCTTTCCAAGCGACAGTCCGGAAATCCTCTCCTGAAGAGCTGCGAAAGTGCTCGTAGGATCTCCAGCGGCGGCATTTCGGTTTAGTGGCGCCGGATTTCTAGTCCCGGGCGTCAGGACCTCGTGGGCCGACTCCACGCCGGCAAGCACGGACCCTCCGGCTGCGGTAGCTGCCAAGCCCGGTGGCTGCGGGCTCCGGGTGGGGCTTACCGATGTCCGCGATGGGGCCCTGGACGACGATGGGTTGCTATTCGCATCAGGGGTCCCTGCATCAACAGGCCCCGAAAGCTCTGACGACGATGAAGCTTGCTGGTAGGCAGCTACACGCTCTGCTGTTGCGGCCAAGGCATTCAGATCGCCATTCATCTCATCATCAGTCCGGTTGAAGAGCTGGTGCCACCACCGCACGTCGTCGCAACGAGGGAATATTATACGCTCACGGCCCCTGACGTGATCATCAACCGTGGGATCGTACTGCTCGTTCGTAAACTCCGAGCGCCGGCTCAAAAAGTAGGCCCACACGCTTCTTGTGCGTTCTTGCAATCGTGCTTCGTGACGCTGGCGCTCGTTGTTGAACAAAAAGGTACCGTACTGACAAGAGTAGACATGGTAATGTAAGCGGCGCAGGAACCGTTCATTAAACTCGAAGCGAGCCGGATGTTGTCTGAGGAGCTGGTAGGTGGCGTCGAGGAACTGGTGGAAAACAGGCGAGATATCTTTGGGCCTGGTTGTCATGTTTTCGGCAACAGCAGGCTCCACGCCGGTCTCGATAGGCGTCCCATCCGCATCAGTAACGGCTTCCTTCCCGCTGGCCGTTTTCTTGTTCCAAAAACGCTTCGCGCCGGCTATGGCGTTCTCGAAATGGTCCGCCCGACCATCATTTTCCCCCGGCTTGACGGCCGTCCCTGCGAGTGCATCGCCGTCCACTGTAAACCAGTCCTCATGACTGAAATGCCCTGACCGAAGGTGAAACATGTGTCCAAAGGATAGCCAATCCTTCTCAACCAGCACAATGAAGCCTTCGAGAGTGCGATAATAGGGGTCAAGCATCAGCTGAGAAAGTGCACTGAGCTGGCCTGTGCGATCCCATCCATCGGAACAGTGAATGAGGACATTGGAGTGCTGGATACCTACTCGTTGCGCAATCAAGGCTGATCCGGACAAGATACCGCTTATGTGCTTCAGCCATTTACTCTTTGCCAAGAGCTCTTTGTTCGGTGGGAAAGGTGACACATCGGCGTCCTTGATAGCGCTGATAACCTTTTCTAGCGACTCTCGCATGACGTGAATGTTGTCTATGTTCAGGTATTCTTTCTTGGCGAATTTGTAATGCTCCATGTTTTCGGTGCCGTATCCTATTGCCTGCATCGCGTAGGAGTTGATTACCGGTCGAGCGTCGACTATCAGGTTTTGTTGCTGAGCTCCATATATCAGTCTCTTGCCAGTCTTTTCGTCGTAAAGTATAGTGCCACCAACAGTAAGCTCATCCTCCGCCTTGTGAATATCCGACATGGAACCATCGGTGTTTTCGCTCTCTATCGTGAGGTCAACCGTACTCGGGGGCGGGCTTTCAACTGGCATGTCCAGAGAGGCGCCGCCCGCAAACTCCGTCGAAGCCGAAAAGCACGCGCTGACCAGAGATTCATCCTGAATGTTGCGTTTGAATGATATGCCTGGAAGTGGCTGCGAGCATCTTGTAATGGTACAGTTGTTGACGGGATGGCGGTACGTGAGAGTCGGTATTCGCTGTCGCGACCGGTAACTCGCAGCATATTTCAGCGTTGCGTCGGATATCTTGGAGGGCACAATAAGCAATGCCGGGTAGGTCGGGGAAAAGGAGTAGTCCTTGTTGATCGTAGAGATCCTCCATCCCAATTCGCGTGACTTCTCGCTTATACCTTGCCGGCGGAACTCGGCTCTGACATCGTATAGGTCCCAACCGTTGATTTTGCTCTCGGGTGAGTTTGATGGAGGTCGGTAGCTGAAGGCCAGAAGCTTATCGACGCTTCCTAGCTTGCATGTTCTGGACTTGATGAACTCGAATGCCTCCCGGGCTTCCTTGTCGTCTGCGAAGTTGAAGCTAACGTATGTAAAGTCTCTGAACCGAACACGTATCGAGGAAGGAACGCCACTAGAAGGGGGCGTGGGCCGTAAGGTGCATTGTGAAATAATGTGGAAGGCAAACCACACTTGCTTCACACTCTTTTTCAGACTCGGATCTGCGGCAGTCAGAGACTCGGGGGGGAAGCGGAAGACGAGATGGTAGTCACTGAGCGCAAGGTCGCCGAGCTCCGGCTTTCCGCCTCGCAAGGCATGGATGTTCGCGAAAGTCTAGCCTTCAGTTCAGTAAAGAGGACGAAACGCAGTTTGAACGGGGGATGATGGTAAGCATACGTGCTTGAGGTGAGGCGCCGCCATCGTGATGTTGGGAGGTAATACTAACTACCCCGGCACTATGAGGCGCTGTGCAGCCAGGGTAGGAGACCGAACGTCCGAGACCCAGTGTGTCCGGACAAGAGCGCAAGACTTTGACAATGCGCTTGCGGCGAGAGGAACGGGGAGAATAGAATCTGCTTCGTTTAAGATGTATCGTAGTTGTACAGTGGTGCCGGAATTCAGGACCGGGAAACAGAAAATGTACCAATCAGGAACATGTGTCCTGATATAAACGAAAAGGAGGAGCTCCGCCGCGTAGTCACCGGTGCCGGTCAATGATAAATGATCCACGAGACTTTGGGATGCTGAGTGATTGCCCAGAGGTCCACGTGGGGTTTAGAGGTCAGGTACTAGTTGAAGCGACAGAGACTGATAACTTTGCAGGTTACGATAGTACCTCTGCTGCTAGACCTCCCTGCCGTCCGGATCCAAAGGTATGCGAATTGTGACTGCGATTTGCGAACAAGCAGAAGGTCAGCAACTGGAGTGAGCTGGGCAGCATCGCGCCCTGGGCCGGGGAAGCGGCGATTGACGTCGATGGAGCCACCGGACACCCCACTATCAGCACCACGCCGAACCCGACTGAGGGATGTTCGTAGTGCCTGCCGGTGTCAAAACCGAACCAGCAACAATCAAAGAGGTGCATGAGGTGGTCTGGGCGCAAGGCTGCCTCTGGGCCTGGACGGGAAGTCCAAGGAAGCGACCCCACATCTGAGATCTGTACGTACCTTTTTGGGTTGCGCTTGGCAGCTTTTGGCGTTGGGCGCGCAGACTGGGTGCAAATTGCCAGCCGCTTGCCAGCCGGGATGAGCCGTGGCGGCTGTTAACCCTACTCCGCCAGCCACTCAGAAGCGGTAAAGGACAGCCCACCAAGGAATTCGCAAAAAGTAGCTGTGCCGGTCGAATTTCCCCCCATCTTTTTGAAAAGTCCGGTGAACACCGCGAGAAGGTATCCCACTCCATCCTCCTCAGCAGCACAATTGAAGCCCTCAGGACCTTCATAGCCAAATCGCAAAAATGGCTGTTCCCGGCACCCAGATGTAAGCAACCAGAGCAAACCAAGAGCATGGAAGCCTCTTACACACGTCTACACGTCAACACGTCTGTCTACACGTCGGTGGGATCTGCTGCTGCTGTGATGGTGCAAATGCAAAACGAAGGCGTTCAGTTACGAAGCCGGGAAAATGCTGCCCGCTTGTTGCAGCAGATTCGCGCCGACGGGGATGGGATTTGAAAAGTGGTGGCTTGGAAAACAACAAAAGCGGCGTTGATGCTGACTGCTTCTCTTTCTGTCTACAGTTCCAAGCGCAGAAAGTTCGTCGCTGATGGCGTTTTCTACGCCGAGCTGAACGAGTTCTTCCAGCGCGAGCTCGCTGAGGAGGGCTACTCCGGTGTCGAGGTCCGCGTTACCCCGACCGTCACCGACATCATCATCCGCGCCACCCACACCCAGGAGGTTCTCGGCGAGCAGGGCCGCCGCATCCGTGAGCTCACCTCGCTCATCCAGAAGCGTTTCAAGTTCCCCGAGAACTCTGTCTCCCTCTACGCCGCCAAGGTCCAGAACCGCGGTCTCTCCGCCGTCGCTCAGTGCGAGTCCCTCCGCTACAAGCTTCTCAACGGTCTTGCCGTCCGTCGTGCCTGCTATGGTGTCCTCCGCTTCATCATGGAGTCCGGCGCCAAGGGTTGCGAGGTCGTCGTTTCCGGCAAGCTCCGCGCTGCTCGCGCCAAGTCCATGAAGTTCACCGATGGCTTCATGATCCACTCCGGCCAGCCCGCTAAGGACTTCATCGACTCTGCCACCCGCCACGTTCTCCTCCGCCAGGGTGTCCTCGGTATCAAGGTCAAGATCATGCGCGGCTCTGACCCCGAGGGCAAGTCCGGCCCCCAGAAGTCTCTCCCTGACGCCGTCACCATCATCGAGCCCAAGGAGGAGCAGCCCGTTACCCAGCCCATCAGCCAGGACTACGGTGCCAAGGCCGCTCAGGTCCAGGCTGCCGCTGAGGCTGCCCGCCAGGAGGAGCAGGCCGGTGAGGAGGAGGCCGCTGCCCCCGCCGCTGAGGAGTAGGATAACCTCAAGGTCGGGTCAGATGAGGTTTTGCCTTCCATCGAGGTGCCTGTGTCTTTCAACGAGCCGGAGGCTGCTCCTGTGGTGGAGTTTGATTTTCCCCAGGACAATGCCCAAGGCTGGTAAATGACGCTGGGTTTGGGAGGGGTCTTTTTTCAATGTGCTTGCAAGCTCAAACAAACACTGGGTTGCGGAAATGGATGGGTTCACTTTGGCGTCAACTATGGTCATAGCACATTTGCATTAAGACTTGCGAAAAGGGGAAATGGCGGACGGATTGTTGCTCGGGATTAGGATTGTTTTGTAACTCCATGATCACAAAGCAGCAATGTCGGGAAGTTCCTGACTTCGCCAGGGAAATAAGATACCTGAACAAGCCCTCCTTCCTTGCCACATTTTGCGATTGCCAATTGTGCCATGTCCTTCGTGTGGTGATGGGGACGATATAGGTATTGAATATACGAACTGACCTAAGTGAGGCTTGTGAAGAAGTATCTAGGTTTGTTGATATGATATCATGGCCTACGTACAATGCAAGCAGGTAAACATCAGCCACTGTCCGCTCAGGGGCAATGCCCCACAAATGTCCCAACCGTTCAAACCTTCCTATCTTCGAGGGCTTCACACCAAACATCTGACGAACACAGGAGGACTATTAACTATGCTTACATACACCAGGCGAACTCTATTCTCACTCACTTCGACGTTGTTATCAAGTCCACGGTAATCAAGACTTTGATTTTCTGGCTGACACATGCCCAATCATTTATAACCTGACAAAGAGGTAGATACTTCGAAGCAAGTAATCTGAGTCCTGTCCTAGCACCAGTCACGCACGAGCTTAGAAAGAAAGAATACACAGCTTGGGGGTATAATAGTGCCCCCAGGGGTAGTCAGGACTCAAAAGGTTGGGAATATGTGGTGTCATGAAAGGGGGAAGATCTCGTAACGCACGCGAACGTACTTGAAATGAATAAAAACCACAGATACTTCATGATATAAACCCAAGGAGAAGAAGATGAAGAGTCAGGAGTCAGGACACGCACAAAAAATGTTCTTGTTATATTGGTACTCGATCATCCATTTTGTTCTGCGTACATATATGATTTTCCCTTCTGACTTCCCTCCTCCTCCTCACTTCCATATGTTGTGTATATCTCCGGTCTTATTTGCTCTGCATCTTCTGAATGATGTTGTGTGTATAAATCGACAATCAATTCGCTCCATCCGTTACAGGTTTTAGCAAGTACCCCAGGTTCTTGACTTATACGCCCCTCATTATACCTCTTCGTTTGCCCCGAAGGCTTTTATAGTATACACTCAAGTGAACCCTCAATTATTCCTTCAAAGGAAGCGAGTCCTCCTTGGACTAGACCTCGAGACTGCGATATCAGGTTAGGTAACTCCGGTCGAACTCGGTGGTGGGCCCATACAGCGATTCCTAACGACTTTTCTCGCGTCGACATCGTGGTAGAGTGATACATGAACTTCCCGTCCGTTTTTGCTAAAGACAGGCGCGCATCCGTAGAAGTAGGTAGCGTAGGTAGATTGGTTTTGGTACATAAGGATTTGGACTGCGCCTTGAGTCCATGCCTTGCCTCCCTGTCTGTCTGTTTAGACCTAGAGGCCGGGCAATGAAACAGAGAAATGCAACAACCGACATGACTCCCTTTATGTCCCATATAACCTGGTCGGTCTATTGCGATGAAGAACAATATGCGAGTTAAAACAGGAGAGAGAAGAAAACAAGAAAGGAAAGTGAAAAAAGACCTTTTCTCGGTTTTGGAATCGGGGGTATCGTATCATCTCTCTCCAGACTTCTTCCTGTTTTGCATCTCTATCGAATCGCCGACCGCGTGTTTCTTTCCGTTGGGGGCGAGACGTCCCCCTTGTGTTGTTGATGTTGTCGTCGTTGTGTTTCCGTTGGCTGGGCCTCCGTTGCTGTGTCTAAAGCCGCCGATCATGGGCGAGCGGGGGTCGTCATCCTCCTCGTCCGAATCCTCGGCAAGATCGGCCAGCCCCAGGGCCTCTTCCTCGTCGTAAGCCCTCATGAGACCGTCGCGATCGCGGTTGCTGCCTGTGCTCATGCGTCCCTGTGAGCGCCGTGCTTCCATACTCATGCGGGTTTGCAGACCTGAGATCATGTCGGTACCAGTGGCATCGCCGCGGCTCCGTCGTGCGAGGTGCTTGGTGCCATCCGGGTCGCCACGGCTTAGGTTGAGCAGGTAAACTCCGGTAAAGGTGACCAGGAACCCACAAAGAAGCGAGAGGGTGGCGACTGGCTCGGTGGTGTTGAAGCCCTTGAAGAGGATGAACGAGGCGCAAAGGGTAGCGGTGGTGAATGTGACGTAGTACAGAGGGTTGACACTACAGAATACGTTAGCTGAGTCCCGATGTTTTTCCAGAACTTGAACCTCGAAACCCACATATTGGTAGGGAACTGGCTGAGGGCCTTGTTGAAGTAGTTCATCTGCGTCAGGATGCAGACAGCGGTGATGATCATGAAGACATAGGTCGACGGGTGCGTAAATTGGTTGTTGCCCGCAAAGGTCAACTTGAGCGCAATGCCAAAGGCCTTGACAGCCATGACCGAGATCGAACCCACGGTGGAGCAGATACTAAGATAGACGAGGGGGTTTCTCTTGCCGTAGACCGGAGCGACCCTGTAGATCATAAACCCGGCAAAGCCACATACCAAAGCCGAGTAAAGGAGAAACCCTGGTAAAGTCAGTTAGCCTAGATACTGTGAAGCGAATCCGATATCAGGAGCCAAGACATACCAGGCTGGATCGCATAGTTGAGAATCTGGTCGATCGTCTGGATATCCTCGTCAGGGGGAGCATGGAGGACAATGATGACAGCACCGATGAGGCAGATGGCGCTTCCCAACTTGCCCAATGTCCCGAGCTCTTCGTTGAGGAAGTACGATCCCAATACAGCTCCTATTAGCACCGCCAGTGCACCTAGTGGAGTGACCAGAATGGCTGGAGCAAATGCGTATGCCGCAAAGTTGCAGATCTCGCCAGCAACCACTATACAGAGAAAAAAATGTCAGCCTTTCCATATCTTTGGACAAAACCGCAGTCTTTGGTTGTGGGGATTCCATACTGCATCCAATTCCCGCCCACCACATGGGGTTCTTGAGGTATACGTAGCCATCTCCTTCGAAGCCGTGTCTCTCTTCTGCTTGATTCAATCCCTACAAAAACCTGGTGTTAGCACCAGCATATCCTCTCGCTATGCAGTTCGTAATCGCAGCCGAGGCAAGTGCAAGTGTGGCCGGAGCGGACGAAGCGCTGGGTACGGTACCTTCTTGGTGATCACGAAACTCGTGCCTGTATGGTGGAGTGTGTTAGAGGCCACTATTCCTGAACGTTGTCTGGGGGATATGCAAGCATACCAATTGCTAAACTCGACGTCATGGCTAGCGCCAGACCGATATACCTGTCCACATCTCCATCAGTATGTATGTTCTCCTCTCGACCAGAAACCGAGTCCCGGCTGTAATGGGGGCTGTTGTTTTGGGCCTACTTTTCTTCCAACATCCACGACATCTTGAATCAAACGAGTGTAACGACAGCTAAAGATTGCGCTGCACAGTAGTTCGTAAGGAAGCCGCGGTGGCTGTCGTTCTCTCCCAAGTTCGAATGGGGAGCAAAATCGGGACTCGCGCCGGGCGAGGTTTACGAAGAGAATGGAATTCCGAGGCTTAGTTGGTCGTCGTGAGGTTTGGATGCATCCGCTACGCGCCCGGAAGCAAACGGCCGACTATGGTAATGGATGGGGGCAATCGGTACGTGTAAAGAGCGACGACGGCGAAAGTTGTCAAGCTGCGTGTGTCTGTTTTGCAGCCCTCCCTCAGGTCAGGTCAGGGTAGTTTCGCTCGTTCGGATCGGTTGTTCAAGGCAAGGTGTCGTCGTGTGTCTTGGAGTCTTGGACGTTGGTGGTGCCGGTGGTGGTGCCTCCTCAGTGGTGCCCTGAGGCAAGGTTGCTGTTGGGGAATCTCCGGTTCTTCGAACGGTGTTTTAGCGCGCAGGGCAAGTGGGCGGGCTAGGTAAAGGTAGGTAAAAGTCGTAGCGTATGATAAATTGTGCTAGGGAAATTCGTAGCCCTGTCCAGTGTCACGGCAGCGCGCCAGGTGGTTTCAATTCGAGGGGCTCCTACTTCTGCTGCTGGTGGCTTCTGATGAATCTCTTTGTGGTTCTGGGGGGCGTGGTCGCTGGTCTGGTCGCTGTCGATGGTGCGTCGGCGCTGTGGTGAGGCCAAGTGCAGTGTCTGGGTGTCGAGCCAGTGGTGGAGGGAGAAACCATGGAGCCAAAACGGTTTCAAGAATCACAAGAGGCGTGGATTCGGCACCCCTGTCGGAGAGGTGGTCGAACCCCTGGATATAAGTATGGCAACCTGGTCACTCTGGCAAGTTTGGGAGGGCGCCCGTTCCTGTTAGTCAGCCACTTAAAACCCCCATCTCAAAGGGCCCGAGCCGGGCCAGAACCACTTTGCTTTATACATACCTATAAGTACATATGTGCCTTGAGTTGTGAAATGTCTGAGTGCCCGATGCTGTCCGAGCACGTTTTTGAAGACAGATTACGTGTGCCGCAAAGAACGCGTGTGCAGTCAGGTAAAAAAAGGTGTTTGGCGATGGGAGTATCAGACAAACACGATCAACCTCAGCCACTGCAGTCACTTGAGATTTCTCATGCCGCGCGCAACCGCAATTCTTAAGTAGTTACCTCTACGTTAAAAGACTTTGATATCTTTCTTAGCCTCATCCGTGCTGCCCGTCCGGCGCCTTCCTTCATTTGTCCTCTGGTAGGTGGACCCCATTCTACTCGACTCAAGGGAAGTTGAACTGTGTTGAGCTCGGGATCATTCCTTCCCTTGTTCCTCGGCATCAGGGTGGACTCGCTGCGACCGTGTCTGACCTTCCATTGATCTTTCCAATTTTGGTTGTTGAGGGCCTGAAAGGATCACTGCCCCGCACTTTTTTATTTTAGTCTTGGAAGCTTCCTTCCCCTGTGCCTGGCATATGTACGTAAAATCTGGGAAGGTAAGGAAAGTAAGGAAGGTGACCTCAACAAACATGATGTACGAGAAAGGGGGTATTTATCTCCGATGCTTCTAGGACCTTGTGTATGGTACATACGTACTGAGACGATGCACTTTTTCAAGTTAGAATAAAGTCCCGTCCGCAATACGAAAGAACAAACCCAGATGACCTGAACTTTGTAAGCGGCCAAAGTTGAAACGTAACTCTGGAAGCGCCGGAACACATGCATTCATCGAAACACACTCTTTCTCCGTCCTCCGTCCCGAGTCTCCATCATTATCCACTTCCCTTCTCGAGGGGTGGTTAAAACCCGCCCCGACGGGGTCCGACGCAGGCCGCGGGAAGCCTCCATCGATCACATCACTGTGCGTGTCACAGCAATTACCTGCAGTTGAACAAAATAGCTAGCCGCAAACGATACACTACTGTGGTAACTGATCGCCATAACAGAAGCAATGGGTTCACACTAGTGTGTGGTTAACCCTAGATCCGTTTTACGGGGAGAAGCGATTTGATAAGATTCCGTCCCGTCCTCCTCCCAGTCTCCTGGAAAGGGGTTTCTCAATCACTGATGTCAATATGCCAAGGAAGGGTAATTTTGTTTCTGGATATTGGTATTTACGTACCCTCACTACCTCTATCTAGAAAACTATAAGCGTGCAAATGCATCTTTCGAAGGACATATCATGATGGATTGCATGATAATTTACAATTGAGGCCCGGCTGTGTGGCGAAGCAAAACATTACGAATCCTGTGGAGTTTCTCACTCAGCTGGGCGTGTTTGAGGCTTCAACTTCCAACACAATGTGGCCAGATCGACAGTCTCAGCCTTGCAAGAAAGTTCATCTAGCACTTTGGTTTAGATGACTCTCAGTCATTGGGATATAAGGACTCAAAGTTCATCCACCTTCCCATCTAAACTGATATCTAACCCCAAACTATCCGATTTTCCTTACGTGGTCTGCCTTCACTATCTCTTTCAACGCCTATTTTGGTTTTGCAGAACCCGTATCCACACTCCCCAAACCGAATGCGCCGCCACAAACAGAAAAGCTCTACATACCTCGTAAAGAACCCCGTGCCAACCACATGTTCTCGGCTGCGATGACCACATGTTACCCGGATATACCCACCAAATTCAAACGCACCTCTGAAGCCTTAAGGGCTCCTAAAGATAGCCTAGCCATGTTCCGCCACCGTTCTACCAAACGCCAATAAAGACTACAGTACAGGAGGAAGTATACACCAGGAAGAATGCTATATGGACCTCAGGGAAGGAAGCTCCACATATGCAGTTTAAGATTGCAAAGATGACAAGCAATCCCTGAGGGTCCGCATGTGTTTGGCTATGTTCACCAGAATTGTGCTTCTTCGAGCAACATGTCCCCCAGGTCTTCCCGGGGGTTTCGTTTGTTGATGAGTGCTGTCTGCAGCCTGTAGTTGGGCTGCGTTATCGAGGTCGGTATTTGGAATCCTCGTGTTAAGTGTCGCTGGTCGGGTGAAGGGTAACGAAGTAGGGGGGACCCGACTGCCCCCCGAAGAATACGGCTGATCCGTTTCAACTTACCTTACCATCCTTGAAGCTTGGAGCTTCTCTCAGCGCACATTCAAATTCGGTTCTTCGAAAAAGAACAACGAAGAAAATCAAGAGCAAATCACAAAAGACAAGGCTGAACTACAGCGGTTAGAGGGGAAGGGGAAGGGGAAGGGGAAAAGTGGGTTGGGAAGCTTTAAAAAGGGGCATGGAGGTGTTGGGGCGAAGCTACATTTGAAGCCAGAGTTTTGCCGATCAGGTCCGACGACGCTTGACATCTATGGCTTTGATTAGCGAGGTGTTTTCCCGTGCAGATTAGGCGTTAAACTTACCGGCCTCTTCGGCTTCCTCATCCAGCTCATCAGTCCGTCCTCTCTTTGCTGTGAAGGGCAGTTGGTCTTGAGAGGTTGTGGTCTGCTGTGTGGATTCATCGTTGTCCTCCTCTCCATCATCTCCCCATCCGATTTCGTCATCGTCATCTTGAGCGTTGCTGAACTCCTGGACTTGACCTTCTCTTTCAAACGAGCCATCCTGTTCCTCCTGCTCGTCGTAGTCAATCTCGTCGCCGCTCATGGTATTGGTTGTGCTCGTGTGGTTGGCAGGTTCTTCGGCTGTGAACTCATGAGCAACTTCTTCGGTCTGGTCCTTGGAGTCGGTCGTGTTGATTGTGAGATGCGATGTCTCATGGGTGTACTCGATATCGATCGCGTTTTCTACTTCAGTATAGTCGTCCACGTTAGGGCCGTCGTCAGTGTACTGTTCCTGCATGGCGGCAGAGTCCGGATTGCGCGAAGTACTAATATCGTTGTTTCCTTGATAGGGCATGTCAGCATCGTCGTAAGCAGAGAAGGTGACGCTTAAATCGGAGTCTTTGTGGGAATGAAAACGACCGCCGCCGCCCCGGTGAGGTGCAGAAAAGTTGACCGGGCTGTTGGATTTCTTGGTGCAAGGTGGGTCGGAGCGGAAAGGGGATGGCGTTGCGAGACTGCGGTGCTGGCTTGGTCGCAGTTCAACTGCAAGCTGGCTTCCGCCGGATACGTTGTCCGAGGGCCTGCTATGCAGTGGCGGCATTGTCCCATCCGTTTGCTCGGATCTCATCTTCTTTGCCCCGAAGACTAGGTCGGGGAACACGGACTTTCGTTTAAGACCAGGCATGGTATGGATTGGACCTTCATCGTCCGTGTAGTCGATGAGATCGTCATCCTTGGCTTCGTCTGAGCGCGAAACGAGTATGTGGCTGTGTGTGCCAGGCTTGTGTGTGGTTGAGAAAAAGAAAGAAGGGGATTTACCAGTTCCATTGTCGTCAAGGCCGAGCACTGCGTTACCTTCAGTAGACCCCTCCATGATATCGAGGGAGAAGTTGCCGTCATCCAACGTCTGTCTGAGAATCAAGTCATCACCAAGCTCCTCCGCACCCGCTGCACGATCAGTTTCATGATCCTCTTGCTCCTCGGCCTCGGCCTCTTCATGATGCTCGAGGTACTCGTCCTCATCATAAGCCTCCTCCTCTTCTTCCTCGTCGATAGCCTCGGTATGATCACCCTTTTCCGGCCGAGGTTCGTCCGTGGCAGACTTCATTTCAGGAGCGTGCTCCAAATCACTGCCCGTCCCCTCCAGGCTGGGCTGAAGCTCTCCGAGATCGCCATCCATCTCATGCTCGACATCAACGATGCCTGAAGGGCCATGAGAGGATTCACCGGCATCAATGTGACTTTCCCCGTTGATATCTGCAGATGGCTCTGCTTGGGCAGCTTGATCGATGTTGTCTTCTAGCGAGAATTGCTCAGTTTCACGCTCATTCTCAGGGGCATCCTCGGTGACCTGAGGCTCCGTGTGTTCCTCTGATGCTTCATCCTGGATGTCTCCAGCTGAGACGGTGACATTCTCAGTCTCGGCTACATTCCCGCTGACTTCGATGTCTTCAGTAACCTCGACATCCTCGGCAACTTGGACATTCTCAGTGAGCTCAAGGCCCTCTGGCTCTTCGTCATCTTCTTTCTCTTCTTGATCTTGATCCTGCTGGCCTTCCTCGTCTTGATGCTCTTGGTCATCGAATTCAACATCTTGGACATCCTCATGATCATCATCATTTTCGAGGCCTTCGTTGTCATTGTCATCATAGTCTTCAATGTCCTGATCGTCATCCAGATGTTCATCCTCCCCGGAGGCATCTGAGTAATCGGGAGAGTAGTCAGCTCCACTCCAGATGCCTGCCTCCTCGAGCAAGTCCAAGAACCGGCCCTCGGGGTCCGGACGGACCAAAAGATTAAGCGTTAGGGACGTCTCTGTAACGATTCCTTTAGCTAGAAGGACATTGTAGCAGTAAATGATCTGATGAAAGCTGCGCTGCAAAAAGTCCTTGCTGGACCTTTCGCCAAAGTTCAAATCAAGCGAGTCAATAACGATAACCAGTTCTTCTCCGGGTGTCAACTCTGAGGCAATGACAGACCGGATAGATGCAAGTAGTTCCGACAATGGTGCGGTTGCGATCTCCGTATCGGTAAGGAAGTAGGTCTCAGGATCCATGTCCGAGTTCCCAAAGAGGGCATAACTGCCACCATCATACTGGACTGTGATATCTGTGATGCTGAATGCGGCATCATCAACAATGGCCTCGTCATGGTCACTCTGGCTTTCCTCAAGCTGGTGATCCTCGCTCACGGCCTCGCCCGCTTGTTCAGCTCCTGAGACAGCTGTATCCAGAGGATTGGCAGCTGCAAGACCATCGACATACAGGCCGACTTCGGTCTCGGCAGCTTGTTCAGTAGTCTCCTGATCAACAGGGTTCTTTGTCTCGGCCTCACGGCCGGTCGGCTGCTCTTCCGCATCGTCGCCCATTTTGGGCTCAGCGAGATCGATCTGGACGTCCTGGGCTTCCTGTTCCAATTCACGTTGATCTGGCTTCTCGTCATTTGCAGGCGGCGCTTTTGACGTAGTGGTATCTTTGGGCTCGTGTTCAGTAGCAGCCTCTTCTGCAACGCCCTCCTCCTCTTCGTAACCTATCTCATCATTGTACGCCATGGAGACATCTTGAGCATCTTCCTCGGCGTCACCTGTTGCCTCTGCTTGCTCATCGTTCGTATTGGGTTGCGCCTCGAGGCCATCGACAGCGACTTCCAGATCGGCTGTGACGGGTTGGGCGTCAAGATCGATCGTCTGGTACTCGTCTTCCTTGTCGTGTAGGTCGTCGAGTTCTAAGTCAAGCTCGTCGGCTTGCATGCCGGCATCTAGCATCAAATCATCGTCAAAAACCGACTTCCCCTCCTCGACGCGGACGTCGAAGCTAACTTCCTCCATGATGATAGGCGGTTGGCGGGCAAAAAACGCGCAACAGATGGATGGACTGAATCAAGTACGAAAGATTGGAAAGGAACGCGAAACTTTCACGAAGTTTCTTAGTGAGTGTGACGTGTTGCCGTTATCAAGATGCTGTACGTCGAGCAAGCGTGATGAAAGAAGCGAAGTAGTTGAAAATTGGTGCACTGGTCAAAAACCCAAGCTTGGCGATGAGTTTCGGTGGATGTCTTGGACTGAAAGGCTGTGTGTGACTTCTTGTTTCAAGGGAAACCGTAGGTATATAAAGACCACGGGTTCTGGGGGTTGTAGCTGAGAATGGGTCACCCCGCACTCGACAAAGAACGCCCGACAAACAACGGCGCTTCTGGAGCGCAAAATGAACCGGTGAAGGGCTGTGAGGCGACACGTAGACTGGGCGGGTTCCGACAACACGATTTAACCGCTGTTAAGAGTTCTGGGGCGGATATTTTGGGCAAAAGTGCACATCGAATCGAGGTATGGAATGCTGAAATGCGGCAGATAATCGCGATGCCTCACGTTCACGGAGCGGCGGAGCTGGGAGGCGGGTGAAGTGCAACGGAATCGAGTGAGCTCTTGATGGCGAGGTGCGTCACGAAGGTAGTGTATTCGTTTGGTGATCCGCAAATGGGACTCGTATCGACCGGGCAATGTTTTAAGCGACCGAGAGACGGGCTGTTCGACGGCGAATCGTTTGGTGGATGGATGTGATTTGGATGGAATGGATGTCGGAGGCGGGGATTTCGACACACCGTTGTGCGTTGTTCAGTAGAGAGGTGCAGTTGCTTCTTCTGCCGCAATCTGTGAATGACGGTGAAATTCGCAGAATTGATCACAAGCATTGAAAGTGCCGCATGGAGTTTAGCGGGCCTTGTGGGTGCCTAATATTGGTGTGCCCCTGGATTTCCCTTGCCAGCTGGCAGCCCCTCGTCGGCCACGCTGCCGCCGTGTTGCCCTGGCCTGAACCCGACCGACGCTGCAGTGAAGCTGCCGTCCAGGTATCGCTGCCCGCTGGGGTACCTCCAGATGGTACCTTCAGTTCAATTGGATCTGACCGACAGCACACCTCAACACGGCAACGGAAAGACCACATCAACCTTCCCCGTCCACGTTAACTTTCAGGAGGTGAAGCTCACGACTTACCTCCAATACACCCCAAAGCTCCCCGCACCACGAACCGCCCTCCGAGTCAGTAGTAGGGGTTGTTTACTGCTGTCAAAATGGTAACTCATCTATCCCTGTCTGCTGGTGGGAAGAAGCGATTGACGGAAGATGTCAGGTTGTCCTCGCTGCCTCCATCTGCACCCGCGGCGGCAAGGCCGTCCTAGCCCGCGCCTTCAACGATATCAAGCGCTCCCGTATCGAAGCTCTCCTCGCCTCGTTCCCCAAGGCTGCCGACTCGGGTACCCAGCACACCATTGTCGAGCAAGACAATGTCCGATTCGTCTACCAGCCCCTGGATGAGCTGTACATGGTCCTCATCACCAACAAGCAGTCCAACATCCTCCAGGACATCGACTCCCTCCACCTTTTTGCCCAGGTTGTCACCAGCACCTGCAAGAGCCTCGATGAGCGCGAAATCCTCCGAAATGCCTACGAACTGCTCAGTGCCTTCGACGAGTTGGTGACCCTCGGTTACCGCGAGAACCTCACCATCAGCCAAATCAAGACCTTCCTCGAGATGGAAAGCCACGAGGAGCGCATTCAGGAAATCATTGCCCGGAACAAGGAGCTGGAGGCTACCGAAGAGCGCAAGAGGAAAGCCAAGCAGTTGGAGATGCAGCGCAAGGAGTCGGCCAGGACTGGACGCTCCGCAGTACCCCGGACGCCGGTATATCCCACATACACCCCGCCCGTGCGACCTGCTGTTACCGAGTCTTACGATACCTATGAAGCCGAGAAGAACAAGGCCAAGTATGCTCTAGTCCCTATTCCATGCTGGCTGGCATGCAAGCTAATATTCCTATAGGTTCAATGCGCCAAAGGGCAAGGGTATGCAGTTGGGCAAGAAGTCCAAGAATACGGATATTTTCGAGCGTGTGAAGGGAGATCTTGGACACGAGGCCGAGGAAGCGCCCCTCGTTCCGGTAGCCGCGCCGGCAGCCGCCGCAGAGCCTGCTGCTTCCAGAGTCTCTTCGACCTTCGATCGCGATGCTATTCACGTCCTGATCAACGAGTCGATTAGTGCCAAGCTCTCGAGAGATGGTGCCCTCGAATCCTTCTCGGTCAGCGGTGACCTCCAGCTTCGCGTCTCCGACCCATCGCTTTCCAGGATCAAGCTCAACCTCAGCGCCACACCAACCCACGGCGCCCAATTCCGCACTCACCCGAACGTCGATAGGAATGTCTTCAACAGCACCCAGGCTATCCAGTTGTCTCAACTGGCAAAGGGTTTCCCTACCAACAACTCTGTCGGAGTTCTAAGGTGGCGCGCCACTCCCAGGGTCGACGATACCAGCGCACTACCAATCAGCTTCACCGTCTGGGTTAACAAGGGCTCGGATGGTAACAGCACATTGACTGTTGAGTACGAGCTCACTGGCAGTGACACTCTCAAGGATGTTACTGTCGTCATCCCCTACTCGAGCGCAGAGCCTCAGGTGTCTAGTTTCGACGCTGTGTATGAGGTGTCTGGTGACAGTCTAGAGTGGTCGATAGGCACCGTAAGCGAGGAGAACGCCAGCGGAGCGTTTGAGTTCGAGGCGCAGACGGATGACGAGAACGAGTTCTTCCCGATGCAAGTACGGTTCTCCAAGTCGTCGCCGTTTGTGGAGGTTGATGTAAGTTGCCCCCGCCTTTTGTTTGGAAAACAGGTAAAGAAAAAACCACTGACATACCATAGGTTCACTCTGTTGAGCTGGTGGATGAAGGCGAAGAGGTTTCGTTCTCCAAGGACATCAGATCGGTGGCTGAGAAGTTCGTCATCGAGTAAGTTTTGTTGTCGTTGTTTTGAGCAGAGCCAAAAGGGGCGACCATAGTATGCCGGTTAGGCGTCTCGATCATCATCTTCCGCACCAGAATTAGAGTAATGTATGGGAAGCAACCGAGTTGTCCAGCTCCCTTTATAATGAAAACTGTTATACATGGTCATATCCAGTGGGTGCTCGAGTTGTCGTTTTAGTCTCCCGTTGACAAGGTGATATTGGTTTTCCGGAAGAGGGGTTCTTGACGTGTTCGGGATACTTGAAAGTAACTCGTGAGCTACGGGCCCTATATACTTATAAGGACCTAGATATTAATATGATTAAGCAACATATCCAGGGAGCTTATTTATACAAAGAGCTATCAACTTAACTATCGGTGTTATAAACAATGAGTATGGCAATCGATGTCTTGCTGCCCCTGTGTCAGTTCAGTCGCTACTGGTAGCTTGAAGGGTCACAGTACGAATGCCCAACTGCACAGTACTCCCATCGCTGTAGCAACTGCTCTATCTGCACTGTGTTTTCAGTCAACAGGCAGGACGAGACCACAATCGCAGAACAACAGCAGCAACAACAACAACAACATTACGGCGAAGGCAAGTGAAGCTGTAGCAAACCAAAACTGAAATCCCCCAAACATACAAACCGACTTGCCAAGTTATGGACTTGCGCGTGTCATTGCAATCAAAATCTTGCGTCCCGGAGCTGAAGGCTGGAACCAGTTAGCCGCCGCTTTCCATATCCAAATACCATCACCCAACTGAAAGTCCAAACCGGTCCTACACAATGTCCCTAAATGGGCAGCTTCAGCTATTCAGTTCCAGCACCTTGAGTGTGCCAGTCTCAGGCAAGCAAATTGCATGCAATCCCGTGATTGACCTGACAGCCACGGTCGGCGATGGCAACGTAATCTACGTCTGGCGTGGCAGCAATCAGCTGGTCTCGAAGCACACAGAGCGAAACCAAAAGGTTGACGCGATCAAGTGGAAAGAGGATGGTGAGTGAACATTTCCTGATGACTTTGAGGAGACCAATCTCTTACACAAATTCGCAGGCCAATTCTTAGCTGCCGGCTGGAGTGACGGCGTGGTGAGGTTGATCGGCTTGGAAAGCAACAAAGCCGTGCATCACATCCGCGTGGCAGGCCATGATGGAAAACCTTCCAGAATCGAGTTTATCGCCTGGGCCAGAAACGAGACTGGTAGGCAGTCGCGCGCCAGGAAGCACGATGACCTCCCCGATTTGCCGTGGCGGGATCTCATGCCCGATGAGAAGAAGCATGTTCTGGACCTCCCTCATGAGTTGACTTTCCTGGAGGTGGAGACCGCTCTCCCCAAGATCAGTCCTCTTCCATTGTCAGGAGGTAGCGGGTGAGTAAACAGGGTCCAGGAGCTTCTGATACAGAGAGGTGAACACGCGAAATGGTGTTACTGACATGGTTATAGGGACGATATGTTTGTTTTCTCCACCGCAGCATCACTCGAGTTCGTGTTCCGCCCTTACCAGCCCGAGGACTCGGATAATGTCCATGTCATGATCGCTGGCACAGCCGACGGAGGCATCCATCTCAGCATCTACGACTCATTTGTCATTGGAACCTTTCAGCATGTACCGCATACGGCCAGAGGGCCTGCCTCAACCAAGGGTGCTTTCCAGCTTTGCGGTCACAGCTCCCACCCCAAGGTGTCTACTCATGCACTCCTACTGAGACCCAAGGAGGGCAGCCTGACGTCCCTTTATCTTGTTCCCATGGACCTCACTTTTGTTCATAAGTCACCGGTCAACCTGTCCTTGTTGGCGTCGAAGACGACAACACTCCAGAATCTTCTTCGGTATCTGAAGCAGGCACAGTCCCACATGGTTAGTGAGTGGAAGTCGACGAGAGAGCTTCCTGGCCGTTTTCTTCGCGGTGTCCAAGAAGATCTGGAGAGGAGTCCCAAGGGGCCGGTGACCATTGTCCAGGCACTGTACCATACAGTTGCCACAGGACATGTGTTTCCTCAGGTGAAGGAATGGCTTGTTGACAGTCTGGCCGAGAGAGTAAGTCTGGAAGTAAGATGGGCAGACTGGTGCCAACACAACTAACAGCTATTTAGGGACACAAGCGTTGGGATAAGGCGGTCGTAAGCGGTCTGCAGAATCTCAGAAGCCTCGTCCACGAGAACTTCCTGCCTGCGCTCGAGAGGTGCGGCATCGTGCTCAGCCGGCTCCTAGGCCTCGCTCGTTTCCACGGCTCGCGCGAGAACATCGGCTTTACCGCCGCGCAAATCGAGAAGCTTCTGGACATGGTCGCGGCGCTAACCTTGATCTCGTACAAGATTCTACTTGCGGTCATGGACGAGCTGGACCACTTCACTTGCTTTTCATCATGGCTCCGGATGGAAATCGATAAACTAGCTTCCTCATCGGCAGCTGCTGAGGAGCTGACCGAAAAGGAGGCTACTATGGACAATGTCAAGGTCCTGACTTATATCCAACGATACCTGATGGGTAGTCCCCTGGCTGTCTATCTCGGTGATGTCACCGCGGAAGAACGCGAGAACGACTGGAAAGTCGCTGAGGAGAGCAATGGCATATCTCTGCTAGAACTGGTTGATCAGCAGTTGAAGTATCAGGAGCGTGATAAGCCTTATTGCAAGGCGTTACCTAAAGTCGACCAGTTGGTGAACCATCTCACCGGCAAATCAGCTATCGTATTCAAGGAGATCGCGGAGGCAGAGAAGCGAAGTGTGCGCTTCAACGAGGCCGTGGAGATATCCACGGGCGAGAAGATCTGGAGGCATGATATTCATCTGTGTTCTCAGTCTAAAGCAGTAGGTCATCTTGCATGGTTTTTTTTTCTCGAGCCTTGATTGCTAATGCGAATCATCAGGATGGGTCAGGTGTTACAACATTCGTTGCTACAGTACCAGAAGGCGACAAGAACAAAAGTATGTCTCCCTTCTCTAAGAATGTTGTACGTATACTAATACTAGTATAGTCTTCATTGTACGAACTGTTATTTCAGTCGCCAACGGCATCAGTGGCACAACCTCTAGCAGTGCATGTGGTCTAGTCCTCCCTAACGGCGCTACCGTGGTGGATATCAAGTTTTTGGACGACGAGTCTCTGCTCGTGCTAAGCCAACTTAAAGGTCAGTCCCTTTGGGATTATGAACGAAAACAAGACCAGGCCAGACAAGATGATGCTAACTTGCATACCAGATGAACAAAGCCCTGCAATGGTGAGAATAGGTTATCAGTCGCCCAACCTAACCTACTCAGCATACAGAGAAGGAGAGAGACCCCAAACAATCGAAATCGGAGGTCCAGAAGTCCCGTATGTACCACTCTTCTTCAACGCGGTTGGGTTCGTGCCCATCCAGATGGAGGTCCAGCGCGCGAGCAAGACCAGGGGCGAGCTTCCTGCTAGGGTCTGTCTGCTAGGACGTAACAGGACGGTTTACAAGACATATGCTCTTCCCGACCACTTTGAGGCATCTTCTGGAACTCCAAGGTCGCCGACGGAGAGGAAAGCATGGAAGCAACAAGGAGAGGAGGAAGATGTGGTGATGGAGAACAGCCAGTAGATGCCGTGTAAGTCCACGTCTTTGAGCACAGGGCGGAAGATCGGAAAGTCCGGTTATTATGATTGGGGCTTGGTGATACCGGGAAGCGGGACCCTCAATTACTGCTCTGGGGATTGCACTCATGAGTCCGTTCGTGATGTATGATTAGGAGGAGGCTGTTACAAATGAGGAATTTCATTGTATGAATGGGGGACATGGATGAGGTATTGCTCGGTTAACAAATCGGGTCTGTCAACTGTTATGAGCCAAGTGGACGATAGAAAAGTTTCGTACTTGATCGTTCCAGTAAAGCAGGACTGTTATCAGAAGTCTCAAAGTACAATTTTTCACTTCAATTCCTTGTGAAGAACTTTCAGTGTCTCTGTTGTTGTCTTATGTCTGGGCTGAACTCGGCCACGCATTCCATCTGGCTGGTGGGCTTGATATCTGTTAGCGGGCTGTTAACAATGAATGAGTGGAGCCAGACATTTGAATGAGAACGATTCCGTTAGCGTGCGCTGCCAGGGCGTACCTTGTCCACTGAATAGCGGAGTTCCAGGCGCTCTGCAGGCCAAGCCACGGGGCTAAATGGGGTTACTTGTTAGAGCGCACCGGCCCTGAAAGCCCAACCCAGGTCGTGGCGGATACGCGGAATCCTTGGCAGGCAGCTTCGATCCAGGGGTTCCAGTTTAGCAGGTTCCAATTGCAGTCGACCAGTCCGGCCCAGTCTCACTCACCAATGCCCACTGCCGTTCGCAGTCGATCATGCCCCGGCCTGAAACGGCTGGCCACTCGATCTACAACGTCATTGTTTGCAGCGGTCCGGGGCCATGGTAGCGACCTGGAAGTGGAAGTCTCCAGCTGAATGGACGGTGTGCTATTGCTGAGGAGGAGCTGAGGAGGAGGTACCTTTTTCTGTGCGTGTGCGCCGCTTTCCCACTTCCCGTCTTGTCTCCTTTTACATTAACGTCCATCCCGTCACCACCACCAACTTTCTCCCAACAACAACTCCACCACGACCAACTGCACCACCCTTTGCGCCAACTGCAACGACAGTCTTTTAGCAAACCTAATCGATAATGAAAGAAACCGAATAGACTACGAGATATCGAAAGGGATTTACGGATGGTGCTACCGAAAGAGTTTTGTGATACGCCACCACCATTGTTGCCGTGAAAGCTGCACCACCCGGTTAGACCGGTCCAGCTGCCAGAAAGGTTCTCGCACCTCGAACTCGACTTTGCGACCCGCCTCCCCGAGCTTTTGTGCTGCCCTATCTACCCTAATACAAGGTGCCGAGGGGACAGACGTGACAAGATCGACATAACTGTGGACAGCAGCCGCCGATTATACCCTTCGAGTTCCCCAGAATACCACAAATCATGTCCGATACCACAGCGTTCCCCGTCCTACCGCCGGCCACCGCGGCTCCGAGCAAGCCGCAATCGACACAGCCGGCATCAGGCCCTACCCAGGGCGCTTCGTCTACAACGCAGCAGTCGCAATTACCCCTTACCAAGAAGCTACGTCCTGGCGCTCCCAACCCGGTGAGCCTCAACGAAGCCGCTCTCGATTCCCCAACATTCAGGGCCTCTACCGTCCACTTTTCCGAAAACCTTGACGTAATCGAGCGATGGCTCGACAACTACATCCGCAGCACATCCAAGCTGGTCCACGACCTGCTCGCACTCGAGGACAGCATCCACGCCTACCTCCAAAAGATTGCGCCGCCGCCCGTCAACGCAACCGCCCAAGCCGATGCCATCATCGACACCGACTATACCTTCCTAGCCCTCCGCCGAGCCGGCGATGGCGCCCGTGACTGGTGGACCGGAGTGATGGCCACGGTGCGGCGACTCGAGCCCATCAGCGTCGAGCCCATCCGCAATTTCTTCAACGGTGAACTTCGCACATTCAAGGAGGCACGGCGAGCATTGGAGGCTGCCCAGAAGACGTTTGACACGACACTCGCTCGCTATGTGAGCCAGAACAAGACCAAGGAGCCGAGTGCCCTGCGCGAGGACGCCTTTGCTGTGTTCGAGACGCGCAAGGCGTACCTCAAGGCTAGCATGGATTTCTGCCAATCGGCGCCCCAGCTGCGCTTTGCGCTCGACAAATTGCTTGTTCGGGTTTGCGCCGATATGTACAGGGAGATGCGGCGCTCGCGGGGCGACGCACCCCTGGGCGCGGCGACTGCGGCGGAAGAGTTGGAGAGGATACGCGGTTGGTCTAAAGAGATGGAGTCGTATGAGCCTTTGTTCAAGCGGGAGCTACAGGCGGCGAGGAAAGAGGTTGGCGAGGCAACACTGGCGGTTTATAAGCCTTCGAGGGAGATCGAGGACTACAGCGTGTCCACGGTGCCATACCTGGGGTCTAGAGGACCGATGAACATGCAGCAGAAGGATGAGACGAATGTGATTGCAGAGAAGCAGGGGTGGCTCTTCCTACGAGTTGTGTCAGGAAAGCCGGCGAGGACAACTTGGGTGCGCCGGTGGTACTACTGCCGTAATTTCCAGTTTGGCTGGCTTATGAATGGGCCCCAGGGTGTGCTGCAAGGAGACGAGATCGGTGTGCTGCTTTGCAGTGCTAAGCCGGCTGTTCAGGAGGAACGTCGCTTCTGCTTTGAGGTCAAGACCAAGACGCAGACGCTTTTGCTACAGGCCGAAACCCAGACGCAGTTGATGGAGTGGCTGGAGGTTTTCGAAGTCGCAAAGAAGAGAGCGTTTGAGGCGACGATGGGCCGAGAGGCGAACGTTCTCAGCGGTGGCGTTGATCCTGCCTTTTCCATTAACCCGTCCACGATCCCCGAGTTCTCGGCCAAATCCCTCGACAGCGTCGAGGGTGATGGGCCGGGCCCTGGCCTTGAGCGGACGGCAACACTCGCTGTCCCTGGTGCTGACGCTGCGGCGCGCGCCAGCTTTGATGCCGCCGCCAACCCTCCTCGGCGCTCAATAACGACAACATTGGCCCGGGAGGAGGGCGAGAGCGGCCGGGAGCATGCCGCTCGGCTCATGCAGAGGCTCGATCTACACAGGAAGGCTATGCTTGCCAACTCCGATACGCAAGCTCAGCCTTCTGGAGGTGTTGCAAACTTGATAACAGCAAGTCATGGTCTCATAGGCAATAGCCCTATCTCACCCATCGCGCCCCAGACTCCTGCTTTGCGGGTACCGATTCCCTCGCTCGGCGGTCCCTTTGATCACGCCCCTACCAGTCTTGCGCCTGCAACATTATCTAAACCTCCGGTACCGACGAACCTCAGCAGAGCCGCTGTTATGGCCAGCGCCACTGCAGATATCAATCGCGGTCTGCCGAGTGCGGTTCTCGCCAACTACTGGGGTAGCAATCCCTGGGCATCCTCCTTTACGCCTTTGCCTGAAACTGTTCGGACACCAAAGGTCGATTTGGACGATCCCCTTGTGGGTATCGTCCAGCAGAAAGCTCCCGGCGCCATGGACGAGAAGGCCTCCGTTGCCAGCCTGCATAAGAAGACTCTTAGCGTGGATGCGGCGTCTGATGCCCACGGAAAGATACAGGAGAAGCAGGGCCAACTCGTCGATTCCTTCCCGGCCAATTATCCTCCCGAGTTGAGAGCTCAGTATGCGCAGTTCCGGTTAGTCTTCCCAACTGTTTCTCCGGAGGAGAAGCCAGTCTTGGTGTTCAATGCTGCCTGGTCAAACTCGTCTGGCGAAGGCAAGGAAGGAAGAGGCATGGCTGCTAATGGGCGTATCTTTGTGACGCCCGATAACATGTACTTCTTTGGTCACCAGCTGGGTCTCGTCGTTGCCTACGCCATCAGTCTCGACAGCATTACAGAGGTCACGGCGGCTCCTGGAAAGGATTGCGATTACATCTTCCTACATCTGAACCAGGATGCCAGCGATCTCAACATATCCCGTATCACTATGAAGATCTTCTTGGAGGACTTTACGCTCCTGCATGCTCGACTTAACCTCTTGGTCGATGACCTTCAGGCCGCTGAACCAATGAGCCTAGGGGAGGTTATCACCGCGCTGATTAACCTCGAAGGGGAGAGCTTTGACAAGAGAAGCCCCAGTGCGGAAAGTTGGGAAGAGGTTGCGTCAAACACGCCCATGGATGACGGAACGCCCCATGGTAGGCCGGTTCAACGCCGAATCGGGGACTTGAGTGGCCGCTTTATCAGAGGAGCACGCGGTCTGAAGAAGGCTCCAATGCATAAGTTCCAGCTACCAGCACACCCTGTATACTACGAACCGGAGGACATGGGCAAGCCTGTAGCAGAACGGAATTTCGAGATTAGCGCCAAGGCGTGTTTCCATGTTCTGTTCGGTGACAAGAGCTTCATCTTCCCCAAGCTCTACTTCGAGCGTCGGGCCAAGGAGATCGCCCAGGGGCCCTGGGAGCTCAAAGACCACGGTGGCAAGATGGCGCGTCAGTTCAAGTTCAAAGTCGATAAAGCCGACATGCTCGGGCGCAAAACGGATGCAGACATCGTCGACACACAGAATATCGATATCTTCAACGACCACATCACCTACGTCGTCACCCACGTCAAGACCGCCTGGCACTTGCCCCATTCCCACGCCTTCAAACTCATCACCAAGGTCGTCATCACCCACGTCGCCAAGTCCAAGTGCAAGCTCGCCATCTACACAAAGGCCGACTGGTCCAAGGCCCCCGCCATCGCCAAGAACATGGTCGAGCGGCAGGCTCTCGACGACGCCGCCAACGACGCCGAGGAGCTCGCAGAGGTCGCGACCGACCAGGTCCGCCGACTCGGTCCCCACAGCCGCACCAAGCGCGCCATCCAAGTGTACGGAAACATCGGCCAGCAAACGCAGGTCGTGGTTTTTTCGCCCAACGCAGGCCTCGACGGTTCCGGCGCCGCGTCGGGATCCAAGAAGGGCCAGCCCATTCGGGTGCGGTCGCTGACGGCCATGATCCTCGAGACGGGCCGGTCGCTGCTGGAGAGCGCCATCACGTCGGTCATGATGTGGGCGTTTGCGGTGGTCAAGAAGGTGTTCAAGATCATCACCGCGCACAGGGTGTTACTGGTCCTGCTGATGGCTAGCGCGGCGTATAACTTGGTGGTGGTCAGCCAGTCTGGTGCGGCGTGGTGGGCGGAGCGCAAGGCGGCGCGGTATATGGAGCGGATCGGGGTGGGGCCGAACACGGTCATGAGCAAGGCCATCTTTTTGGCTGATTTGGAGGAGGCGGCGAAGGGGAGCGCGGTGGTGGTGGAGAGGCCTGTTGGGAGTCAATGGTATGTTTACTTCTCACCTCTTCTTTTGTGGCCAACCCGCCGTCAACAACACGGACCAAATACTGACATGACAAAATAGCTACGAAACCTTCCAATCAATAGTCAACTCCACCGACCTCGACGCGCCCTACAACGACGCCGGCGCCGGCTTCGCCTCAGCAACCGGCAAGGCCACGGCCCGCCGCCTCCGCCGCACGCGCCAGCGTCTCGGCACGTACCGCCACGATCTCCTCGTCGCCATGCGCGTCGTCAACGGCATCGAGAGAGAAATGATCCAATCCGAGTGGGAGAACTGGCTCGCCGATGAGAACCTCAGGTGCGAGCAGGTGAGCAATATGTTGCTTACTGGTAATAATGGCGGTGGCGTTCTTGATCAAGAGGTTGTATATGATGCCTCTCACCAGCAAAAGCAGAGTGTTTTGGGATCTGATTCTACTTCTATGGGTGCTACGGGTGCTACGGGTGCTACGGGTGCTACGGGTGCTAGTATTACTAATGGCGATGGAGGAGACGCTACTACCTCTGGTGACAGCGAGCAACACCAAATGACGAGGAGAGACGCGCTGAAGAAGTGGTATGCTGAATACTGCGGCGCTTGTGAGGCCGATCAGAGGGCCTTGTGGGAGGGCAAGAAGATGAGGCAGGTGGAGATGTCGCCTTTTATTGGTTGATTCGGTTCGGTAGATGTGGTAACCGAAGGAAGGAAGCACCCATTGGGGAAATGGGGCACGTATCTTTATTTTGTTAATCTCACCGGGGAAGGGGCGAAGGGAGACGGGGAAGTAGGAAGCAGTACTTGTAGAAGAGGAAGGAGCCATCAGGGGTGTATGCGTATAATATTAGAACCAGGACATAAACAAGTGGATAGATCAGTTCGTTGGTCTGGATACCCTATGTATTCTCTTGTATCCTATCTCTGGAATCAGTAGTGGTGGTGGAGGATGGGTAGACTTGAGCATCGATGCATTAGCCCGGTCATTCAACGTCAATATTGAAGCCCGTCAATATATATATATATATCTTGCTATTATATGCGCATCTCATTCGCTCTCCTTTTCTTCACAAAAGGGAATATTGCACGTGGTTTCTGCGATGTTGACTGTTCAAAACGTCTGTTCACCGCCCGCCGACCTTTTGTGAGGCGGGACGACACCACTTTGGACACGACAGAAAGTAAACAAACCCCCTTTATGAAAACAAGGTTTCGCTAACACCACCTTGTTCACATTTCCACACTTTCACTCTCCCGTAACATCCTGTGCAAACCACACAAATATTTTATCTGTATGAATTTAAATTATTTGCGGTACTTTCCTTGTACACTTTTGAGCTAATGGGAATTGCAGTAAGTGCGACTCATTCCACTCCTTCACTACCAGTCAAAGAAGGAAAGTGCTACACCGGTAGAAAGGATAAGCCGCAAAGAAACAGAAAAAATTGGATAGAACACATGAAAGCTCGTAAACTCATTCCTGCCGTTCTTTCTCTTTTTTTCGTTTCCAATATCTCACTTCTCCTTGATATTCTGTAACTCGTTCTCATGACCTCGTATCTCATTCATTCCTTGTCTCTTCATCTCTTCATTCATCATGCGTGCAGCCCGGTTTTCCAATCTTTGGGCCCTCGCTCCCTCGCCTCTTTGCCCATTTGATGCTGCCCACCAACTCCCCCAACCCATCCCAGACACATGCGAACTAAAATGATATGCAATCTATATGATGATGATGTCAAACAAAAATCATGATGGAACAAAAACAAGAGAATTGGGGGGGGTTACATAAAAACTAGAATTTCAAACTCCGCCACATGCTCGCTCATGCACCCACATAGACACAAAACACACTTTGCTCTTCAAGCCTCACCCACCCGATCTCTCACTGCATCCCGTCGCCTGTCTCTCTATCCCTAGTTCTTGGTAGGTGACTTGGTAGTAGCCCAGCTCCCACGGGCGATCACCACATCTGCCTTGGACATAGCCGACAGGCTGCTGCTTCTGTCCTTCTTTCCCGCCGCTACCGCTTCAGCAGTGGTGGTGTTGGTCGTATAGCTTCCGTTGGCGATGACCACGCCGCTTGTTGATTCCCTTCTGTGTCCCAGTTTGGGAGGTACCGCTAGTGCTGCTGCCGATGTCGCTGTCGATTGCGTGTTGACTATTTGCCCTTTCTGCGTCTCCGTTCTCTGCCTACTGGCATCATCATTACTGTTGTTGTCCTTGTTCTTGGTGTCCTTCGCCCCCTGGTCGCTCTTTTCATTTCCCTTACCGCGCGGTCCATCCCTATTCTTGCTTTCACCGTTCTTACCACCTCCATCACCACTCTCTTTCACCTCCCCACCTCTCCTCTCACCCTCTGCTGCGGCCCCACCCACAGTTAGCCCCCCTCCTCCTTTTCCCCCTCCGCCACTACCATCACCCTCCTCCCCGACAAACACCGCCCCCCGTTCAGGAACCCAAATATTCACTCCCAAGGTATACTTCCCAAAGAGCTTTTTATCCAGATGTGCCACCGCCAACTCCGCGTCCTCGATGGTCTTGAACCGCACGTATGCAGTGTGTCCGTGCGGTGTCGTTTCCTTCCTATCCGAAATCTGGATGCCCTGTATCTGGGCGGCGACAACTTCGGAGACGTGCTTAGAGACAAGGAGACGAATTTTATCGGGTGTGAGATCTTTTTTGGAGAGGCCGGTTATGAGGATCGTGTGTGGTTGTTGCTGTTGATGTTGAGACTGCAATGGGTAGGGTCCGGGTAAGGTGATGGGGAACGAAAAAGGAGGGTTGTGAGTGTTGGGAGGGGGCGAGGGAACGGTCAGCGCTGTGTTGACGGTGTTCACGGTATTGGGTGTGCCAATGTTGGTGATGATGGTGGTAGTCGGTGTGCTGGGGCTGGGGATGGAGGCGAGACTATTGGCGATGCTGTTATTGCGCTGGACCTGGACGGGAATAGGAGGCGTGACGGCTGCGGCGATGGTTCCCTCGTAGTTGTTGTACCCTTCTGGATAGATAGGAGGGCTATGATACACTGGAGCAGCTACGTAAGCCTGAGTATAAGCCTCTTGACCGTGATCATGGCTAGCGTATCCTGAATTGAAGCCTTGGTGAGCGTTGTAGGGCTGTCCAATCGAAGCATAGGGGTTCCACGCCGGATCGACGCTATAGGGACTGGTCATCAGCGGGGCCTCAGGATATGGCGCCACAACATGGCCTCCATACGGCTGCGCGGCCCCATAAACCGCCGGAGACCCGGATATGGCCATGTTCGCAAAGGCCGGTATCATACCACCGGCCGCACCACCTGGGCTGAAACCATATCCATAAGCTGGAGCGGGGTCTGTCTCTAGGGACGCAGTAGGCCGAACGGTCAGAGGTACGGCGATGGTGGGCTTGACCATGACCCTTCCGCCCTTGTTCCTCCCATCAGCAAAAAGGGCACGGCCGTTAAGAGTACTGCCATTTAAGAAAGCTGACTATGCTATCAGTAAACAGGGACCAGGGTAGTTAAAGATGATGATATATCACTTACTGAACGCTTTGTCAAAGTTGTCCCTCTCTCGGATTCGAACACAGCCACCGAGAGGAGCATAAACCTCGATTTTATCGGCTTCGACACCACATCCCCTCCTTACGTGGTCCTTTAACTGTTGCCACGTCGTTGTGTGGGGAAGCTGCATAAAGAGGATTGTTAGTGTCAATGTAACGGTATTGGTAAGGAGAGAGCTAGGCTACGAACACCAGAGATGGGAATGTAGTAAATTCCCGTCAGCTCACCATCCTCGACGAACACAGTGTCCGCCGTCCTGATAGAGTCTTTGGCATTCTTTGAGCTCCTTGAGCCAGGCATTTTGGCCCAGGGGGCAGTTTTGGCGTGGGTGACTTCGTCCAAGGAGAGAGTCAAGGCGGAGACCTCAATATCAAGAGTTGCTGCTGCAGTCGAAACTGAGCCTGGTTGCTGATAGTCCTGGCTTCTTTTGGGTTGACAGGTAGGATAACCTTGAGAAGGTGAGGCTGTGAATGGATGAACAAATAGACAGTGGGAATAGAGAGGATCCTAACTGAAGGAGGATCTGGGCATTCTTGAGTATTTGCCTCGGAATCACCTTGATGAGCGAGAGTTATGGCGAGTCCAGATCTCAGTGGAGCTTGGAATATACCTTCAACTATTGCCAGTTGCGTCGTTCTAGATTCAGGGTCATCCTGGTGTAAAGTGTCGATGCCGGGCTGTCAGGAAGTTTCTGGCTCAGTTTCAACGAATTGTGGCTCCGACTAAAGACCGACGTTTTGACAACTCTCCTACCCCTGAGACTGCGTGTCATCATCAAGTTCGTAATCGACGCCGGCCAGCTATTTAAATCTGAAAGCTGTACACATCTCGGGGGTCCAACTGCATGCAACGGAAGGTTGCCGTACCTGGTCCTCGAGGCTCGGCGGCCTTCCGGCGTCAATGTAGGTTTCCTCTGAAGAGGATCACTAAGGGCAATACATCCTGCTCAACCTCTATCCGGGAGGTATTGACTTGGCTTCCGAACCGTGTGTTGAACTGATCACATCTGATAAAATGATGCACAAAACCATGACCACTTGCGGATGGGAAAGGGGATTCCTCCTGGCCACTCTACGTCATCCTCATAGCAATGCTACTCCGTGTCCTCCTTGGAATAAGACATGTTCGACAGCAAAGGTGTTTTGGAATCGGCGTCGACGCCCACAATGTTCCCTTAACTAAAAGCAATGTGTGCGGCCCCGACAGGCCAGCAATAGTATCCGTGCTCGCTGTGATAGTCTCAAGGATGCAGAACTGGAGACGCAAACACACGTTACGGGAGTGCGTGATGCAGCACCTATAGAAGCTCGTGAGTTGTGCGGCGTGTAGGTAACCCACCAACCCACCCACCTCCCCGTTTCGTAACTGTATGATGCCAGCTTGTCAACTACCCGAGGGGCACTGAAAACGGTAGGGACCCACTGAGCTACGTACAGCTGCGGCTCAAGAGATGGAACCTGTCAAGCTGCTGTCTCAGTGTCAAGCGAGGCAGGTTATAACGGCGATCCATGGTTGGCGACGCTCTAACTCGTGTGTAAGACAAGGTAATGCAAGCAAGGGTCCGTCTGTCTGCCAACCTGTGTTTATGAACGTGAGGGAGTCTAACTGGCATCCGCTGTTTGGACTTTCATCTGTAAGAGGAATTCGATCGAAGCCCGAAAAGATACAGCGGTAAGATCCGGGTCGCCAGCAGCTGCAGATGAAGGTGATTTCTGGGTTATGAAGTGACTCGAACGGGCTTAAAGGCCGGACGGTCATCCTTTTGGGACAATTTATTCCGAGTACGAACCAAAATGTTTGGTTTCACTTCCGGACATCGTTAGCTAGCCAGCTGCACGAGTCATTCGAATCTGGTTTTGGGCAAACATTGAAACATGTGAGCTGGCAAGTGGGATGAACGCGTGAAGGTAAGGTTTCTGGGAACAGAAGGTCGCTCAAGTCGATTTACCATCCTCCCACCATCTGTGATTAAAGCGCGGGGGTCATTCGCTGCGGCAGTTCATCGTGGGTCCCCGTTAAAACGCCACTGATGTTGGGCCCAAAGCCTAATTTGTCCAAGCGGTGCGTCTTGGATCCTGTCACTGTGACTTGACAGCATAGTACCGAGGGTTGACAGGCCCATGAACAACGTCGGCGGCTGGTCCGTCGTGCTCCAAAGTGGCCAGTAACGAGAACGGGAACATCGGCCAAACTCCCGGGTCGGATATCCTGGAAATAGGACATCTCCTGTAGGTAGTGCTCAAGCGCCAAGGCACATGCGGGCAGGTACGGGAGATCGTTGTATAAGACCATTCGCACAAATCGCCTATCGCTTGTAGCCATATGTGTCCTCCATTACAATGTCATCATCATCCCCAGTCTGTAAAGCATCTGCTTCGCCTGCTTCGTCTGCTGTTGCTGGAACGAGCTCAAGGGGTGATTCGGCGCGGCTCGGGCCGTCGCCGCCTTGTGGGTTGCGTGGATTGATCCACGGCAGAGAGTCTCTGTCCGAATCGGCGAGAGATGCCAACACGTAGTTTTGGGTATCCGAGTAGAAAATAGACAGGGGAGTTGATGCGTCGAGACCGAGCCACGAGGCATGCCACTTACCAACTGCTTTAAACCCGGACAGTTGCTGGCTAAAGTCGACCGATTGAGGCCCTTCGGACAGAGGATCCCAGACAAACACGACGCTATTATAGTGGTCTCCTTCACATCTTATGAGCAAAGTCTCGCGAGCGTGGGGATGCCACGACAGGGTGCTGACGCTGCCGTGAAAAAGGAGAACTGCACGAAGTACTGCAGCTTGTATGTCCCAAATCCAGACGGTCGAAGGGAAATCTTCGATCCTGGTTGCTATGAGAGTCGACGACAGGTCGAAGGCAATGGTAGCACAACCTGACAGCTGTTCAGCAGCCTCATGGGGCCTCGGAGGCGGAGAGACAGCTTGAGAGGCTCGGATAAAGGTATGCATGATGGGACCGTGAGAGATTCCGATTCGTTCTTGCCAGATCTGTTGCGTTCCATCAGCTGGTCTTACTCGCAGGAGCCAGGACCCGTGTTACATTCTTACCTGTAGCGTGGCCTTGGGTACAAGATTGTTGGGATGTCGGAACCGCAGCACTTCCATGGTGGATGTCATATCGACGATGGATAGACTTCTGCTGTGATCGCCAATAGCAAGCAGGCGGGCATCTGGAGAGAACTGCACCGTCTTCACACCGGCACCCAGAGCAAAATCCTTCTCCTCGGGTGTGGGGTTGACGGGACCCGACCAAGTCTTGAACAGGTTGCCATCTGGCGTGTAGAACACGACCTTGTGGCCAAGGGCGGGCGACTCCCACACAACCAGCCACCTCCCATCTGGACTCCAGAGCAGGCCTTGTGCATCAATAGTGTCAGGGGCCCACGATCTCTGCAGTTCCCTGCTGGGAAAAGCGTGGATGCTAATCATGTCTTTACCAGCTGTCCTGGTCAGGAGAGCAAGGTGGTTGGACTGAGGACGAAAGGAGAAACCCCTGCGGACAGCCGTGGAGGACGAGAATTTGGGGCTCCCGATCTCGGTGGTCTTGGATGAGGTAAGGTCAAAGACGGCAAACTTGAGGCCGAATGAGGCTATGACACAGATTTCTGTATCCGATGCGCCAAAGTCAATGTAGGTAGGCTTCAGATGGGGAGCAACAGGGTTTCGGATGGTGGCATGGTAGTTCGCATCCAGAGCAGAAAACACTCGAATCTGGTCGAAGCTGGCAACGAGAAGCAGGCGGGAAGACGGCGACCACTGAAAAGAGAGGAACGGGCCAATGAAGTCCTGAGGCAGTCTGACAACATGGATGGGCTCCCATGACTGGACGCTCCGGACATTGATCAAAGTCGGGAACAAAGTCGCGATGTATCGGCCATCAGGGCTAGGCAGGCAGTGAGCCGAAGCTATTGAACAGACCATCGATCAGCCATGGTGCCCGTGGGAATGAGTTTGGCAAACAACCTGGACTGCTCCGAGGCCAGCTCCCGACGATCCTGATGATAGTCCAGGCCCTGCCTTGGGGGTCATGTGGATGTTGTGGATGTGGTAGTGGTGGTGGTGATGTTTCCTCACCTACACTTTACGTTCTTTGAGAACAACATCTTCGTCGTTTTGGGGTTCAAGTCCGGTGTCGGTTTTGTGTCGGTCAGGCCCAAGAGGTAGTTTAGTGGTCCACGTTTAGTTGTCGTTTTGTTGTGGTGGGTTTCTGCTATTTTTGGGCGTGTTTTGGCCGGGTGTTGTTGGTCAATTCCAGTTGGCAAAAGATGTTGAACGGGAAGAGAAAGCCTAGACGAAGAGAGAGAAAGGGGCACGCGTCAGAAGGAGCAATTGAGCAGGAAGGCAACTAGAAGGCGGTCAGCGAACAGTCAGTATAGTCAGTCGACCAACAACGTGACTTCCATCACCAACTGTTTTGATGAGAAGAGAAGTGACAGGTTCAATGGATTGTTCCTTCCTTCCTGTCACAAGCTCATAAGGTGCAGTCCACTCAGTTGTCGTGCAGGCGACAGGCCACTATAGACGCTATCTTATCGCTACGTAGCGCTAACCTGGAACGTCTGGGTGCACACAGTCAGAACAGTTCCCGTTCCCATGGAAGCTATCAACGAGCTGTCAAAATGAAGTGCACGGCGATGCCTGCCGGACAGTAGTGTTGACTCCCCTGCCAACAGGAAGACAGAGGCTTCGATCGGAGAGGTGGTCAGTGCGCCCTAGGTATCAAGGGATGATATCCTGATGTTGTCGCCGCTCTCCGCAAACACGGTGCGGGGTGAAAGTCCAGCGCCGGTTTCCGTGCCATTGTTGAACCTTGTCACCACCAACTTCTCCATCTTCTCGGAGATAATCGATAGCAGTGTTACTACGGTTTGTCATGGGATTTGGGTATTGTCCTATCTATCAGTGGATGTGAGATTGTTGCAACTGTCCTGCTGAGTCATCTCTTCCTTCTAGAACTTTGTAATACTGGATTGTAAACCTCTTCAGCAACTGCTTGATGTTGACTTTATTTTATTCAAACCAACCCTGACTTTAACAATTGCGAGTCCAACCCGGCCAGCTGATAGACCGGTACCCGGACTTGCAAGCTAACGATCAAGATAGAGTTGATGAGGTCATCACATGCTAGCTTGCCCATTTCCAGCCACATTGGTTTTTGTCTGTCTCTCTAGTCCAAACATTCTTTGAGATTCAGAAGTACGAAAGAAAACGAATCAATCCAGAAAAAGAAGTCAGCAATCATGTCCGCTGTGGCTCGCCATGCGGCCCAAGGACTCCGAGTCCGCATCGGAACATGGCACCTTACCAAGACGTCGATCCCCTCATCCCGGCATGTTGCCACAGCTGCAGCCGCAACACCAACAACAACCACATCGGCACCAGCATCGATAGTCCGGAACGCTTCCTCATACCTGTCATCTGCCCAAGCGTCAGTGACTCCAGACGAACATGGTTCATCTAGCGCACCTGTCGACGTCAGCATTGGGGCTCCCCTCTCTACTCCAACAATAGAATCAGAAGAGCCACTTCGTCATCCAGCAGCCCGCACGCCAACATCCTCACGAAGGGACACTCTCAAGGATGCGAAACCCTTTTCCGACTTCTTGACTGACAACTACAACCGCCAGCATGATTACCTTCGCATCTCGGTGACAGAGCGATGCAATCTTCGCTGCCTGTACTGCATGCCGGAGGAGGGTGTCCCTCTGTCACCTCAAAAGGAGCTTCTCACCACTCCTGAGATCGTCTTGCTCTCGTCCTTGTTCGTCTCACAAGGTGTGACCAAAATCAGACTCACAGGCGGCGAGCCAACGGTACGGCGCGATATCGTGCCCCTGATGCAGCAGATAGGCGCCCTCCGGCCTCACGGTCTGCGAGAGCTATGTCTCACCACGAACGGGCTCTCGCTGCACCGCAAGCTGGACGCCATGGTCGAGGCTGGATTGACGGGCATCAACCTCTCGCTGGACACCATGGATCCCTGGCAGTTCCAGCTGATGACGCGCCGGAACGGCTTCAGTGCCGTGCAAAAGTCCATCGACCGGATCTTTGAGCTCAACCGCCTCGGCGCCGGCATCAAGTTCAAGATCAACTGCGTCGTCATGCGCGGGCTGAACGACCGCGAGGTCCTTCCCTTTGTTGAGATGACACGGGATAAGGATGTGGAGGTTCGTTTCATCGAGTACATGCCGTTTGACGGCAACAAGTGGAACAAGGGCAAGATGTTCAGCTACCAGGAGATGTTGGAGCTTATTCGCTCCAAGTACCCAGACCTGCAGAGGATTCAGGGTCACAAGAACGACACCAGCAAGACCTTCCAAGTGCCCGGTTTTGCTGGCAAGGTTGGCTTCATCACGAGCATGACGCACAATTTCTGTGGGACGTGCAACAGACTGCGCATCACCAGTGATGGAAACATCAAGGTGTGCCTCTTTGACAACACCGAGGTATCGCTTCGCGATATTGTGCGCAAGATCAACCACGGAGAACCAATTGATGAGGAAGCTTTTGAGGTTATGAGGCAGGCTGCGCTGGAAAAGGCAGGCCAGGCCTTCGCTGATGGCACTTCTCCATTGCTTGCCCCCAACTCAGAGGAGCTGCTGAATATTATTGGCATGGCCGTCAAGAACAAGAAGGAGAAGCACGCCGGCATTGGTGACCTCGAAAATATGAAAAACCGGCCAATGATCTTGATTGGTGGGTGACGTTCTTCCTCCTTTCTTTGCTTGTTCTTGTCCTTTCTTTCGCACATTGGCCGGAGTTGGAAGGGTGTTTTGCTTTGAGGTTTTGGCACATGTATATGATACGGGTGGTTAAATTGCAAGATATTCGGTTACAGATCAGGAGTCATGAACATACTTGAGAGTTCTTGTAGTAGTACACTTCGTTTCAAAAGATAGTAGACATACTAAGGATGTTCCGTCTACCTAGATACCAATACCAATGCCATATTCCAGCGCCGATCCCGGTCATACCAGTCCCCGAGCCGCAACAAACATCAAATCCAATGGAATCATGACGGGCTCTCTTCCCTTCTCTCGCCTCTCGCCAGCAACACCACCACCATCAACAACAGCTTTGCCCATCGCAAACTGCAGGGCACCGGCACGTTCATTCCCCCATCACCCCTTTCTCAAGGACCCGGGCACCTCCGCCTCCTCTCCACCACCCGCACCTTCCTCTCCAACAACAACGGGAAGGAACAACCCCAAACCAATCCCAAACTCACCCACCTCACCTCCACCGGCGAAGCCCACATGGTCTCCATAACCACCAAAACTCCTTCCTCGCGCACCGCCGTCGCCAGGTGCACCGTGCACTTCTCCAACCCGACCGCTTACCCGCTCGTCGTCACCAACTCCCTCAAGAAGGGCGACGTCCTGGGCGTGGCCCGCATAGCGGGGATCATGGCGGCCAAAAGGACGCCGGATATCATTCCGTTGTGTCATCCGATTCAGTTGACGCATGCTGAGGTTGAGTTGACGCCTGTTGGGCCCGCTGCTGCGGTTGGGTTGACGCTTGTTGGGCCCGCTGCTGCGGTTGAGGACTCCGTTGCGGGTTCCGTTGAGGGCTCGGAGGGTTCAGATGGCTCAGAAAGCGCGGAGGGACGTGGACATGGATATGGATACATCGACATCAAAGCCACCGTATCTTGTTACGGCAAGACGGGCGTGGAGATGGAGGCCATGACGGCCGCGTCGGCGGCGGCGCTAACGGTGTATGATATGTGTAAGGCGGTGGATAAGGGGATGAGGGTGGAGGGGTTGAGGGTGGTGATGAAGGAAGGAGGGAAGAGTGGGAAGTGGGTGGAGGGGGAGAGCGTGCGTGAGTGAGGTAGATCCCCCCAGGGAGACAGGATGGCGGAAAAGAGGCGGTTTATAGAAGGAAGAAGAACTGGATTGTTGGCGACGGGTGCCAGGGGAGGAGTTAACTATTGACGGGGAAGAGGGAGACGGTGTATGCAGCGAGTGGGATGTTGAAGTCCTTTGGGGCATGTTGCCTGAAGAGCATTCTGGTTGGGTTTGATATACAGAGTTTCCAAACCTCTTTTGAAGGTGAAGGAGATTACGCCACGGTACCGGCGCATGCTCTTTCATTCTCTGCACCCGGATCTATGTTGTATCTCAACAAGGAAGAAGAGAGGTCAAACATCAGTCAATGTCACACCCTGATATCCTTTTCGTCCCCGGACAAGAGTTGAGTCCAAAGCAGACAAATCACAATGATCACGCATTCATTCACCCGTGTTGTTGACCTGTACGTGTCCAAAACACCAATATCACTTCCTTGCAAGCCCTCGCAGATAATCGAGATGGAAGTAAACAAACATGTAGTAACCTCGGCATACCCCTGAATCTTCGCCATCAACCACACCGGGCGCGCGTGGCTCCCGCCCATTTCTATCACACGTACCTAATCAGGCAAACCCAAAAGCATCGCCAAGGACCTCGGGATCGGTCCCGACAATGACATATGTAACCGCCGCCACCGCGCCGATGCTGCAACGCAGCAAGCTTCCATGTGTTCTGGACTTTGCTTGTAATATGTGCTAGTAGTAGGTATCGTTATCTGATCTTTACACTACTTTGGCACGCCGTAGGTGCAATCAGTATCAGTTGGTCCAGACGTCCAGTCGTCCAGTCGGCCGGGGACCTCCGACGAGGGTCGGCGGGAATAGCCTCAGGTCGCCGCCCTAGCCTCGAGCCCCTACGGGCGCTACGGCGTACCCCTGAATCCATGCCTGACGGGAACGCTGAACCCCGATGTTCCGTCCTCAGCAGCCGCGAGCCAGCGCCTACTTTAACAGAGACTTGGCGCTGTTTAGAGCTATTTACGCAGTAGAGGTGTCAAACTAGCAGCTGCTTGTCCCGTCCCGTCCCTTCAGGTCGTAGCGCCGCACCGTGGTTCCTCAATGTCAGGGAATTGAAAACCCAAAAAGCAGTTCTGCAGTATCGGGCCGTGAAAGTTGAAGAATTCTTTCTCCTGGTGGTTCATCGTCGTCGTGGTTGTGTCCTTTGCCGCCCGTCGCCGACCACGACGAGTCCGGACTGGGCTCGGGTCCTTGACTGGTTAGTCACGGTAGTTGTCATGACGTAACAGTATCACAGGCTTTCAGTCTAATTCCGCTGCCGCTGCCGGGGGGTGTTAAACTGAAGTTGGGGGGACCTCGTAGGAGCCGTGGGAGCCCACGCAGAGCCCCAACACCGCGAGGATCTCCGAGACCATCGAGTTTTAGGTTGTAGGGCTTATGAGATGCGAAATGAGAAAGGGACGGAATGGGGTGAGACTTGAAGGACCCTCGAGAAAACGGAGATGAGATGTAGTTAAAGTTGCGCACGGCGGGTCGACCGAGGTTGAGGCAGATCCTAACGGGGACTGTGGAATATTTCGAGTCGAGGGAAGTTCGGGTTCTCACAAATTTGTGAGATGAGACATGTCGTGGTGTGCACAACCTGTCAAGTTGACCATCTGAAATTGTCAGTCCCCGGTCCCGGTTCCCGCTCCCGTGGAGGGGGGAGGTTGTGTTGTCCTACAACACTCCTCTGGCCTGTGCAACATTGAAATAGGCGGGACGTCGTTCGCTGGTCTCCCGCTCCGAGATCGGTTTCATGCGCAACTCTCACACCTCGCCTTCTTCTCCGAACTTCTGTTTCCTTCCGTTGCCGGTCAAACGGGTGCCTTTCCCGTTCGCATCAAGGCAGTCAAGGCAAGTTCAATCAAGCATCTCGCGTCTTCGCGGCGACTCGCACGAATCTCGCCTCACCTTTTCCCTTCTCCCACCCCCAAGTCCGACGTTCGCTCTCTGCCGTGGTGGCTTTCCAGCGCCGCTCCAACCGCCGGTAGAGCGCTCACGGCGCCAGTTGGACAATTCAATTGACAAAGTGGCCTGGACCCATTGTAAACTTTGGGCGATGGAGACAGGTCCTTGGAGGGAGGAAGGGATTGAGGGACCATGTAACTGCGCTAACGCAAGGCAAAAAAAGAGAGTGTAACCATGACCATACCCGAAAAAGAACACAGACAGAAAGAGAGTTCCACTCTCCCCCTTGAACGTCGGGTGCTTTTGGCTGTTGGAGACTTTCGGACCCGCACTTCTCTCTCTCAGCCGGAGATGCGTGACATTTCCAAAATCCAAATCGACCTAATCAGCTCGTCGCGATAACCTTCAAGTGAGGTTGACGAATCATGTGGCGGGGCTAGAAAGAACTCCGCTTATTTGCATGTGCCATAGCATGCCGAATCATGCTTTTGATGTTCAATGCTTGATGCAAATGCACCTCTGCCATGTTCATCATGTCTTGTCTTTGACTTTCGAGGTCGAACAGAGAGCCTTTTTGCGTTTTTGTTTCTCCGGGGAGAAAGAGACAAATTGTGATTTCTCTTTCTGTCACATGGCACGCGGCATGTCATGACTTTGGGACGGCGTGGCAGATGTGTACTGATGTATTGCATCGTTAACGAGCGTTCAATACAGACCCGACTTTTGTGCATCTTCAACCAAAATCTGGAAAGTCCTGACAACTTCTTTTTACTTCGACAACCGTAAGCAATTGTGCACGCTACGGTCTTGGTGGTAACTGGCGGGTGAATCCTTATCCACACGAAAGGTAGATCACCCGTGGGCCGTGGGAGGCCGAACACACAACTTCTCCCTCCCTCCCTCTCGAAGAGGACATCCACTTCCATCTCATCGTGCGAGAGCCTCTTCCCCTCCTCAATGTCGACCGAACCACCAGAAGCAAAGAAAAAAAAGAAAGAGAACACCACAACATACACCCCTCCACTTCTGCCCCTCTGCCCCTCTGCCCCTCCTCGAACCAAGGACTACTGCACTGCAACGACGGGAGTGATGAGAAAGTGAGCGAGTGAGGTGAGACATTTCACCCCTCATTTGATAAAAAAAAAAAAAAAACAGAAAGGCCAAGCGGTTGCCGTAACCGTTTGTGCTTGGCTTGTCAGGCCTGCCAGTCTGTTCGTCTGTCTTGTCTGTCACCCTTGTCACTTGTGACGGCACGGTGACTCGTTACCAGGAAAATAGAAGAGTCACAATCCAGATCTCGTACAACACTTCATGGATGGTTGGATAGTTGGATGGTTGGACGGGCGGTGAGTCCGATCTTTTTCACCAAAACCCTTGGCCTTCTGAATGGGACCAGTTTCTGGTGTTCACCCAACTGTGAACCTGTTTGACGGCACATGTGTTGAGCCTCACCTGTCCTTTCTGTTTCCCATTTATGACACCAAGCATGAAAACGAGTGACAATTCCGCGGAAAAAGGTCTTGATAACACTGCCTGTAGGTAGTATGTACGTATGTGCATATGATGTATGCACCTGAATCCCAATTCAAGATCTTTAGTAAACAAACGCTGGGTATGGCACGACACTGGCTGGCGCCGCCCCGAGCTATCGGGTCCCGGCAATGGGTTTGTTTTGGAATAGGTATCGAGGCCCAAGGTCTCGGCCAGTTGTCAAACAAAGCCCAGCCTAGTTCAACGAGATAACGTACGCCATATCTCTAGAAGTTCTCACTTCTGACATGTTCTCCGCCTCTGAATGTTCTCGACGTGTCAGATATAAAAGAGAACAAAAATGATCCCATCCATTTGAAGCAAAGGCGCGACATCAGACATGAGCTGGTCTGCCAACCGCGCCAGTTTCAATTTCATCTCATCCGATGTTGTTTAAAACGCCAGCTTAATCGAACGGTCTATGGTGTATATCTGTAGTGTAGTGTAGATAGATCCGCATTGAGACGTCGACAGAGTTGAGATAACATCGTCACGGAGGAAGATCCGTACGCAATACCGCCATCATTGATCAACCCAAATGATGCTGCTGCGTAGTCTCGTAGTGTAGATTGTAACGTTTCCAATGGGGGATCCAGATCTTCAGAAGGTCTTTTTCCCTGGGCTAGCTTGAAGACATCAAACCCCTAAAATATACCGTATAGTGTAGTTACGGCTCGCACAGTCTACACTACTACGGCGTGGCGGACAGGGTCGTCATCAACCGAATGTCGTGACTGGGGAACCCGACCGCTTGTGTCGGCCCATTAGATTAATCTTAAAGACGGACGGGTGGTGGCGAGACCGCCTACCGAATGAGGACGGAATGTGGGCGAAGAGATGGATACCGGTACCTCCCAAACAAATGGCGGGTGTGGTATGAAATTAACGGGTATGCAAGAAACGGAGTGGCGATCACCAGATAATGCGCAGCCTCGGGTTCGACACATAACAGCTCTATAACAGGAATACCTACATCTGGTAGTTGAAGTAGCTACAACATGGCTTTTTCGACGAACAGTCGTTGACTTTTCTAGGTTTCTGGTATGTACCACACAAGAATGAACATAAGGAAGGGTATATTGCAGGTTTAATCAGAAGTTTAGCATACTAAAGGCCCACGAAGCCGACAAGGTGAGTAGCTTTCATATGTCCAAACCGGCTACAGTAAGGCCTTGGGTCGTCATTGGCCAGACTGCAACCTGCGCGGAAACCAAGAACTGAATTAGACGAGACAACTGGCTGTATCTTCTACGAGACTAAGGGCCAGGCGCTCCTGTGTATTTCGGTAGAAGGGAACGTCGCGAGGGATGGTATATATCATGCGGCTGGCTGGAGGCGAAGACAGCCGCGGTGGTTGGTCTCTGACGAATGACCTTTACATAACCAGGCAGCACGAGTTTTGCTTCTTCGCACTCTGGTAGAACATCTTGCTCTGCGCACTCAAGTCGGAACTCTTGGCAACCAGGTCGTCGAGCTTCTCGCCTCGTTGCAGAACCTAAAACTAAGTTAGCATGCTATAGAGCACTGCTACCCTCCGTGGATGGACATACGCTATCAATAGCCTTGTGTAGGACAATCTTGGTCTCGTCGAGCTCCTGCTGGATCTTTGCGATGCTGCTCGCGTTGTTGGCATCCTGGTAGTCGCGGAGGTACTGCTCGATGGCCGGGAAAGGGATGTCGCCGTCGTTCTTGGCGGCGTTTATCGTGGCGATCGGCTTCTCCGAGAGGAACTGGTCCATGAGCTTGGAAAGGACACTGTGGGCGGCGATAGGAGGGTAGTCCTTGGTGATGACGACACCGCAGACACCCTCGGAGCGGGCATAGGCGTGGATAATGTAATCTGTTCGGACACCACTTTGTCAGCTAGGCACATGTATGCGAGCAGAGAGTTAGCCATAGACGCACCTTGCTCCTCAACACTTTGCCTCTGGCCAGGCTTCGTCCTCTCTGCGACAGTCCTGCTGATCATGGTCATGAAGTTCTTGTATTGGTCTCGTGTGAATCTGGAAAAGTCGCTAAGCTCGTGGGCACCGCAGAGCTGCACCGCAGGCTGCTCGGTGTTTTTGTAGATCTTGTTCCCAGTCAGCAGGTGCCTTCTTCCCCCCAAAGACAGCCGTATCTTACACCAATGTAGTAGAGCTTCATGGTGGCGGTATTTGAGATGTCCCCGAGGTTTTGTTGTGGTCGTGTTTAAAGCTTTGGCGCAAATCAAACGAGATTCGCAGTTGATGGTTCTTGAATGTCCAAGATGATGTTGATATCTCGCGATGGTTTAGAGAGAGCCGATGTGATGGCGTGGGGAGCAATGAGGTCTGGAATTACAAGTAGCGAATCGTGGGGTACGTCGTTAACTTAGGTTATGGGTTGCGAGTTGCGATGGTTCGGTCAAGGAAGCGCGTCGCTGTGTCTGTCGTGGTTCGGGCTCGAAGATTGTCGATGGATTAGGGGGAAGGATTTGATGGCAGACGACGCGCGGTCGATGGCGGCGATGGCGGCGATGGCGATGCGATGGTGTGTCGTTGCAATCAAGCTGTCGTTCGAGGCTGAATGGCGATGTGTTGAAGCCAACCACAGCCGTCCGCTTCTTGTTGAGCCGGGCCATCGACACCCTGGGCTGGAAGCACAGTCAGGCGGGCGTCGGCCAAACACCGCCCCGCTAGTGTATGTTAGTGTGTTGAGGCCTGTAAATGGCCGCGACCCAATGATAGGAAGAGCTTGTCGTTACTTCTTGCATCTCCATGTCCTCTCTTTGCTTTGTTCAGCCATGATGTCTGACACGTGCAATGACAAGACTACCACTCAAACCCTAAAATATCGCCCTTGGTGAAGAGTATTCATTTGGACATTCAAACAACAGTCCCCAAGAGGACAAACTGATGATGCGGAAGGTAATCAGACAGCACAAACACCACAACGATCCATACTTGTAACGAGGTTTCCTGAAGCGATAAATGGCCTCTACCATGTTAACCCGCAAAGCGAATATGTCCGAGACATGTACTTTGCTCCGAGTCTGGAAGGGATCGTGGACCCCTCAATATCATCTCTATGTATGCGGTATGATCCCACGACTAGTATGGGCTCTTACGGAGCAAAGCTCCTACGAGTGAGACGGAGTGGCCTTTTCGAGAATAATGTCATCGATCATCATCCACAAGGCTCGGATATTAGGTACACTACACGGATTCTCATAATCTCTTATCGTATCTCGAAGCCTTTCGGGTACATATCGATCATTCATGGTCGCACAAATGTCACTACATACGACCATCGAACCGCGTTACCTACGAGTCTGTACATTACCAATAATGAAACTCTGGACATGTATCTCTGGCCGAGAGAGGCCAGACTGGTGATACTGAGACTCTTCCTACCAAAGTTTGACCTTGACGGAATGACAACCATCTGACTGCTTGCCTCCATATCAATACCCGTATGTGATGAATGACGAGGAGATGGCTCAAAGAGGAAAACGAAGCCGCAGACAAGCTCAGGAAGGAGACAGGGGATTCGAGGTGGCCTGGCGAAATGCGTTCCTCGGTCCTCCTTCCACACCAGGGTTAACGCCGGCGATGGTGCTCCACCGCTCTTTGCACCGATTAGGACAAGCCCAGTCAAGTGGTGGCTCTTTGCCATTCGTTTCCCCAGCGATCTCGCTCTGCCGTCGCGGTGCCGTTCGCTTCTGTGAGAAGAGGAACGGGACGGGATGCTGGGGACGTTGGGACGGCGACGAAGCGCAGTGGACACTGGACACTGGACTCTTCGCAGTGGGTTCGCAGTGCAGTGGGTGGGTGGATACGCTGCTGCAGACCAGGGCCGAGCCAATGGGATTGGCTGTAAAGGCAAGTCCAGGGTGCAACGTCTTGCCGGGTACGCAACCTGGACAGGAACCATCGTTCGCTCTTGGCCCGCTTGGCTCTCACTCGTCTTCCCGTGCTCCGTCGATGGACGAAGTCGACCTTCCCGACACGACCTCGTCCCCCTGGTCAGCTTCTCGAGCCTTGTCCACACTGGTGAGCGCTCCCTGCCAGATCTCCATCGATGCGGTCTGCCGTCGGCCAGACTTGCGGACTTGTGCTTGACAAGCAATTTGAGGTATCCACCTGTTGGGTATTGGAAAGCGATAATAGTCATGGTGCATCCGTGTTCTATACGTATGGAGAGTATCTGTCTTCTTCACCTACAAGTAGAGATATCTACCTGGGTATCTGTCCCGTACATAGCTGGCGGTACTTCTGCGACTCATCATCCGTCCGTCTTACAAACGAACGCAACTCCGTTCGGCTCTTATAACCTACCTACCTTACCTCTATCCGCTCCCTCCCAAGCCTCCCACCGCACTCCGTGCTTCCTACATTGCCATACATATTACTCTACTTCTTTGCCTCTCACCCTCTCATTACCTAAACCTGACCTTTTTGCCCATGGGCAAGCAGCATACATAACTCGGAGTTTGGACACACACGGACCCCTCAAGTCTATATCATTGACGCATCAACCAAACGAGATTGAACGTCAACTGTGACCAGCTTTGGGCTTCTCTTATCTACGGATGCTTGCCGACTGATTTCCGACCGCTATCACTACCAAAGTTACCTCAACCTCACCCTTCCTTCAACATCGCCCATCCTTCATAATACTTTAAAGCAATAAGCTTCTCCACATCAACCTTTGATCGCTCTTGAGACGTCTTCAACTTCGTCTCTTGCGACTTCCCATTCTGTCTACTACGACAATTCAACAAGCCGCACGTGCCAACCATCCATCCCCGCGCTCCCGTCCAAGTTGTTTGGCCTGGCGCTATCAACATACCACACTCCGACATTCTGTTGTTCTGCGAAATCGGAACACATCACCGCCTCATCAGCCCACCGCCACAGAAATGGCTACCGACTTCGTGATGCCTCGGTTCCCCAACAACCAGCAACAACCTCATTTCCAGCAAACATATCGTGGGTTTCACAATAACCCAAATATGAATCGCCAACAGCCGCCGCCTCAGCAAGTGAGCACGGGTGCTCCTTATCAGCCATCGGCCCAGTACAACGGCAACGGCAAGAGCCAACAAATTTCACCTCTCAGTACGTCTGGGAATGTTTCGCCAACCTCCCCAAAGACTCTCACTCGTCAAATCCGTCCGCTGTATATGCCGGCTGCCCTCAGGCCGAACCAGTACGCATCCAAGCCGCCGACATCGAGGCCCAGCTCCAAAGACGAGGAGATCGAGGAGGAGCGCAAGTTGAAACCAAACACCAGCTACATCGGACGGGGTGCTTTGGGGCGGTTAAGCAGGAGAAACACCGGAGATAGCGGCATGTGCATCGACCCCAACGTGAATCTGGATCATTATCCCACGCCGACTGGGGTGCCGACGCGGAAGCACTGGAAGGTACGTTTCCCCCATTTTCCCTGTCATGTCTCACTTCGGTGTGGCTTTTGTGTGTTTTGAAGTGACACAAGATGCATGGACTGACACAATTTTCCTCTACAGCCCGACGCAGAGTCTACGGTATGCGATGATGCCAGGTGCAAGAAGAACTTCAATTACTTCACCCGCCGCCACCACTGTCGCAGATGCGGAAACATCTTCTGCGACGTCCACAGCGCGTTCGAGATCCCCTTGGACCAAGATGCGAACTACAACCCCAGGGGAACTCCGAGCCGCGCCTGCCAGCATTGCTATTCCCAATTTAAGGAGTGGCGAAGCCGGGCCAACAGCCAGTCGTCGACTAGCGGTTCGTCTACCTCGGATGGCAATACGACCAGCTCTGAGCCGGGCAGCCCGGTTCTTGCTTCTCCCATCACCCCCACGGGGATCAAGATGGGATTCAACCTGGGATTGCCGAGCATGCCCGAGGTGGCCCACAGCGTCCCTAGGGACTGGAACTGGAGCACATTCTGAAGGCATGATCGGCCTTTGTTAAAGTCATTGTCTACAGAGAGAGGTCTCCTGGCTAGAGACCTCTTCTTGCACTCTGCGATCCAGCTGGATTGCTAGCTTTAGGATCGATCGCGCAGAGTATGTGTGCATTTACTACTCGGGTCGAATCGCACCGGAGACGCGGAGTTGAGTGGATCCTCCCATCCGGCAACGGCGACGACAACGACCAATATTTTTTTACGACCGACATGGCCCGAGATTGAACGAAAGGCATATACGTTCAATGCGTCACGCACCTAATATGGCACAACGAGGTGGAATTAATGGGTTGCATTGCTTCGGATGAACATTTTAGATGGTTCGTTTTCATCTACACGGCATAGAATCCCCCAGCACTTGCGGGATTGAGCGTCTGCTTTTCGGCTTGCTTCAGTTTATCACGACCTCTTGGCTTTGGACCTCGCAAAGTCGGAAAAGAGCAGCTTGCGTATTACAACAAACATACTCTCCGCATCAGACTGGCCCTCTGGCGGGATGGGCACTGGCGGGGTTGACTCCTTTTGCTTGCGTTCATCCTTTGGGCCTACACACAACAAATTGCCCAGGGTTTGCTTGCGCGGCATTTCGGTGGGCTTCTCGTCGAGCGGAGGAGCACACGACTCGCGCTTTGCAGCTTCGGACCCGCATCGTTGAGGCCGCTCACTCGACCCTCCACGCCGGGGTAGGGAGGTTCCACGTCGTCCCGCTCAAGACTCCACTTTCTTCACCTTCGACGCGGTCAACCCCTACCAATCCTACCAAGTGGAGTTCCGCCGATCTGGCTTTGGTGATGAACAATTCGATCTGGTCATGGGATCAGATTCAGAGCACTTGGGCGAGGGACCAATATTCCCTCTCCCTCACCCTCATCATACGTTGACACCGACAGCTACACGTTCATGACAAATGATCTTGCTGCTGCTGCGCCGTGTTTGCTTGCTGGAGTGTCATTGATGGAGTTTGAGAGTTGTTGTTGAAGTGATGATGATGGCTCGTGTTGTTGTGGAGGTAGTGGATGTGATTGAAGGCCCGGGATGGCGGGA
>RAPC01000114.1:0-50510 GCA_009806235.1 Neurospora sp. CHS-2018c
GGGAAAGGGGGGGGGGGGGGGGGGGGGGGGGGGGGGGGGGGGGTAAGAAGGGAAAGAAGTGTAAAGGAAGGGACTGAAACATAGTTGAAAGAAAAAAGGAAAGAAAGGGGGAGAAAAAAAAAAAAAAAGCCCGAAGGACAGAGCAACACCCACCCACGCCGAAGACACTCGCATCTGGTCCAAACTAAATATGTCTCAACACGCCGATTGATTGATGAGGTAACTAACTAACAGCAACATCCTGTGATATATATCTTTGCTACAAACCCGAATAACGGAAACCCCCATTTTTCCACATGAAGTCTACAGGAAATCCCAATACACAGGTCTGACAACACTATCTATCTAGACTTACTTCTTCAAGCCTCTTGCAGCTCAGGCTTCTTCTCGGCCGTTTATTCTGCTGTGTCCGCCTCGCTCCATATCTATAAAGTTATAATAGCTGATGACATTAGACAACAATGATGCTCTCTTCTCACTCGGGGGGGGGGGGGGGGGGGGTTGTTTTTTTTTTTTTTTTTTTTTTTTTTTTNTTGTGGGGGGGGGGGGGGGGGGGGGGGGGGGTTCTGTTTTTTTTTCTGTTTTTTCTTTTTTCTCAGACATCTTAAGACCTGACCCTTTGAGGCTCATAATTGTCGTGATTAGGGGGAGGGGAAGGGGAGGCGGGCTTAGAATGGAGGCGTGATGTTGAAGAACGACGACGTATGGTGTATGTGTGCAGTGAGGACAGGACGTTAAGGACAATTCTAAGAAAGGATTGACAAGAAAGCAGAAAACCCAGAAAAGGGGCAGAAGGGGGGCAGATGCAGTTAATTGGTAGCTTCTATTCGTAGAGTACCTGCATAGGTAGTAATTCGGTGATATCATATCCAGGACACACGCCTCTGGTGAGCGCCATGAAGATAAAACTTCCTAGGTACAGACCAGTAAATCTTGCTTCCAACTCCATCATCGCTCCTCGGTCCTCGATACGACACAGTGTCCATGGCGTGATGGTATGGAACATGAGCCTTTTTTTGTCTTTTTCGTTTCCGTGGTCTTTTGCTTCTTCGGGTTGTATTCATAGGTAACCGACGTTTTTGCATCCTTGGATAAAAACAATCCTCCTCACCTGTTCTTGTCCCGTCTCGTTATTATACGATTTCTGTCTTGTTTTACTTCCGTTCGTATCCTTACAGGAAGCAACGAACAAGGTAAATGAACCCCAAGGAAACAGAAAAGAAGACGTGGCTGGGGTGAAGGGTTTTGCGTGGGGGCGGCAGGGAGCGAAGATCAGAAGGACAAAACCGGCTTGATTTAAACGACCTCGATGAAGTTTGGAATAATGGGATGGGAAAATATCTGGAGTGGGAGTAAAATTTGTGTCACGGCTGGAGAGTGCTTTGCCCAGCTGTGATCGAGTGTCTCGCAAGTAATCCCGTTCGTGGAAGCCTAGAGTCACAAGAGTCAACCTTTACAGATGAGAGGCTACTTAGAAAAGAAAAGGGACACGAACGCTGCTGGACAGGATTTTTGCATTCTAAGATGTACCAGTCCACCAAACCAATACACCACTCTTATCCCTGTGTTATGCAGTTCATTATAGAAACCATTCACCACCCTCAAACGCCCAACTTGGAACACAGTGTTTACAAATTACGACCGTCTCTTTCAACACCCAAGGGGCATTTACCTCCTCCCGCCCTTCCTCTCCTCCCTCCTCTCCTCCTCTCTCCTCTGCCTCTTCCTACTTTCCTGCGCAATCATATCACTCAAATCCTCATCATAACTACTCGCCCACTGAGCACCCGGTCCTTCCTCCTTCCTGCCCGCCTCATACCTCTTCCTCAACTCCTCCCTACTCAACCCAGCCTGCGCCGCCAACAGATCCGGATCGAGCGCCACTTCGACATCACCGGGCTTCTTCCTCTTGCGACTATCCTCATCATCTCTCCCAAGCACCGGCACAGCGGGTCCAGGTCCACCACCCGGCCTGCCAGACGCCAAGTCGTACGTCTTGTCGGAACCAAAGAAACCCTCGACGCGCGTCTGCCTTTCGGGAATAACCTGGTACGCAGACCTTGGCGCGGCCGACTCCTCCGTCTCGTAGCCACGCCGCGTCTTGCGCAGGTCGAACTCGCCCGCCATGTTGGTCTCGACGGGCGCCTCGCCGGGGTGCATGCTGCTGGCGTAGCCGGAGGGGTGTCCGGCGTCGAACTGGCTGATGGAGGTCTCGGTGCCGCCGGGCGGAATGTCGTGGTCCTCTTCCTCTTCCTCCTCTTCGTCCTCCTCGCCGGACTCTTCTTCTTCTTCTGATTCTTCCGCGGGAGGCTGGAGCTCGCCCCATAGAGTGCGCTCGATGGGCTCGCCACCCAAAGCAGTGGCCGCTGGTGCTTGGAATTGGGGTTGTTGAAAGGGGGCGGCGGCGCCTTGTTGATCGGGGGCCAGGATGCCGAATAAGTCTCCGCCGTATAGGGGACGGTTGTACTCGTTCAGAGGGAGCTTGCCCCACTGTCCGGGTTGGAAGCCCCAGGAGGCATCCTTCGGTATCGGGGCGTTGAGGCCGGGAATCTTGAGGGTGGGGTAGGATGGAGGAGGACCGACACGCTGTTGCTGGAGAAGCCATGGGGGAGGGAAGCCGGGCTGCATGCCTAGTGCTTCCCTTAACGCATCGCTAACCTCGCCGGCGCGGAATACCTTATAATCTGCCTCCCACTCCTTGCCCTCATAATAGACGTCACCAAATCGGGTGAGGTCTGGTTTTGTCTGGTGGCGGAAGAAGGCGTCGTAGAGTTTTTGGTAGTCGATATCGAGCTTGCCCATCTTCGGTTGCACACGCTCGCGCTGCTTCTGCTTGAGAGTCTGCTCTGCTTGCTTCTCGAGGACGGCATCGCGCATCTCTGTAATGCCGGTCTCGGCGATGAACTTTGGTAGCTTGAAGGGCGGCTTCTCGATACCACGTTTGCTGGAAAGATATTCTCGCTTGAGGGACCAATGGCTCGGTACGGGAACGATGTTCCTCTGAGCTTTGATCTGGACAAGCAAGCGGGGATCCGATGACGAGACGTCTTGCCATTCGACAACCTCTGGGTTCTTGACCAACGCCTTCAGCTCCGCAATGGAAAGCTTGTTCAGCTTCTTGCGCTTCTTCTTGGATAGTTTGCCTGCATCCTCCTCTTCGCTGGGAATCTCGTCGTCTTGGTCGAAGAAGACTTCACCCTTGTTGCCCGCATTTGCTTCCCTCGCCACATCGTCCTCGTCCAGGCTCATACCAAACTTCTCGAAGATGTTCTTGTAGGCTGCGAAAGCGGGGTCCTCGTCGAAAGCAGAAAGTTCGACGTCGACTTGGTCATCGACGGGGCCATCGACCTCGATCTTCTCGGGGCCATCTTCTTTCTTGACTTCGGAATCTGATGGTGCGGTATCGTTCTTTACGGACGTCTCTTCCTTGGGGCTCTCGTCCTTAACGTCTGTTGTCGCCTCGCCGTTCGTGGTCTCGGTTTCGGGAGCCTTGGTGCCATCCTGTATTATGTTAGCAAGTGGGCGTGATGGGTAACAGATACTAAGACGTACCTCAGCCTGGCCCTTCTTCTGTTCCTTCTTCTTGGCCCGGCGCATTTGGTTCTTGGTCATCTTGGTGGCCGCCATCTTGACCAGCGATTAAGAGCTGGATGCTCTCGTGTGTGTCTAAGTGCTGTTATGATTTGCTGATGAATCCAAAACTCAAATTAGGGTCGTCAATGTACGAAGGGCTGTTGTTGGGTTTCTCTTCGAGTGGGCAAATGATAGTGACGAGGATGTGGTGATAGTAGCAACGAAGTGGACGATAGCAAGAAGTGGACCGTCCTCGAAGTCCACTCGCTGCAAGGCGTCGCGAAGTGGAATGCGCGTGCTCCAAAAGTTTCGAGCTCCAAGCACTGTGATTGATTTGGCGCTAGTCTAGAAAAGGAAAGGGGGAGAAATCCCAAAGAGGGATCCCCAGCTAAATACCTATGAAATGCCAGAATGCACGTGATCTAGAAATGTTGGTCTCAACTCTCAACTGCACTGCAGCGGCTGGCGGCCTGGAACAGTGTGGCTGGTGGTGACTTCAGCGTCCGCCCCTTGAGGCTGAACAGACGCCGAATGTGGCGCAGCAAGTGCTGCACCGTCAGACCGTTGATGATGCAAGTGCCGCCAAGTGCCCAAGCAGTGACTGCTCTCCCCTGACACTAGCGGCTCGTAGGGGTTCTCCTGCCCGTGGAAGCATTCCAAGACGGGATTGGAGCGCCAAGGACTATTCTTATCAGTGAGCGCCTGGATCGCATCTGACCAAGGGGAAATGTTACAGAAAGTGCAGTTTGGTCTGGGACTCTTGTAACACCATCTGCCATAATCATAATGTCTTTACAAGTTACACCAAATTCTCTGTACATTCTAACATTATAGCTGTTCATACTCTACTCGTACACTACACTACATACTCGTTAATCTCAACAAGTCCTCGAGACAAGAGACCAAAGTGCCCGTGGCCATGATCAGCGCCGTCCAGTGCTAGACTCCAGCAGCGCGAAACATCCAAGTCAGGAACGGAACTCGACTCCCCGCCGGCTTTCATCATCGCAACCCCCGTTCGAGCCTTGGGACGAACCACCACTTCTACCACCTCCTCTGTCTCTTCAGACATCGCCAACGCGCAATTGGACGGTTGCCATGGCGCAGTACACAGCATCGACTGGCTCGTCCTTGAGAGCTTCCCCAAACCTCCGACAACACCATGCCGACACCAGCGCGGCCCCAGACACCACAGAAAAGTTTCCCGACTTTGACACATCACAAACAATAAACGGCTACCCCAGCGGCAACGGCCGGTCTATAAATGCGGGTGCTAATGCGCCCTCGGATCAATGGCGACCGAGAAGGGAAAGCAGGGTGACGTGGGCTCCCAGAGACTCCCCAGGGCCCGTAAATGCCTACTCCCATGGCCATAGTCATTCTAGGCAAAGGAGCATTAGCAATGCGATACATAGGATGCGCTCGGGGAGTATGAGCCAGAATGCCCATGAGATTGCGGAGGCACTTCGCGCGCCAGTATCGTACAAGCTAATAGTATGGACATTTCACCCTCTTGTCATACTCCTGTTCAAAGCTAACCTCATCTCTTCTCTATAGGGGCTTTGTATGATGTGGTACTGGTCCTCGGCGCTGACCAACACCTCTTCGAAATCGATCCTCACGACCTTCGACAAACCCGCGACCCTCACACTTATCCAATTCGCCTTCGTGTGTTCCTACTGCCTCATAGCCTCCTGGCTAGCCTCGACGTTTCCCAAGCTGCGCACCGCCGTGCCCGCACTCAAACACCCAATCCGCAAGCCCTCGCGCGATGTTATCGTCACTACTTTACCGTTGGCGGCATTCCAGATCGTCGGCCACCTCCTCTCCTCGTCCGCGACCTCCAAAATCCCCGTCTCGCTCGTCCACACCATCAAGGGTCTATCCCCTTTATTCACCGTGCTCGCCTACCGCTTAATCTTCGACATCCGCTACCCGCGCGCAACCTACTACTCTCTCGTACCCCTTACAATCGGTGTCATGCTGGCCTGCTCCGGCAAACACTCGTTCGGCGAGGGCCAATTCCTCGGCATCCTCTACGCCCTCATAGCCACCATCATCTTCGTCACCCAAAACATCTTCTCCAAACGACTCTTCAACGAAGCCGCGCGCGCCGAACAAGAAGACGGACACAGCAACGGCCACCGCTCCAAGAAGCTCGACAAGCTCAACCTGCTCTGCTACTCGTCGGGAATGGCCTTCATCCTGACCGGCCCGATCTGGCTGTGGTCCGAAGGCTTCTCCATAATCGGCGACTTCCTCTGGGATGGCTCGGTCGACTTAACAAAAACGCCCAACTCGTTCGACCACGGCCGCCTGACGGTGGAATTCATCTTCAACGGCACCTTCCACTTCGGGCAAAACATCCTCGCCTTCGTTTTGCTGTCTATGGTCTCCCCAGTCACTTACAGCGTCGCCTCCCTGCTTAAGCGCGTCTTCGTCATCATCATCGCCCTCATCTGGTTCCGCTCGCCGACGACTAACGTCCAAGCCGTCGGGATTGCCCTCACGTTCCTCGGTCTCTACCTCTACGACAGAAGCCAAGAAAGGAACAAGGCCGATCAGCGCGCGCGCTCGCTATCTCGTTCGAAAATGGACGAGTCGATTCTGCCCTTGAACACCAAACAAACCACCACCGAAACTTCTCAGTACCAACCCTCAAGTCTAAATACCCAAATTGGTGGGTACGGGTATATGCCCTCACTCGTCCAACCAACAAGTAGTGCCAACATTGGCTCGAACAAGAAAGATGATGGGCCCAACCCTTCGTCGGTGTCAACAGGAGGAGGGGGGAGACAAAGAGGCGCGAGCATAGCTAAACCTAATGGGGGATGGCTGCCGCCGGGGACGAAGCAGGAACATACCTGGAGGGTTGGGGACCAGAGGGGGCAGAATGGTGCTGGTCCCGGTGCTGGGGCAGGGCCGGCCGGGGTTGCTGTTATGTCTTAGGAAGAGGTTTAGCTAGCATCAGCTGTTCTTGTAGCCATAGTTAGGAAGTGTTCTGTTTTCTATACAGAGAAGTTTTGGCTGTTTTCATGCATGTGTTTTGGATGCCCTTGGTTGTGGTTTTGGGTAACCTGGGTTTTCTGAGCTTCGGTTTTTGTTGACTTCAAGAGAGAGTGGTGTTTTGGAAAGCGAATGGGAGAATGGAAGAATAAAAAAAGCGAAGTGCAAACTTCTTCAAATGAAACCACAGAAGCCAACATCCACCTAAAGTACACTTAAGATCTTCCATTTGATGTCTTCCTCTTTAGGTGAACGTCCTGTCCCTTATTTTTTCTTCTCAACTTCTTGTCTTGTTTTCCCGTTTTCCTTTCTTTCTTCCCAACTTCTTTTCTTTCTTCCTTGTCATGTCTAACTTTCTGGAAAACCACAATGAAGGTCTTACAGTGACTGTAATGGTACTTGAACCGCAACTCTTAACATCAAGCACGCCATGTTATCCCGAAGAAGGTCACTAGAGCAACGAAAGAGCGAAGATGTATCAAGCATCACAACATAGCCTCAAATAAATGATTCAAAAAGTCTATATACAAGAAACTACATCACCACGCTAAATAATGTTAACGTAAGTGACCCTCATTCATGCTAACCCAGTCCAGTCCAGTCCAGCCTAGAACAAAAACGCCTGCCTGAACCAAAACCCATTCCATCGCCAATGCAATAGAGGTTCTCTTCTGTCCTGTCATCCTTCTTCTACTGTTCCTTTTGTAATCCCACCTCTTTTAACTCAGGCGACGGCCTCATCATTAACGATGAGTCCCCGCGCGCGCCGCAATCTCGGCCTGCTCGTTGCGCTCCCTCTCATCGACCGGCTTGTCGTGCCTCGAGTACATCTTCCACTCGATCGAGTTGGACCAGTCCAGCTTGCCCTTCTCGACTTGTTCGCGGGTGGTGGTGAGCATCGGTTGGGGGAGGCCCATTGATTCGAGGAAGGCGACGGCTGTTGGGGGAAATTCGTTAGCTTATATACCGAAAAGACTTGGGGGAAAGATGGGATGAACTGGTAGTGATGGGGGTGGGGTCCACAAAAAAAGGGGGATAACTTACTCTCCTTCCACTCAACCTCCTTCCTTTTAGCATCCCACTTGAGCTCATCAGCCATGATATCAATAACCTGCGGCAACGCCTCGAGCGCCGCCTGCGCATTCAAGAACGCCAATCTCGTGCGACGAGCGAGCACGTCCACAGCCGTCTGGGCATACTCGTGCCTGACCGCGTACCGGATCTCGCCATCGACAAAGGGGTAAAGCTCCGCGATGCGCACGCCCTTGGCGGGGAAGCGCTTTTCGGTGGCCTTGCAGAGCGAAGCGACGGTCCAGGCGCGGTCGCCGTAGCTCTCGGTCAGGTGCTTGGCGACCTCGGTCTCGACGCCAAAGTGCTGGATCAGGTGGATGAACAAGGTGCGGCTGAAGCCGTGGGCGCCGATCAGGCGGACACGGTGGGTCTGGCAGCTGCCGTCGAGGACGGCCTCGTCTTCCACGTGCTCGGTGCCGCTGACCAGAGGAGGGTTGGCGATGGGCTTGACGGGCAGGTTGAACTCCTTGACGGCCGCGTCGACGCACTCCTCGGCCATTTGGCGGTAGGTGGTCCACTTGCCGCCGGCGCAGGTGATGAGGCCGGAGGGGGAGATGTCGATCAGGTGGTTGCGGACGAGGGACTCGGTATTCTTGGCCTTGGGGTCCCTGACGAGAGGGCGGAGACCGGACCAAGCGGCCAGGACGTCGCCGCGGCGGACGTTGATGTCGGGGGAGAGGTAGTGGCTGATCTCGTTGAGAATCCATTGGATGGACTTCTCATCGGGAATAGGGTTCTTGGTAACGGTCGCGGGCTCGTCGGTGGTGCCGGCGATGGTGTTTCCTTGCCAGGGGAGGAAGAAGATGACTCTGCCGTCGGAGGTGGAGGGGTCGATCAGTCCCATCTTGCCGGGGCTGTAGTAACCGGGGAGGATAACGTGAACACCGGAAGCGGGAGCGACAATCTCCTTGCAGTTCTGGTCGTCCATCTTACGGATGCTGTCTGTGAAGGGACCGGTGCAGTTAATGATGCACTTGGCCTTGATGTTGAAGGGAGCCGCCTCGTTGCCGTCTCTCTCGGGGATCACGTCCTTGAGGGTAGCACCGCAGAGCTTTCCATTCTCGCCCTTCTGAAGGCCAGTGACCTCCATGTGGTTCACAACAGTAGCACCGTAGAGGGCAGCAGTCATACCGATCGAGACGTTCATGCGGGAGTCGTTGTGAGCACCATCGTAGTAGACAAGGGCGCCAACGAGATCGGTCTGATTGAGCATAGGGAAGGCATCAATGGCCTTGCTCTTGGTCAAAAAGTACGAGCTCTCGATGCCCTCGGAACCAGCCAGGAAATCGTAGAACTTGGTGCCCGCCCAGTAGTAAGGAACCTTCCACCACTTGTCGAGTGGCAGCATGATTGGTAGCCACGAGCTCAGATGGGGAGCTGTCTTCAAGAAGTACTTGCGCTCCTTGAGGGCCTCCTTGACAAGCTCATACTGGGCGTAATCCAAGTTCCAGACAGCCTTTTCGAGATAACGCACACCACCGTGTACCAGCTTGGTGCTCTTGCTGCTTGTTCCGGCACTGAAGTCGTCTCGCTCGACAATGGCGACCTTGAGACCGCGGGTTGCGGCGTCGAGAGCCACACCGGCACCGGTTGCGCCAGCTCCGATAACAAGCACATCATATTCGTCCTCCTTGTTTCCCGAGTTGCTCTTTTTTAGGTCGGCGATCTGCTGGTCGCGGGATTTGACCTGGGGGAAGCGGGGGAGCTTGAAGGTGCCGTCGGCGCCGAAGATCGGGGGAGGGACAACGGGGCCTTCGTAACCGGGGATGTTTCGGGGCTTATACATGTAGTAGAGGGAGCCACCAGCGACACCTGCCACGAGGGCTGGGGCGACCAGCTTCTTTGCTCGCAATAACCTCGACATTTTGCGTGGTAAATTAAGAATATAGTATAAAGATGTTGTAGGTGTTTAAGAGGAAGAGTCAAAAAAAAAACAAGTTATGTCGAGGGGCGCGAAGTAGTTAGTCGAACGGGTAGGCGGCAGACTAGTAGCGAGGAGGGAGAATGCGACGGTGGTGTTGTCGAGACAGGGGGATCCACCAATGACGCAACCAGAGTATTGGCAGTTGTTGAAGTTGTCACGAAGTGTCGAGGCTTCAAACACAGAGGTCAGTCTTGGTATTTATTTTGGGTTAAAAAAACAAGGATCGAGGGGCAGGATGTTAACCCGGCTCTCCTGGTTTGACACAAGACGAGTCGGACGTGTTTTGTCTTGGCTCTGGCCGATCTCGATGGGCACTACGCAATTAGGCCCAATGTTGCTGGAGATGAGTCGGAGATCTCTACTCTGTTAGTTCCCCCTCGCTGCTCGTCTGGCCACTGGACTGGTCAGCGGACAGACAGGCAGGCTTCAGCAGGTCAGGTACACGCGGGGACGTGGAGACACACCGACGATTACACCGCTGGCGATGTGCACTTCAGGTTTCTTGTTGGGCAGTCCAGTCCTCCGCATGGAACATGTGTTGCAAAGAGTCTTGCTCCAAGAGAAGAGAGATTACCAACCTGTGAAGGGTGTTGTCATAGACTTTAGAAACTCGTGTTAACCCAAAGAGCGAGGTCTGTCTTGACAGCGAAAAGCCTTGTTAAGTTGCTGCCCCCAAAATTGGTTGTTGGCGAACTGGTTGCTTTGTTAAGCTTCTGTGTTGTGTCTGTTGTTCGTTCTTGAGTAACTGCAGGAGGTACGGATATTCGGAATCTCTTTTGGCGGTTGACACTCGTAGGTAGGGAGGGGCTGTGTAAGACTGGATGAACTTTTGAATAGAGAAATGGGATGATGCCGAAAGAGATGGAATCTCATGAACCGACAAAAGAGCGGGACTGGTGGTGAAAACGGGAGGAGAGAGAGGCAGCCATTTTGATATTTCTCTTTATTCTCTTCTCGGTCTTCGGATGAATGCTGTACCTTTGACTGACAGCCAAGCTTCTTTTTTTTCTGTCTTCTCACATTGATGATTGACGCGGCTGCTGCTCTCCAAATTCGCGAATGAGGGGTGATGGGCATGAACCCATGTCAGAGAAAAGTGTCGAGAAATTCGTGGAAAATAAAAATGTGACTGGAGAGTAGCCCGTTCGGGATGCAATTCACATTCTTCCATGTTCAAGGTCTCCCCTCCCCTCCCCGCCGGTAAATTTTGTTAGCTGCCCCGCGAAACAGTCACTGAGACAACACCAATTGCCATCACTGCATTAACAGTGGTGTGTGCCTGTCACTTAACGCTGTGTTACCACGGAGGCAATGTGCGTCGTTCCCCCACGCGGCCTCGTAGAATTTATTTCATCCCCTGAAGCTAGAGCTACACCTCCCTGGCCTGACCTTACCCGCCCGCTTCCTCTTCCATTCCCTAGGTTGTGTTCAATGATGTTCACCGGCATGGCCCCGCCAGTCTGGCACCCGCCGAGTTTCGGACCCCCTTTCCATTCAGAGCTTCCAACTGCACCACGCCCCCCTCCTTTTTAGTCACTTCCCCGGCTTTGCCTCTCACAGCCTAGCGGGCAACGGAGCAATCTGGAATCTCCCCTGCTTACTCTCCACGACTCCCTTACTACGAGTCTTCCGGCCACCATCAAATCGCTCCAGATCGCCTTCGTCCGCACCAGCACAATGTCCCCCAGACCTATATCCTAGCGGCTAAGAAGCTAATTTATTACTGGCGAGGGAGTATAGTAAAGTGGGAGAGGCGTTGAAGTTTGACGTCGGATCTCTTTCCCAGATAATGTTCTCGGATTAATAGAGCTCCTAAAGTTTTATAATATAATTATTTAGTAGTACTATCGATTAGCGAATTAATAAATAAGATACGGTAACGACTTTAATAATAGAAGTTAAATTACTATCCTCCATCCCCGCAACCCTCAGTCTCTCCGGCAGCCTCATTAACGGCCGCCCGTATAAGGTTGGGTGCCCGTGTAAGACGACCCGGGTGAGGACTGAGGAGGTGTCAGGAAGACGGCGTGGGCTTGAGAACAACCTTCGCCAGCTCGAGGGCAAGCCCATTGCTAGCAAGGGTAAATAGTCCTAACCTTTATTATAATAGCTTCTTTAAAGGTTAATTAGAGAGGAGCCTCCCGTCAGCTTCGGCTCCTTTCCTAATCCCGTATCCCGCGTTCTCACTCCTAATGTCGAATGATACCATCGGCAAAATTCACACAGTCAGCCTTTATTTTCCGCCAATGGTACGTGAGCTTACACAGCTCGAATATTAATGTTAGAAAGGACGGCGATAGATGAGAAGACGGCAGAAGCTCGGGAGAAGCTCGAGGTTCCTCATCCCTCCTGTCATCATCACCATCAGCTGCTGCTGCTGCCGCTGCCGCTGCTGCCGCTGCTGCTGCTGCCGCTGCTGCTGCTGCCCGACGGGAGTTCGCTTTGCTGCTTTTGAAAAGATGACAGCGACTTGACCCCACCTCTACAATTTATGCGGCTCCTCCCGGCCCTCCCAAGACGTCGTTACGAGCTTCCAGGTTGCTCGGAGTATCTTCCACTGTGTATTTCACGACGATGTTGAGATTCTAGAACGACCCTCAAATTGTGATTTTCCATCATGAGACTCTTTAAGCTCCATTTCGGTATCCATCTTGGGTTGAAGTTGGGCTTTACCTCTTTGAAAAATTGGGCATCTTGATGGAGTCTTGCTATGGACTTTGTGAAGTTGTTGACGTTCAGCTGATCGCGAAGGGAATTCCATTATTGTTCATGGCCGGCTTCATGCTCATGCATAACACCCGCGCACAATGATGGTGCGGGGTCCCGTTGCATGGCTACACTTGAATTGTGGGGGAAACCCACCGCAGACTGGACGCAACCTGAAACCGGACATTGGAGGACGTAGGAGGTTGTTTGGGTCGACCTTGAGAACTCAAACTCCACGGCGATGACGGTCGTTCAGACGGTGATGGGTTGGATCATGCAATTGTATCATATGTTTTGCTCGGATCGACGATCGTGAGGTTGAGTGCATCGGGATGCCCATATCAATGCCACGCAAACTGGTTATACTCGTAATGACTCTCGACGTCTCGGAAGAGTAGAGTCTTCACTTGATGAAGCACCTCGACAGGAGCTGGAGGTGTGTCTTTGTCATCGTCGCCAACAGCGGAGCAGTGGGTGTTGTTATCTTGTAGTGCTTGAGGGGCAGCCAACAAAGCTGACCGATTTCGTGGCTGGAGTGAGGATGGACGTGCCGTTCTGAGGTATAATGTCCAGCATACAGATAGATGTGTTCTAATTACAAGACCGGCTGTTGTGCAACGCATCAGACACATCGAAAAGCATGTGAATATCATAATGTCCATGACAGAAAGTAAGGGACAGAAAGCACGTAAAAGAACAACGCAAGGAATTGGGAAGTCGGTCTTAACTGAATGCTTGCCAGAGGGGAGAGTTCGGGAGAGGAATTCAGCCCCGCGGTCTGAAATACATACAACAGTTCATGTTTGGAGGATGGTTGGCCACGACTGCCACAGCAGGCATGAGCGTCCGGACAGGCAGAACTATGCCATGTTCGTCCGAAGGCATAGACGTAAGTGGTTCTGGACTCATACGTGACTCTTATCAGAAGTACAGACTACAGAGATACGGGTGGGTGCTGGGAGCAGGCCGGGGTAGCTTACCCCTTTTCTGCCATGAAAAAAGTAAACAAACAAACCAACAAACAGTGTCAACTTCCAATGGAAGCTCAGAGCAGGGGGATAAAGAAATGGCATCATTAAAGGCTGCGGGCTCACCAGAATCTCGGAAGCTTCCCCTCTCGTGTAAGAATGCTACTTCTCTATAAATCCTCGAATACCCCGTTTCAGGTGCTCACCAATGTAGATATTCGGGAGCATATGTCTCACTGCCTTAATCCAGCTATTCCCCTCAGCTCCCTGCTCGTTTCCAAATCCTTCCAAACCCAATAGTCCCCATTTCAACCGGACAACAAAACGAACGTGCCGGCTAAAGGATATGATAATGCATTGTCAGCTGTACAGTATTTACACACCAACCCAAGTGTTAAGCGCCCCAAAGCATTCCAATGCCACCACTGTCCTTCCCCCCGATCCTCCCAGACTCGTTTAACATGGCCGATATCCGAGAGAACGAGGGATGATTCTACCCCTAAGCACAAATGAAAGTATGGGAAATTTATGCATTGGCAGAGGGAGACTGAACGTGGCCCTTGCCGTTGTAGCCCTCGGAGGTGAGACCGGTAAGGGGGTCGGACTTCTGGGCCTGTTGTTGGTAGAGATATATGCGTTAGTTGATATGTTTTCCTACAAAGAGCCGATAAGAGCCGACGCACCTTGAGGAACTCGTTGGTAGCCTCCTGCCACTCCTTGGTCATGGTGGAAGGAGCGGGCTTGGCGAAGGAGCGCATGGTAGCGAAGATGACGAAAGAGAGGAAGACACCGGCGACAGTGTAGGCGAGGACCCTCTTTTGCTCGCCGGGAGGGGGGAGAGCGCGGGGGCCGTGGGGACCGAAGGCGATGTAGTAGGCTGTGTTGGGAGAGAGTGCATGTCAGTCTTTCTGTGGTCTGGGCCTGCGTGTCTCTTGAGACGACCTTGATGGTGGTAATCATGTTGCTTGTCGTCGGAGCTTCCCTCCTCTTCACCTCCAATGTAGCGCAACCATTATTTCCTCGGCCTTCATCCCAGCTTCCCCACCAACCCATCAATCAACCGATAACCTTTTAAACCGGCAAAATCCATTTCCGACCAACGATCCCAAAGCTGTTCTGGAGCTCATGAAGCTTGTTTGAAGCTCGGGGTTGTCGCAGAGTGAGGGTGACGGGAGAGCTTCGGGGCGGGCGTTGGTGATGCAACTAGCTCGGAGCTTGGACGGTCGAGCTCCACCCGGCATTTCGCCAACCTTCAACCTTTCTCACTTACCAGCCTTCTTCTCCTGGAGGGTAAGCTCGGCCCAGTTCTCCTTCATGCGGTCGCGGAGAGCCATCCAGAGCTCAGCCTGCTCCTGCATGGGCATCTGCTCCCATCTCTTCTCAATGTTGGCGAGCGTGGGGTTGGAGATGGCGGTGGTGGAAGCGGCGCGGACGGCGATGGTGGGCTTAGCGGCGCGAACGGCGACGTTGCGCACGAGGGCCGAGACGGTAGGAGTGCGAAGCATGGTGACGGCGGTTTGTCGGTTGACAGAGATTAGGAAGTCGAGGGTTCGAAGTCGGGATTGGAGATGGGTCCAATTGAGTCGCCCGCGTGCGTAGTCGGAGGCCTGGAGCTCGTTCGTCGACGGTGATTTTGTGCGAGGAGTGAAGTCATGCAAGGACGAGCTTTTTTTTGGGCGAACGGGATTCGTAGGCGAAACGGGATGCGGCCTCAGCTCGGAACTCGAGGAATGGGGATGGCCTGATGCCCACTTTCCTCACTCTGAATGCAGTGCCCGCCAGTGAAAACACCCCCAAAGCAGAGCGCTATGAGACTGTCACAGTAGCTTGCGGCCCCGTATCTTCCCGGAGCCAATTCACGGCAGGCTGTCCAGGGCTGCCTGGCAAGTGGTGGACGGGCAGCTTTTGCGTGTCTGGCGCTCAGAAACGGAGCCCCGCACCTGCAATCCGGCCAATCCCACACTTTTGACAGCTGGCACGGATCCGCCTCGGTTTCCACACCATGGATGGACGTTTTGTCCTTGGGCTGTTGTTCATTGTTGATTTTGGATGATGACGATTCTGGCGACTGAAGAGCAACTGAGAAACGGAACTCACATGCCAGATGTGACGCTGCACTCAACATCGTCAATGTCTCACAAAGCTTATTGTTTGCTTTTCCGGAGTGGGAGACACGACAGGGTCTTTAAACCCATCGAAGCCCTGCAGAGAGATATTTTATGTCATTCGCAATGAACCACAGTCAACTAACTTATAAAGACCGCCTTCAAACTCGGCAGAACGGAAATGAAACCTTGGATGCTTCTTCTCAAATGAACTGCAGTTATGAGTTCTGAGTAAACAAGAAGATGGACGACTATGTACTAATATTCTCCCCTTATATATACCTCATGCCTTGGTCGATTGTATGGTCACGGTAGTTTTTTTCTACTCTATGCTAGCATCCTATCTCATTCCCTTTTCTCCGACTCTTGCTTCTTGATCTCATATGGGGAGGGCTTGGCCGGGGGACTATTGTCGTGTTAGTCTACCCGTTCTTATACAATGTTCTAAAGCTCATCTTCTCACCCGAGATTTAGGCCTTCACGCTTCTCCTTCTCCTTCCGGAGATTGGGGGCAAACGTATAATATCCTGCAGAGATGTCAGACTTCATCCTTCTGAGTATAAGCACATCTAATAGAAGAGCCCGGACCATTTACCATGCCAAAGGTTACTACCAAACCAATGGTGATGATCTTTTTGCCGTCGAGCATCTTAACTTGTTGTTGTTGTTGACTTTTACGTCTTGGTTGATGGTCGCAATTTAGTTGACCGGATGATTGAATATCAACCTCGAAATTCGATCTGGACCTTCAGTTCGAGAACGCCGGAGCCCCTTGCAAAGCTTTAGCGTTTCGTTGGGTCCGTCCTTGTAACGGCAACAACGGTATAGTAAGTAGCACAGCTCCATCCCGCCGGCCGGGTGCCATGTGCACTGTCCGTTTAACCCCGGTCAGTGCATGCAAGCAATGACGCGTGGGCAATTGAAAATCATTAAATACAGCTAGCGCACAGACCACATTCTCTTCCACGGCGCGTCTCCCAGTGTTTGTGGACGCGTCTCAACCTTGAAAGCACATTGCCTGCCTGGACGACCAGCCATTCGCCTCCTACATTTGTCAAGGGCCCATACCGAGTTGCCCTGCGAACAAGATACGAAGGGCAAAAGAATGTCCCCGACGACATGAACAGCAAACGTCATGAAAAACTGGAGGGAATTGGGCGAAGTGCCGGGTTCGGACGAGGACGACGACAGCAGCTTCGACGACGATGATCTCGATATTGACAACTTGGACCAAATTATTACCGAGCCCGAATCACAAAGTGTCAAGCTTCCCGAAAGCGCGGTTGTCAATCATATTGGAAGTGATGCGAAGGGACAGGATACTCCGCCAGAAGAAGGAACAAAAAGCCCTGCGACCGAAGATGTCGACATCCTGAAAGCGCCCCAGGAGGAGCCTCAATACTCGGAGAAGCCAAAGCCGGCCGTGGACGACATATGGGATATTCCAAGCTCCCCAATTACACGAAGCTCGGCCAAACCAGCTCCAGCTCCTCAACCCGTGAACGAACTTCCGCGCAATGCGCGCCCCGTACCAAGCGAAAAGCCCGATGACTCGGAAGACTCCCCGTTGTCTCCTGCGAAAAGCGACATCTGGTCATTATCCTCTTTATCTCAATCCCAAGATGCGAAAAACTCCGTTTTGCCGGTTCTGGAGGTTAGGATACCACAGACGATACCTGGGAGGGATGCATACTTGAAGGAACATGTACCGAAGAGCCCGGGCAGGACTGCCAATGCTACAATCCGTTCGTCACCCTCCTCAGACGGTACGATTACACCCAGACCACGCCAAGTATCGCAAGCTATATCCGACCAGCCCCGAAGTGATGGTTCTGCGCTGGGTGATTTAGAAGAAGGCGAGCAGACGACGGGGCGACGTTCTCTCCGCCCGCGGAAGCCTATCCAACAACATCCATATCTCCTGGAAAATGTTCGGTACGCAAAAGTGATGAAGTCTCATGGCATCAAACCTATCAAGGTGGTCTTGGAAGATTCTCAACGTAAAAGAAAGGCCCATGAAGAGGACTCTCAAGAACAAGATTTCCTCGATGAAGAGAGTCAAGAGACAACTCGCGGCGAACCTACACAGGTCACAGAAGAGAGCGGGCCAATCCTTTGGGATGACGATGACGAGTCAGCAATATCGCCTTCGCCGCCAAAGACGTCGTCCCCTGCCCACCATCTACGTGCTAGTAGCGTGTTAAACAGCGGTAACCAGACGGATATTACGACCCTGTCCGATGCGGAAGAATTCCCTGATTTGGACCGTCTTCAATCCAGACCATCCGAGGCACACAAAAGACTCCTAAAGCGACAAAGCTCGAATCTCCTGTCAGCGAAGCGCAAAAAGCAGAGGACTGTATCTAATTCCCCACCAACTGCTTCTCCAATGGGACGTTTCAGGATACCGCCTGCGTCCATATGGGAACTGTCCCCGTCTCCCACTGCGCCACGGGCGCCTGTTGAGCCATCGCAGGATCTGGGGCTTACGCAACGACCGGATCTTCGGAGGCTGGCAAGATCCCCTTCGACCTCTCGTACAAAACCCGTACAACCCGTCGAACCACTTGAAGAACCAGTCGGATCCCCCATCTTTATCAGAGACGATAGCGACAGTCTTGCGGAGGAAGGGAGTGACATGGAATCTTTGGCTCCGTCACATCACTCAGATAGTGAGTCGGATGTGATTCGCGAGACTAGTCGGAAAATTCGTGGTGTGCTGCCGGCATCATGGCTGCGACTGGACCAGAAGAAAGATGGGCCCGCTGCTCGCCACAATGCCAAAAAGGATCATGAACCCCCAATAGATCGACTCAATCAAAAAGGTGTTGCTCTTCCAAAACAAACGTCCCCAAAAAGACTGTCTGCCACCCAGTTCCCGTTTGACCTGGCCGATGAATCGGAAGAAGAGGCAACTCTAGCACAAAATAGGGCACCGGCTGTTAGTCGATCTAGCCCTACACGGTCGATTCGTCAGGTCATAACCCTGGATGATGACGAAGACGGCTTCATGATCGAGGAGGACTCCATCGATGCTATGCTGGCTGGGCGAAGGAAGAGGGCCGGCTCTCCCAGTCTGTCACGGGGAGCAAAGAAGCAAAAGAGTGGTAAAGCCACTCGGCAACCAAAGATAACCCAGTCATTCTCTAGGTCAAAGAGTGCGTCTGGCGCATTACCATCGGCTAAGGGCACAGCGAAATCTTACCGCAAGCCAAGAGGTGGTGCCTCCGCAAAACCTAGCTCCAGAAAGAGAGCAGCAACACCGCCGCTTCTCAGCATCTTGGATGTCATTGAACCTAATGCTCCAAAGTTCCTCAAGATCGCAGCTCGCTCAGTCAAGAAGAGGCCGGATTTGGGGAAGAGTAGTCCCACCAGGAAGGCTATCAGGTTCGCTAACCGACAAGATAACATCGACGCACTCTCTACTCTTCGGGACTGGAAGTCCGGCAAGACACGGCCGCGAGTTGCGGCGCCTCCAAGGAAGAGACCTGAGCCGAAGACTACTAGAGCAGTCCTCGGGGAGGTATCGAACAATGTTGAGCACCAACCTTCATCCACTCAACCGCTGCCTTCACTTCTTCCACGAAAGCTGGTTGTCAAGAAAGCTAGCGCGAGGAAACCGGTGGCAAACAATTCCGATGGGCCAAGGTCAATGTCCAGGCAACCGTCACGAACTACAATCCATGAACGCGGCCCGGCCATACGACAAGCGCAGTTAGAGACGAGCATGTATGAGGATCCGCAGAAACGGCTTAAGAACAAGAAGCGATCTCTTGATGCTCTGTTCAGGCAAGACCGAAGAGCTCAGCGTGCACCGAGCCTTGATCGCTTGGAGCCTGTTCTTGACGTTGGCAGAGGAACATCGCCGGAACCGTTCATTTTGGAAGGGCAGGACGATTCTGTCACCGAGGTGGCACCAATCGCTCCGAGGCACAAGGCTGCAAACGACAAATCCCGTTATCGCAAGAGACGAGCCCCTCAGCATGTCGATGTTGAAGCCCCGCAGTACACGCGAGCAGACGACCCTTTGCCAGCTGCCTTTGCCGTGGTTGAGGAGCAGGCCAAGCAAAAAGACGTCGACAAACTCAGTGGGTTGGGGCCATATGGTACTCAATACACCCACCACTTTGAAGTCTTCCCCCTTGATCATGGTACGTTCTTCCACGAGAGCACCATCATCGGACGCGGGTATGTCAAGAAGGCAGTCGAGCCCGGGTTCTCGGAGAGGATCCGTCGGTCAAGGCCAACTGTGTCTTTCGTCTTCCAAGGGCAGTCACTTAACTGGGGCATGTGGGATGATCAAGTCTCGTCGGAGCTTGGTATACTTGTCGACTGGGTGGCGGAGCAGCTCGAAGCCGGAAGTAAGGATGATACGGAATTCGCAGGTCGACAAGCCACCGATGCAGCTAATTTTGTTCTGGAGTATGTTCTTGATGCACTTCGGATTCAGGACGACATTGGAGAAAAGGCATTTGTGTCCAGGTGGTTGGAGGTCATGGCAAGCTTCATTGGACGGTTCGAAGTGCTTGACTGGCGGCCGTTGCGCGAGCAAACCAAAAAGGTGTTCCTAGATGTAGCTACGCGCTCATGTTTGGCGATGCTACCGGTATACCTCATGGCACAGTCATCTGGCGATGATCCACTACAAAGCATGAAGCTTGAGGGACTTCTCACCAAGCTTTCCAAGGTGGCTATCACCGGGGCGCTAAGCTGTGGGCTTGAGGATCTTAAGACTCTCTATGGAGAGCTACAGCGTCCTTCGTTTCGAGAACGCGGTATTCGGCCGAACCAGGTGCTGGCTGTATGTTGGGTCGTTCTCATGCATACCCTAGAAAGCGCCGGTATTCCGCGGAGTACGTTCTGGGATGTTGTTCACTCAGTCATGCTCACGCCTGAGGTCGTGTCCGGGTCGGATGCTCAGGTGTTTGAGCGCCTTTGGCAAGACATGTTTACCTTGTTGCCTCTGGGCGAGATTGACAACATGGGCATCCTGCTTCCGGGTTTGAGAAACACCGTTCCTTTGGAGGGCTGGACACTCCCTCAGAAGCTTATGAAGCGCGTGTTCGAGCTGTACAAGTCCAACCAGCGCCAGTCCCCTAGCTTCAACGAGTACTGCCGCGCTTTGATCGGCCGCTGCTACTTCCTCGTCCAACAATGGGGTTGGCGCAGGTGTACTGGAATCATCGGTACCATCTTCGACTTTTTCGGCTCGCAAAATCTCTGCCATCTCAGGAACGAACAGGTCTACAAGTCTCCTCGCTTTCTGGAAGAGCTCGCTAATGGCCCTTCTCTGGCGATTGAACCGGAAGACCGTTGCTTCCACATCTTCATCAAACTGTTGGCTCTGACCATTCAACACCTTAAGCAACTGGGGCGGACAAAGGATATACGGAACCTTGTGGCAAGGACACTTCCCAACCATGACCGACAGTATCTCAAAGAGGACACAATACATGAACGTGACCTTGCAGCCTTGAGGAACCATCATGATCTCCTCTGCACCCTGTTCTGGGCTGCCCCGCCGGATCTTAGGCCGCGCGTTGACCTGATAGAGCGACTCATCACTCCTAGCAATGCTCACAAGGAGGCTTGCTTGATCAATATCCGAGTATGGAGCCAGCTCGCTCGCTTCGTCGTGTCCAATGGTGAGGGTAGCGCTGCGTTCAGACCATTCACCACATGGAGGAACAACGTGTTCAACCAGATCTTGGACCAGTACATGTCTGCAGAGTCCGATATCGAGCAGCAGTTTAGGGCGCTGTCTGCAGAGAATATGCGGAGCATCGATGCAGCATGGCGGGACGAGCTGATTGCGAAAAACAAAGCCACGGCCCTGGACATTCTTCATACCTCAGCCAGAGCATCTCTTGATGTGCTCAAGCACGCAAAGACTCTCGAGGCAACCATCTATACGCTGAACGTCACTCAGTTGCAGAAGATGTGTACTACCCTGCACTTCGGCTCTCCGGGCTTTGACTGGGGTATCCTCCATGTGGCTCTCGACACACATGAGCACTTCCTGGGCTGGATTGAAAGGTCTTCTGAGGACCAGTACTCTAGCAATGAGTCTAGTGCGGATATCGACCCGGGTCAGTTGGAGGATGCCATCCTGTTGCTTCGCGAGAAGCTCACCAAAGAGTTCTTCTGGATGGCCAGGGAACTACTTGCCCTGCCACTGAAGGCACTTACAAGCTTTGGCAAGCAAACCGAGCAGGTCGCCTGTATCGAGAAGACGGTGACGCTGGCTGCCAAACTAGCCGCCCGGTTCATCCAGGAGCGAGTCACCCAGGTGTTGCCCTATTTCCAGCCCGGCAAGTACGGGCTCTTCCCCGACATCCCCAAAAACATGACCGGTCCAGAGAGGAGATGGCTCCCCCTCTTCATCGCCACTCTCGTCAAGAAGAACGTCTTCGACTTCAAAGACATTGAAACAAACATCCTCTGCCTCTGGGTCCAGTCCATCATCAAGCCCATGCGCTTCCTCGGCTACGAGACCTACCTCGCCGAAGTCCTCCAGCAGCGCGGCCTCCCTTTTCTTGTGGGGGCAGACGTCTCAGCCGGCATGACGCCAGACTACAACATCCATTTAGACCTTTTCTTCCGAGCCATCCACTACATGCGCAAGGCTCTCCGCGGAGGCGAAGGAGCACCCGGTGCAACCCCATCGGCCCCATCCACAGCATCATCAGCCCAGTCCATCCGCCGCCAAAGAGAGGAATTCTTACAAACCCTCGAACTAGCCATGACCAAAATCAAGGAAGACCTCTCCCTCCTCCGCTCCTTTACCCTTTCATCAGACCCCACAGCCTCTTCTCCAGAAGAACACAAAGAATACATGACCTTCACCCACCAGCTCATCTCCCTCATCAAATCGCACGGCGTCGGCATCGTCGTCGTTGACTCCTTCTTCCTCACCCCCTCCGACTCCTACTCCCCTCCCTTGCAAGACCCGCAACTACATACAGCGGGCATCATGGCCTACGGCGTCCGCCTGTCCGAGAAGGAAGCACCCGCGGCGTCGCAGCTGTTTTGGTACTTGTTCAACAACTTCAAGGTGGCGCTGGCTAATGATGGGCTGAAAGAGGAGAGAGGGATCTTGGAGCGGGCGTTGGGAGATGCTAAAGTGACGGGGGGCAAGGAATTCATGACGTTCATGTTGGAGGTCATGCTGCCTGTTGTTGTGCAGGTTGCGGGCAGGGTGGATGAGCAGGATCAAGGGGAGGGCGAGTTTGGGTCGGTGTTGTTGTTGGAGTGTTATGCGGGCGCGGTGGTCGGGGTGTTGACGAGGAGTTGTGTGCCGAGGGAGTTGAGGGGGGAGGATGTGGAGGTGCATGTTGTTGAGGTTTTGCGGAGCGTGGTTTGGTGGTGTGAGGAGATGTGGAGGAAGAGAGGGAGGGGGAGGGAGGAGGTGCAGAGAAGGGATTTGGCGCTGTTGAATCAGTTGGTGGGGTTGTGTGTTGCTTTGCAGCCGAGTATCCTTCCGGCGGTGATTACTCTTGGAAACAAGAAGAAGGAACCACAGAGACAAAGGGAGGAGGAGGAGGTAAAGGCGTTGGTGGACATGGTGGAGGTTGTGTCGAAGTTGTTTGATGCGGCGAGGGAATGTATCCGACAGTTTATCTTCCCGGAGCCAGAGGGGCGAATGGCTGGTCTGGAAGAACGCCCCCTTGTGGAAAACCAGGACGGATTCATTCGAGTCGAGTCCCTTCTGAGAGAACTACCTCCCACATCTTCCTCCCAGCAGGCGAGGGTTAACCCGCGAGTGCAGGGGCAGGTTACCGCTATCGTCAAAGATATGTCGAACAACTGGATGATATCTGATGGTCGGGTCACTACACGGTTTACTGCCGCCGCCGGTGGTCCCGCGAGAGTCCCTGGGCAGCAGCAGCAACTTTTATCATCAAGCACGCAGTCTACTGCTGGTGCCACTCCTGCTAGAAGCCAGGGGACGGGCTACACAGTTAGGGACAGAGAGGAGCTGCTGTGGGATCTGTATGCCCGGCTTGGGGAATGGAAGCTGGGTGAGGGCTCTGATGATACACTCGGTTGCCGGCGGGATAGGGGGAGATTGTGGGAAGATAAGATGTTCATGTTTTTCTAGGCCGGGCAAAGGGCGTTGAGGTTATCATGACGGTTCTTAAGAGATTACCTTAGGTATCCGCATGGACTGTTTATGAAATGGATTGAGCAATGGAGAACACAGATAAGTAGGTCGGCATTGAAAGCGACTCTTGGATAGAGCAAAAGTAAGGTACCTAATAGAAGAATCATAAATCAACAGTCCTATCTCCGTATCCGAAACCCATGCTGTCCAAAGTCGTGATATGTCCATGGTGTTGTTGCTTTCTTCTCTCTATCAAAGAGCACGGATGACAGGCGGTTGCCAGGGATGCTTCAGTGGCCTTTAGCGGGCCGGGGACTGTGGCTTACTAACGGGACGTTTTGCCGGCCGGCAACGGATAACAGGCGTGGAAATCCTCCACTGGACATCACGTTCACAGGCGCGGGACTGGACATCAATGGACGACTCACGGCCCGCTCGCGGCCTGGGGAAGCTCCAGCTCCAGAAGCAAAATCGGCGGTAACCATCTAGCGAGTGCAAAAATGGTCCTCATCTACAGTAGAGGAAAGCAAGTACCGCAAATCAGAATCTGTTAGAAGGGGTAGTAGAGGGATCAAATTAACTCTGGCAAAGTTTCCCGTCACTAACAGATGCTGGACCTGGGTACAACTTACCTTACGGTTGCTGTGCGGTTGCCGGGCGGTTAGGAAGGAACAACCGTTGCAAGCGAGGGAAGAACGGTTGCTCTGCTTGCCCAAATTGAAAGTTGAAGGTGCCGTCTTTTTCAGTTTCAGTTTGAAAAGCATCTCAACAGGTAGAGGTATCGATTCCTCTATTGTCTTCATTCCGTCCAGTCCTCAAAACAAAGTGCGCGCAGCTCTGGTGGGTGCGAGATAGTTGTGTAAATGTCATCGAGCCCAGGTTGTGTTTTCTGCGCATTCTGGCCCCATGCCATTGGGGGTGACAGGGGCCATTTGGAGTCGTGGACAAAAGATTGACCCATATCAATGCGACTTCAGTCTATTAACTGTGTGTGCAATAGATGATTACCGGTTTCGCTCCAGAAGCCCCGAAGCTCCCGTCCCGCCATTGCATCGCGTAACCGCAATCAGCCATTCACCATCCCACCTGCACCATCCACGAGCATCTGCCCAAGCTCCCGTCAACCTCACCCACTTCTGCCCCGGCCCTCCACTGACGCAATCACATGTATTATACCCCCAAGCACACATAGCGAACGGCTGCCGGTCAACTGCAACACGCATCTCGACACACATTTACACCTATGAGAGTCGCCAATCACCCCAATTGATACGTCCCAATGCCTGTTGCCGGGGCCCGAGCCCTGCTGTCGGCGCAAAACTCATGTTGTCGCCGACTGCCCCGCGCCGTTGCCGGTTACGCTTCCGGCACTACTAGCTCCAGCTCCCTATCCCGTCGCCAGCATGCCAGCAGCCATCAGTCCGTAAGAGGCTTCCGCACCTCTGCGGCCTCTCTCAAAAACGACCCCGACTCGAATTCGAACCCTGCCGACAATAAGAAGCCGAGTAGTACCGCGACCGAAGACGAACATAAAACACAAGACAAGTCCGCTTCTACCACGACCACCACCTCGTCTGGCCAAGAGGAAACTTCTAGCGACAAGAAGAATGCAGAAGAATCAAAAGCGGCCGCCGATGCCTACAAGGAAGCGCTCATGCTCAAGGGGACGCGGGGGCGCCAACGGCCTGGTAAGATGAGCGCCGTCAACCTCGAGAACAACGTCGCCCCGCAAGCCAGCAGCACCCCGAGCACGCCCTGGGTGAAGCTCGACCCATGGTTCATCGATCACAACGTGTCGCTCTACGAGGCGCGACCCATCGGCGCACCCCAGACCCTGCTCTTCCCGCTCGAAGACATCGACCGCGAAGCCGTCCTGGAGCTGCTGGAGAAGAAGTTCGACAAAGTCCAGGTGACAGAGGAGGACGTCAAGTCGTGGACAAGCATGCTGGACGAGCTGGTCAGGCTGCCCGAGGAGGAGCGCGAAACTGCGTTCGAGCAACTGCCCGAGTCGTCTAGCCAGCTGCTCAAGAAGGCGCATGCGGCACACAACACCGCGTTCCTCCAGGCGCTGGCTATCGTCCACCAGACGGGCGCGAACCCGGAGCATATCGAGTTGCTGCGCAAGCACCACTCTTCTAGGGAGGACGATATTGTTCGGTTGTTGTGGTGGTCGGATAAGCCGCTCTCCGGAGAGGCACAGCGCTGGCTGGCCAACCTTCGGTGCGAAGCCCAGCCCGGCTCCGGCGCGCTACACGGCAGCCCTTTGGCCAGCAGGCCGGATCCAGAGTATCCTGTCTGCATGGAGCTTCTGGCTGCTATACGTGCCGAGCTGGTGGCGGATGTGGCGCATGGAAGTAAGCCACCTGACTATCACCGGCTCACGACGGTGCTCTCGATAGTGAACCGCAGGGGTCGCAGTGTCGCCAACCATGTCATTGACGACATTGCCACCGACCTCAAGGCGGACGTAATACACCTGGATGCGTTTAGTCTGGCTAGGCTTCTTGGAACACAGCTACAGCAGAACATCCATAACGTTCGGGGCTCGGTTTCCATGTTGGGATATGCCGCTTCTGAGATCAACGGAAGGCTTGCCAACCGGGACGATGCTGACTCGGATGGTGATATGGGCGTCCTGCATGTGTCCATGCCGTCTAAGTTGCGGTCCCTTCTTAGCTCCGGCAAGGACTTTGGAAGCTCGCGCTCTGCCGACCCGCGTTGGGAAGGACTGAAGATACAGAATACGCTCAAGGCGATCGTGAGGGCGGCTGATGCCAAGCGGTTTGCTCAGACTGGTAATTATGAGAAGCGTGACCTGATCATCCATCTGCACGACTATGTAGAAATCAGTGAACTGCAAGAAAGTTTGATCACCAGGTTACGAGACATTGTCGATGACTGGCATTTCGAGGAGGCGGCGCAGGACGGAAAGAAGATTGTGCTGGTAGGTTCTTCATCTAGTGACATGGAGAAGTCGCAACAATGGCGCAATCATCTGGTCGAGCTCGGCCGTGAGGGCCATCACATCATTCCCTTCCATGCTTCCCCCTCTACCGAGTGGATGGACAGGAAGGATAACCTCTACGACAACATCAACAACATCAAGAGCATGCTGGAAGCAAGGCTGCTCACCCCAGCTGCCATTGACTTTGATGCTCAGATCAAGTTCCAAGATGACCAGGTCCTTGTAGACGAAAGATACACCGATCTGTTCCAGACTTTGTCGAAACATGTGTTTGACGTCCAATGGGTGTACCGGTTAACCTCCCTCTTGCTGGGCAGCCGGTCACCGCCTCCCGAGAAGTACGGTCTCGGCCACCTCAAGTACGCTCTCGCCTTCATGAGCGACCGCGACAACCACTGGAAGGGCATCTACTCCGGCATCCGTCCTCCTTACTTCTCCCCACTCTTCCGTCAGAAGGGTGGCACGAGCAACATGTTTGACCAACACATGCAAGACGGCGGCGACTCACCCACCTCGGGCTTTTCTTCATCATGGTCCAACCAAAGCCAAAACACCGGCGACAACAAGGACTACGACCAGCACGAGAAGAAGCTTCTGGCCGGTCTCGTAAACGCCAAGGACATCCACACCACCTTCGACGACATCATCGTCCCCGCCGAGACCAAAGAGTCCCTCATCGGCCTGACCTCCCTCTCCCTCCAACGCCCTGACGCCTTCGCCTACGGCGTGCTCAAAACCGAGCGCATCCCCGGCTGCCTGCTCTACGGGCCCCCCGGAACGGGAAAGACCCTCCTCGCCAAAGCCGTCGCCAAAGAATCCGGCGCCAACATGCTCGAAGTCTCGGCGGCCTCCATCAACGACATGTGGCTCGGCCAATCCGAGAAGAACGTGCGCGCGCTCTTCTCTTTAGCCCGCAAGCTCTCGCCCATGGTGATCTTCCTCGACGAGGCCGACGCCCTCTTGGGAGCCCGCCACAACAACCCCGGCCGCACCGCCCACCGCGAGACCATCACGCAGTTCCTGCGCGAGTGGGACGGCCTGTCCGACATGCGCGCCTTCATCATGGTGGCTACCAACCGGCCTTTTGATCTCGACGAGGCCGTGCTCCGTCGTCTTCCTAGAAAAATCCTCGTCGACCTGCCTTTAGTCGCCGAGCGCGCCAAGATCCTTAGGGTGATGCTCCGCGAGGAACAGTTAGCCCCCGACGTAGATCTGGACGTCCTCGCTAAGGAAACCGATCTCTACTCTGGTTCAGACCTCAAGAACTTGTGTGTCTCAGCAGCCATGGAGGCAGTAAGGGAGGAGTGCAGAGCTAAAGAAGCGCATGATGCTGCGCATCCGGAGGGCCCTGCTTACGAGTTCCCGGGGAAGAGGGTGTTGACGAGGAAACACTTTGAGAAGGGTATGCGGGAGATTAGTGCGAGTATCAGCGAGGATATGGAGAGCTTGAAGGCTATTCGCAAGTTTGATGAGCAGTATGGTGATGCGGGTGGGAAGGCGGCGAGAAAGAAGGGGAGAAGGGGGATTGGGTTTGAGGTGGCGGGTGGGGGGAGGGGCGGGACGGAGGAGGCGCGGGTTAGGAAGGTGGTTGTTGATGAGCAACAGGAGGGAGGGAGGGTGAAGGTTGCTGTTTAAGTAAGATGGGATGGGCTGGGAGGGGTGGTGATGGATTGTATAGTATAGTCATAGTGTGGTATGTTTGCGGAGTTTGGGTTACCACCTAGTTGTAGTATAGTAGTTGTCAGTTGTCAAGTTGTTTCGTGGAAATGGTATGAATTGCATGTCATGGCATGGCTGATGGTATATAGATACCTGTAGGTATACCGGTACATAATGGGGTTTTATGGTTCGCATTTGTTCATAGGGTTACTGGGCACTGTATTCTAGATTGGTAAGGTATGGGATGGATTAAAAGTACTTCTGTTCTCAAGCGTGTGATGATGACCGTCTACCTGCTAGAGAAGTGATGGTCAACAAGATCCTTTTGTTTGTTAACATGTTTCACCAGGCCATCAGACACTACATACGTAGGTAAAAACGACAACGCCGAGTCTTCGTCATCACTCCAGCGTTATCAAACAGATAGTCCGTCCATCTTGGTTTCACCCGGACAGGATATATCAGCAGTGATTACTGTTCTCGGTGGGTGATAGAGTGAAGACTTGCCTACTACAGAAGTAATAGTCAACATGATCCCTTTGTGATCAAGAGTGCTCGCACAACTATCCAACTGGAGGTAGTTTTTGCTTCTTAACATACCGATGAGCTCTGACGCTATCCATGCCTCTAAGAAATCATCCTTGATTAGCAGTTGGTTAAACAGCCATCTTTCACTGTTCACACAAAACGACATAGTGACGGCCTTCTTTCCGAGTCTTTCCTCCCATCTAGCATGACCAGGACATCCTAGAATGAACACTCCCTTAAAAGAAAACCAAGGGAACTAAGAAAATGCGATATTGTTTAATTTCTGCCACCTGACTCACAGTGGCATCGATGTGAGTTAGGGTGAGCGATAACTTTACCCAAGAGGGAGTTCTCGTTTTGTGCCCGAACTAGACCGTGGAAGGGGGCCTTTACAGGCTCGTCTACATCATCTTTTTAGAATGAGCTTTGAGGTTGTCTTTTGGGAAAGGGGAGATAGAGGGGAGGTTTGTAGGCCTGATGAAGGAGACAGAAGAGATGAGTTCCTTGACTTCCACTTCCTGGGTCGAGGTACCTAGATATCGCTGAAATCCTCGAGTTATGTTCTCGCTGAGACACATCTTTTCTGGGAGCCTTTAGGTGACTTGAGTTACGAGTTGCCACTAGGTAACGGCTGCGATGACTAGGTCACTCCCACTTTCCCTTCAGCGTTCCGAACGGGTACGTTCATCTGCTGAGATGACCCAATCGGACACCTGCTTCTTCGGTATACGATAGATATAGTAAATCTCGTGACTGTTTCGTTTGCCCCCATATATTCTGGTCATTGTCCATTTACTCCCCTGTCCTGGCTGGGTGTAAAATGTCTCTTACCCACAGACAACAACGGGTACGCATCCCGTCTGGTCTGGCCAGAAAACACCCATGTCCTCGGATGCTGCACCCGACGGTCCAATTTGTCTTCTCATATACCGTAGTCAACTTCCATCGGACCCGGGATCGGACCCGGAGCCGAGGTCGATGTCGAGCAGGGAGTTTGAACCTTGACACCCGCCCGGTTTCACGGGTCACGCCGTATACACGTATATATAAGGTACGTATATGTATAGCAACGGACAAATTGTCCTCATGATATGATACTATTTATGGCCCCTCTTTATAGTGAACCCACGTAAGCGGCTTTGTGATTGTCTGCCCTTTCCCATTTTCCCAGGCACAAACACGTGCCAAACATTCTTTTCTTTCGTCCTTGTCTCCCCTTGGCTTCCCCATCTGCCCTGTCTTTCTCTATCCTTCCTTCTCTTCCCTGTCGTCCCTGTCGTCCTCGTCTTCCTTGTCTTCCGATGGCCTAGATAAGGAGGAGGAAGCAGTACCCGAGTTTGCTCACCCGACCCTTGATGACCCCTGGAACGGAACCGCCGACACGGAACGGCACATATAAACCCATACAACATGCAACACATACTGTACATATGGCGTCGCCGATGACCAAATGTTTGTTTGCTTGTCCTGTCTTTGACCACCCCCTACCTAGTAAATCCCATCAGCACGGAGCCGGCGTCAACATGGGATTGGGGGCGTGTTTGCTCAGGTAGCCTCAAGGTAGGTAGGGAGCAGTACCCGAACCTGGACCATACCAGGACACGTTGTACCGGACTCCGCGCCGGAGACTTGCCGGACCCGAGCGGCGATGGTGTCACCTCGAGGTTTTGCTTGCTTGTCTGAGCTGGGAGGGGTCTCATGATGATGTGGGGCTGTCATGGGGGATTTGCTTTGATTGCTTGTTGGCGAGTGTCATAGAGTGGGAAGGAACATGTTGAGGAAATGCCACTCACTGTTCCTTAAAAATGGAAAGCGCCAATACTTTGGATGTCGTGGATGAGGAAGGAGCGATGCATACCTCTATGTTGTTTCATTCCTGCAACTGCCCGCGAGAACTCCTCTCGCAATCAGTAGAATCTTGACTTTGACAAAGACAATCACAGCAATCTAAAACATGGAAAAATAAAGTGAGGTAGCGTAAAATGTATGTTGAATCTTAATGCTCAACTAATTCATTTGTATCCAGCCATTGTACGAATGGCTTCCCCTGTAAAACAAACGCCTATCCTCCTGGTCCGCCTGCCAACCAACCGCCCACCGGTTTTAACCCCCACCTTTCTTTCGTATCATAAGAGTACAGTTACACTTTCAAAAAGATAAGACATAAGGACATGAACGAAAGTTATGTATGATAATGAAGCCGCCTGCCTAAAACCGCGCGCGCGCCTGTGAACCCGGCCACCATGAATGACCACCGATCCGATCCGAATCCGATCCATCCCGCCGCCGAAAATGCTTTGCTTTGCTCCCCTTTAACACCCCTTTCCCCCTATTAACCATTTGTGCTATAATAGAGGGTAGAAAAAGTTTGTAAAACAAGAAAAAAGCAAAAAGCCGTTGACGTATGTTGAGTGTATAAGTCATGTTCATCGTCATCCCGTTTGCGGCATCTCCCATGAGTGTGCTTTCATTTCCGAAATCCTTTGCGTGAGCAAAGTTCCTCCACACACCAAGTCTATTGTATGTAGTAAAGACGCTAGGAAAAAAGAAAACGCAAAAAGCCAAACGATAGAGGGGTATATTGTTGAAAACACAGACCGAAAACAGACAAGTAGGAAATTGGGTTTTAAAGCGAGAGGTGCTTTTTTAGGCCTTGAGCGCAAGAGTGGTGGTTGCCGTGGCAGCACCCTCTGCCCTCGGAGCATGGGCGAACATGCGGTGGAATAGATTGCGACGCTCTCCGCCAGCACTACGGTAGGTCAGCTTGGCAAGAGCAGCTTCGTCGAATCCAAAGTTCTCCAGGCAGGCCTGCTCGTCATCGACTTCCAGCTTCTCGCCGCTGTAGGCAGCTTCCCAGCCATAAGGATCCACGGTGGGAGGCTTGAGATACTGATCCTGAGAGTGATCAATAGCGAGGAACTTGGAGCGGAGGTTCGAGGCCGAGACAGTGCGAAGCGGGCTGCTGGTAGCGGGCTTGTTGATAGCCGACTTGTCACCGGTGACTCCGGGGTTGCTCGAAGCTGCCCTTCTAACTCTGGGGCGATTAAATCGCCTTGCGACGCCTTCAGGCGTCGTCTTGATATATGGCGTATAGCCTTTTGCGGCCATGCCATCCTTGTGAAGCCTCCCCTCGTGGCCAGCATCTTGAACTGCGTTGTCATTACCGGCCATTGGCGACGGAATATGCTGACCGGGGGTGGACTCTTCCCATTGGCCCAGAAGAGGGAATTCCAACTGGACATCTGCTACATCCTCCATCGACTTGTCCGTGTCGGTGGACTCGCCCGAGGTGGTAGGATAGAGGCAGGGGGGAGAGGGGGCTCCATCAAGAGCTGGCATGACCTGTAACCCCTATAAGGGGTTGCTGGTGCTCTGTCTGGCATCAGGCAAACCAATTTCGTACCCATATCCAGCGGAAGGGACGCTAGTGGTCTGAGAGCGCTTGCTGCGGCTCTTCTTTCCCAAACCAAGCTTTGCGCCCATCTTCTTCCAGCCGCTGGTGTGCATGGCCCTGGAGATACCGCTGGGGGAGGTGCCAAAGGTCCAGTCTGAGCTAGGCGGTGTGGTGGGTGGCGTCATGGGCTCGTTGCCAGAAGGATATCCAGAGCTGCTGTCATCAGTGAAGCCGTCGATAGGTGAGTCGGCCACAGTTGATGAGGAAGCCGATCGGCTGGAGGTCTCGCTCTGCCACCCGAAAGTGTGCAGAGGAAGAAGGCCGCTGGCCTTTGATGATCGGTTCGAGTGCGGGCCATCATGGTGAGGAGGAGGTGAGGCTCCACCATGTGTGCGTCTGGGATCGTGTACCAGGTTGTTCCAGTACGAGCGGGAATGCGAGTGGGAGTGAGAGTGGGAGTGAGAATGCGAGTGTGAGTGAGAATGAGTAGGCTGAGTAGGCGCAGGAGAAGGCGAAGGGCTAGGTGCTAGTGACTCCAAGAAAGGTCCGAGTACCGAACCATCCATGAGATCATAAGTGTAAGCCACTGCTTGGTCGAGCTCCGAGGGGCACGGCGGTTGCTCAGCGCAAGAGAGCTGCATAAGCCGGTCGCGGACGTGAGCCGGAAGGTTGACCTCGTGGCTGCTGTTGGGCCGGATATAAGCATTCATGAGCTTCTCCCATAGAAGCCGGAGCTGATGGAGGCCGTCACGTGTGGGACGGCATCTCCCGAGCATGATCTCGTCATACGCCTTGCGATACTGGTCAGCGCCGAGGGTGAACTCGAGCGTCTCGAGACAGTGGTTGTGAGACAGGAAGGCGAGGAAGGCGCCAAAGGTATATGGTGGGGGCGCGGTGTTGGACAGAATGTCTCGCAATGAGGGTGGCGGTATCGCCATGGAGGTAGGTCTGGATTGGGCCATGGTGGAATCGGTGTCGGAGTCGTCGTAGTCGGAGGAGGCGCGGGAGGGAGTGAATCGCGCTGATTTCCTGCGCGATGGGCTGAGGCTCAAGGTTCGTAGCCGCGCTGGTGGCATCCTTCCCAACACGGAGCGCCGAGAATCTATAAGACTTGGTGGATGGTTGGACTTGCAGAGCAACTTGGAGCTCTTGTGCAGCCAGAAAAGGACCAGATATCGGGAAGCGTCCTCACTCCATTCGGTCGGAAGTGACTTAACGACCGAAGAAGACCGTTATATACAGGCCGTTTGCCTAGGTGCAGGGAGTGGCAGAAGGGCAATGTTTTGGAGTGCGCGGTTGCCCGACACCCGTACAATGCACGTAACCTTTTGGCTCCGTTGCCGGCCTAGTAAGCCAATTGCGGCAGGACAGATCGGGAAGCGGCAGGTCTCGAAGTCGTCGACTCGTTCTGGAGACAAGGCGTGCCGCCGTAGGACGTGAGAGTGGCCGGACTGCTGGGACCTTGCTGGGACACTGGCACCGCCGTGGGCTAGAAGTCACGTAGAAGCTGCAGGCAACCGGGTACCGGACCAGATCGTAAGTCCAGGGGCACGATTAATCTGCGACTGGGTTCAAGAGGTTGAGTGCGGAGGCAGCAGGATCGTAAACCTGTCTGTCTCTTACGTCTGTATGTTTAAGCCAACAACACGAGATGCTAGGCAACACAACAGACGCCCAATAAACTGAGATCCCACACTCGATGATAACCCTGTCCCTGTCGGTTGATCGGTGGTGATGCGTAGTGGTAGTCGGCGCGGTAGTGGTGGTGATTGTCGTCGATGAATTTCGTCGTCGACCAAATGATCCTCCCACAAAGTTGATAATGAAGTGAAATCCAACTGATTTCCAAATGACGTCTAGAATCGGAAGTGCGGGTGTCGCAATCGGGAAGAATATCGAAAGATGGTGGATCGAATCGAACGACTAATAAATGAGTGCGAGGATGAGGCGGCGACCAAAGGAAGGTGCTGTTGTTGATGTTGTGTTGTAGTGCGGTGGTGGTGGTGGTGGTTGGTTAGCTGTAGTTGCTAGTGGACAGCAGAAGCAAGGTGCAGTTGCAGGTGCAGATTGCAGAAGACTGGAAGGTGCGACAGAACGGCGACAGATGGTGGAATGCAGTGGTCGAAAAGGTGACTCGGATTGCAGTTCGGTGAATGGTCGGTGGAGTCGATCCAGTGAAGTGACTGAGACGGTGTTGACGATGATGCGGGACAAGTGACAGTCGTCAAGACAAGAGCCAAGGTTTCGGTTCGCCGGTAAGGTCGTTGCGCGCGAAAGGATTGAAGACTGTTTTTAAAAAAGGAGGGTGGGATGTGGTCTGTACAAAAAGGGAAACCGAAGAAAGCTGGGCCAGGAACCGTGGTTGATCAAGGACGAATGACGACCCGAGTCTCGTGTTGGTGGGTGGTGGTCCCAGAAGAATGGAAGCTGGAAGCCGCAGGACCCAAAAGTTCCCGCGATGGCAAAAACGGGGCGCTCGCTAGTAGCTAGGCGCTTCCCACAGAGCAAGGTTCTCTGTGTGCAAACAAAGGGCCACCCGAGAAGCGGCGGTCCCAGGAAGTGCCAGGTCCCAGCGCTTTGGTGCGAGGCGGCGGGATGACCGTTCGGCGTCGGGCGGTTCCCTTCAGGTTCTTTGAGCGCTGGAGTGTGGTTTCTGTTTACACTAGCGGCTGCTGTCAGTGCACGGAAAGTGGAGGACGGGCTGCTGGCATCAAACAAAGAAGTGCTCTTTCTCTTCTTCTACAACACAAAAGATAAATCCGAGATTGGATTGAGCAAGATTGGCAGACCCGGCTTCGACATCTCAGGAAGTTAGGTCAATGAGATTGGATTGAATGGATGGATTGAATGAAACGAAGGGACAAGACCTTTCATGAATCTACCAGATCATCCCGCCCAGGGTGCCTTCCAGGGTGCCTCTTTCCTCTTGGTGCCTCTTTGGCTCTCTCTTGCAGTGACTGGAGTGAGCGACACGGAAATGCACAAGAAGAGGAGCCTCTTGGCCTCTGGTCGGCAAGCCAAGAGCCACCAGCAGTCGGCCAAGAGGCCATGCTCCCACGGTTCCAGCAAGTGACCAGTGAGTGACCAGCACCCTGGACGTGCTTCTTCAAAGATGTGGGTGCGGCACGACGAGACGACAGGGGCCGTGACAGCATGCAATTCGCTGCTTGGGGGAATATCTGCCCAGCCAAACCAGCTTCTCGCACCATTCCCTGTGGGTTCAGAGTCCATCCTTCGGCCACCCTTCGACCACGCCCTTGCCAGTCTGCAACCCCCCTGCGAAAACCCTGCAAAGCCCTGCCACCTCCCGTCAAGGGATTCGACCAGTCAAACGCAAAGGATCAAGCGGCTCGAAGGGTTACGGGTTGAAGAGGCGTCAATGGGCGTCATGGTGGCCGACTTTTGGAACAGTCAAGTCTACAGGAGGCCGCGGGACATGGAGACATCTGAATGAATGATTGCAGAATCGTCTCTCTCTGGGACTGGGTCTGGGGTCCTCGTGGAGAAAGTGGTCACTGATAAGGACGGTTCTCCTCTGCCTCCATCTCCACCGTCTACCCCGTCTTCGGCCGTCACGCAATTCCCCATTTTTTTTAGTGAATTCGCTTGACTGATTGACTGGTTGACCGTTTTGAGGCCAGCGAGCTCCCCAAGTTGCTGACCACGAGGCAACCGTTTGTCGGTCTTGTCACTCTGACTAATCGCTAGCCAGCGTCGTATCAAAACTCAATCTTGTGGAGCGGGGACTGTATCATTAGCATTGGATTGGGGACAGACACATCTCACCGTCGAGGTTGTGAGGAATGTGAGTGAGAACTGAGAACTTGAAGTGAAGGCATCAATCACCAGGCTGGCTGGCTGCACGCGGTCAAGTGTGAACGGGGAAGGGTGGGGCAGATGCATTGCGGCCTAGAAGCCTTCTAGAAGCCTTCTCTTTTCGGGATGACCTCTGAAGAAGCAGACGACATCGGACCAACCAGAGAACCTTAACGAGCCACTCCACCGGCCCCACTGGCACATTGATGGGGCCCCCCTGTCCTTCGCAACCGCTCCACTTGCGATGAGATGATGCTGATTGGATTGGCGTCACTCTGCACTCTGTCGCTCTTGCACTCACCGCAGTGTTCCAAGACCGTCGCTCCCTTTTGTCAAATTGACTATCACTCTGTCAATCTCCAAGACAAGACGCGCCAACCAGGGCCAAGCGACGCCGTCTGCCAGTCCGTCTCCAGGACCATTGCGCTACCAAGACGCTACAAGACCACCTTCGTCACCACCTGTCAAACCGTGTTCCGGCTGCTTCTGCTGGTGCTGCTGCAAGGTGAATGCAGAGGCCGTGATGTCTGCTCTTCCCACTGGCCACTGCTCCCTTTGATACAACGCAACCACGGCAGCCCAGAGAACATCACAAATGGGAGCGGGATGGTAGGATGGAAGGCCCTTGGAAGCACTTTGGAAACATCCGAGTTACGTCGCTACCAAATACCACTTGCCACGCTTGTTGCCTCGTCTCTGCCCGTCTCCCATTCGCCAGCCACCACGTACCACTTGATGATTTGGGAGACTTGTACCGTGTCCGGAGCCGAAGACTGTCACCTGGTCTTACACACAGCAGATATGCGATATGCACATGTACCTCAGGTTGTGAGTATTGAAACCAGGTGTCACAACTCCGATCGTGTGCTGCCTTGTTTAGCACGAGGGTTGGCGAGGATAATTCCCCGTCCGAGCAGCGAATTACACATCAGGGCTGGTTTGTTCGTTAGCGTGGTACTTGTAGAGGGCTCTTTTACCACTTTTAGGATGGCTAGGCGGGACTGCTGGCGTGAATAGCATCCACTTGGCTATTGCCCGCTGTGAATGGAGTCAAGTTTTGGTGCATGTGTGCGGGACACGATCGATTGTTGTTCTTGACCCTGGCTTTGGGGTTGTTTGGACCAATGGGAGCTCCGGAATCCCTTGTCTCTTCCCTTGTCCGAGGAGGTCGCAAGTCTCGAGCTAACAAACAAACCAGCATTGATCTATACAGTACCAACCTCACAAACTGTAAATTTCCATTTCTCTTGCTCATATCAACAAAAGACGCCATTCCCAAGTCGAGGCCTTTGGTCGCCGTTCAATATGGCTGTGAAATCCGTGAAATCCCTGTCTCCGATGCCCGGTCTTTCGTCTCCGTCGCCATCCCCCAAACGGCTCCAAAAGGCTCCAGTCATATCCGCCCCATGAACAGCTGGACGACGCCGAATTGGCGGGCTGAACAAGACAAGGCAACGGCTACGGCGAGGGGTAGCAGCCAGCAAGAATAGGAAAACTGTGCGAAGATCGGTTTTTGCTCCTCGCTGTGTCGAATGTGTCCACTGCCCATCTCCACTTGCTGATGTTGATGGGTTTTGTGGTGCCTCAGCCTCGACTCGGCTGGTCTTGGCACCTCCATAACGGACTTCAATGTCAGACCGAAACACCCCATCCATCCATCGGCTCGAGGCCGGTAGAATGGAAATGATAGTGTATTTCTCGGTTATGCTCCGTGGTGTTTACCTAATACCCGACGAATGTCAAACTAAAAAGATCACTTCGTCCTCGTGTTTCGTTATAGACACAAAAGTCAAAGAGTCAATCTCGATATCGTCCAGGATACTCACCGTTGAGACGCATTGACGAATGGTCAAAGCGAATGGCGGCCCGCCTTCGACGATCGAGGTTCACGAGCCAGATGAGAGGAGAACCCCAATGAACTCCTGCCCGAGCTGGCCGAGATCTCAGGGTTTTGCCCGGTTCGTCTGTCGCGGGAACGATGATCGCTCCAGGGCTTCGACGAAGAAAGGGACCACATCAGCCAACTTTCTTGCACGTCATGCCAACATTCGAAACCTCATGATTCCTCCGATCTTCAATCTTTTTCGGCGCTAGGCCAGGCGGTCGCCAAAACATTCTCCACAGCCCACATCCCTTCCCTGGAGTCCATAGCATGGACCACATGGACCGACATCAGACGAGTTGGTTTCGTCACGGACCACGGTTTGCTCTCTTCCTCTCGTCTCCTCCAACGAACCAAAGCCAAGGGACTGAACTCCACGGCCATGGGTCGATAACATGAATCGTGTCCTCGGCTGACGGCTCCTGGGCTCGTCGTCGTCGCTTTCACAAGGCTTATCACGGCAACAAAACCATGCGGTGCTATTCGGCACAAACCATGTTTTCTTGGTTTCCGCGCGCGGCGGCAATGTAGAAAAAGCGGAAACTGGTATCCCATGTCACACACATTCTGTCAAATCAATTGATTATTCAGGGGCCTGATCGGCACAGCGTGACCGTGACCGCGTAACCGTAACCTCGAGCTTATGCACAAGCCAAGACCATACCCAAAATCCAACCTTCCCTCTTTAAGTTGGCAAAATCCACTATTATAAATCCCTCAAATAATTACGTTTTATATAGAGTAGATACGTAACTATTTTGCCCTACTCCGTTCGTACTTCTATAATAAAGAGTCGAAAGTACGTAAACGAGGGCGCGCGAATCCCTATAAAGTATAGTAACTAGCTATCGCGCGCTAGAAGGAGTTTAGATACCCCTATTCACAAATCTACCGCCCTATCCAGCAAAGAAGTTACGTAAAGTACCTTCGAAGTATTTTACGTAACCTATAACCTCTAGAAAATAAGTATAATCTCGAAAAGGTAGGTAATTAGGGCGGTAATCTATAGCACTAATATAGGCGCTGGTATAGGGGCTTGTACTAGTTGCCTACGGGGTTATCGGTTATACTACGTAATATGCGGCTATACTTGTATATTATTATTATTAGAGGTCGTACCGCTAATTAATAATAGTAATTTATATAGGAGACGAAGTAGAGTAACCGACTATAATAATACGAATTAGCCGCTATAGTAGAAAATAACGAATATACCCGGGTAGAAGAGGTAGAAGAGGAAGAGGCTAAAGCCCACCGAAAGAAAGTCTTACTCTTCTTTACTATTATAACTATCGTTACTATCACCGTATTAATAGGAGGGAGAGAAGGTTTCGACCTTAAAATTATTAACGAAGGTAGCCCGGAAGCGAATAAGGCCAAGGCCTAATACCTATTAAAAGGGTACGAAAAGCGGTTCTATAAATTCTTTCGTATAATAAAGATTAAATTTATAGCTCTAGCGAAGTAAATACGAGAGAGGGGTAGCCTACAAAATACCAAATTTTAAACCGTCGAACTTAAATTAATAGTCTTTATCTAAATTATTACTTTTAATAAGACCTAGCGGCAAATAATATATTTCTTCTTAATAGTTCAATTAATAATCTCGAATATCGTTAATTTAATAATACTAATTTTCATTAAATTTTATACCGAATTTATTATTCAACTAGACGATAACTTCGTAGCGTTAGAAATCGAACTCATTGCGGGGAATTAGCGGTTTAGCAATACTATCGGTACTATCGATAATACCTATATTTATACTAAGGTAAGGATAAAGGAGCAAAACCGCTAGCGCAACAAGAAGGGATTTATCTCTCAAAATATATTTACTATAATTCGATTTAACGGCTCCTTTTCGTATATACTAGCTAACGTAAAGGGGTCGATACAAAACGCGAGATTACTTCGCATTACCTTACTCAACGGGTTTAAAATACTTCCTAAGCGGTTTTATTTAACCGACGCAGGCTTTAATTAATAAAGGGGTATCTTAATCCTATTCCCTACTATACGATACTATCTCTTAGATTGGAGGGAGGCCCCTGGCGATAAGCAGCCGAAAACAAAGAAGGAATTATATAACTTAAAATATAATATAAATCGTATGCTAGTTAAATAGGTATTCGGTTAGTTAAAGCGGATAGCGAAATTAATACGCAAATCGGTACTAGAATACCCTATCGAAATATAAATCGACTTCGTATATACCGTTACAGGTCTCTATAACTTTATCCATCGTTAACGCTATAAATTAACGAAAAAGGGGAAGGAAGTACTTATTCGGTTACTAATACTAATAAAGAAACGCATTAATAAATTCTATTTCGATAACCCTATTATTATATAAATACAAATTGTAAATAAATCTTAAAAACTCTAATAGCAATATCTCTAAACGAAAGTAAAAAGGGGGTAAAAGGGTAAAAGAGAATAAATTTAAATTAATCTATTAATAAATTAGAAGTATATAAAGTATTAACTATTAATACTTCTAGACTTCGAAATTTCAATTATTAGACGGTAAATATAAGTACGGGTAGTATATATTAGAAAGCGCTGGAATTATAAAGGATTATAATGTCAAATGGTCATACTAAGACGGGAGTTAAAGGACGCTAAAAATTTCTAGCCAATATAATACAGTACATTAGGGGTATACGGACCAACAGAAGAGCAAACATCTACAAACAATCTGGGGAAGTGGCTCCTCTAAACCTTAACTATATATTTAATAGTAATTAACATATTAAAATCCGACTTTTTGAACTTAGTAAAATTTTTAGGATTTCTAGCATTTCTAGCATTTTTAAATACAAGTAAACAACCCTCTCTACTCTACTCTACTATACTATTCATCGTTATTACCCCGCGCCCTCCTCTCGAATTTAACCTTTTTAATTAACCGCTTCAATTTAACGGGTTTAAACTTATTATTTATCGTATTCTATAAGATAGCCTCTTCCTTATTTAATATTTAGGATACATTAACGACCATTTCTAGCGATAGCTCCTTCACAAAATTGGATTAGAAGTCTAAAACCGCCGTCTAAATATCGACCGCGCCAATAGGTCTCGCGTTACTAATTAATTTAACGGCATCGCTAATAGACTTCGCGATAAGGGCACTGCCTTACCCAACGGACACTTTTTTAATAAGCTACATTACTTCGGTATAGGTTAGGATTTCGAAACCTCCCCCCTCTCCCTCCGGTTCGTCGTTACTATCTTTATTACTCTAGAAATTGGGGTTAGCGGCCTTCTATTATTCAACTCGCTTTACCGCCCGCTTCTCTCGCGCCTTCTCAGTATAAATTGCTTTCTTCTCTACGGCGGTTATCGTATAAGGTTAGCCTCACTTACCCCGCGACTATAAATCTCTACCGCCATTGTCGATTATAGCTTACACTAACCGAATAAGAGACCTAATTACCTTCTCGTCCGCGAAAATACTCATTAAAAGGGTATAACTATCACTATTACCAAGAACGTACGCGCCCGTCCTCATCTAAGCGCTTTTATTATTAAATTCTTTAGTAAAGGGTTCCTAATATACGTTAGAATACTAAACTTTACTAGTCTTATAGTCAAAAGAAATACCGGTACGACCTTCAACCATCTATTTTACGTATTTAGTACGCGTTTTAAAACGAATAAACGCACTTTAGTATATTTCCCAAGTAATAACCCTATCCTTATCTTTATTCTTACAAACCCAATCGGTTAATACTTTTGCCTACTATTCGTACTAATCGCACTTAAATCCCTTACCCTCCTTTATCATTATTAAGAACCCGCCCGTATAGGAATCTCTAATAAAGAGGATAAATTAATAGTATACCTCTAAAAACTAGTAATATAGTCCCTAATTCGTAGTCGAAGTAGGGGTTTATTTCTTTTAATTGGGCTATTGGCTAACTTTTTCGTCGTTAAATAATTAAAACCGTTTTCGTATTTCGCGCGCTACTTCTACCGTATAATTATTATCGTTATTTTCGAACATAAGCCTCGCCCGCGAATTAGGTAACTAATTAGCGTCTTTAACCGAAGGTTCGACTATATTAAAGAAGATAGGAGTACTAAGGAAATTATACTCCGTATAGTCGTCGATAAAATTCTATTCCGTACGTCGATAGGGAAACGGGCGGAGGCGAGGCTCAAACGGTACAATTACACCCCTAAGTATAGGACTTATAGTAATTATAATAATTATACCCGGGTAGTTAGTAGAAAGAGGTAGGAACTATATTATCCTATACTACGGTAATTAGGAATTTATATACTAGAAATTCCTATACTAAGTATTCCCCAACTACGATTGTTAGGATGCCGTATACTAATAGTAGTACTAGTTAGAATATTATAACGGTTCGTATTAGGAATTATATTAAATATAATTATCCTCAGCGGGCTCAACGGGCCTATTTTAATACCAATTCATCGCGAGTCGTTATCGATATCGATATATAACACTTTACACTTTATAACACCAAGAGCCTTATATCCACAACAAGGCAGCAAAACCTCAACACTAGAAAAGATCACGACTCCTTTCTCTATGGCGGTATAATCCCACATCGTATTCCACACCGTAATTAGAGCTACCCCAACAGATTAAACCAGTTGGGGTTAGGAGGGTTTCAGTGGTTCCACACACCAAAATTTTGGTACGAGCGCCAACCCCCTACAATTGGCACTCTATACGAAAGTTACTATGTGTTACGATTATCGAGTTACGGTCACGCGTGCCGATCAGGGCCCAGATATCGGATATCGGCTATTCAGCCCAGCCTTGCCCAGCCTGACGAAACCTGACAAGCTTCAACAAAGCGTCCGATTCTCACCGAGAGTTTGGAGCCTGCTTGAACTGAACAGTCTCTCCTTTTTTTTTTTTGGTCTGGCCTGTCCATGCTGTTCACCTCCACTACAATAGCCGCTACACAAAATTCATACCGTACGGCAGGTAGGAGGCTAAAACAAAGTTTCCTCCTGTGGTAACCGCGCGCTCCCGTCGGCGTCGGCAGTCGGCCAGTTTAACTCCCTTTCTTTCCCTAAACCTGGGCCTCCAATAGGGAGTCGAATAACTGCACGTGTACACCCCCGTAGTCCTCAGTATTCGGAGAGCCTTGCATGAAAGAGGCAATCAACTCGTGCCGTCCTCCGGTAGCCTTTTTCCACATTCCCACTCCATTGAGCCGTCAGCCGAGAGATAGTGTATACATATGTCCATGGCCGGAGTTATGTTGTGCCCTCTCTGTGCTGCTGCTCAGATGTGTCCGTTCCTAATCACATAGTCACACCGCTTGGTGAGACTCAAAGGACTAAACACATAGTCACACCGCACCGCTTTATTCGCCAAACTTTAAAATCATAGGCCAACTCCAAAGTGGACAGAACGGACACAGTTACAAGTTGGGAATGGAATCAAATCCACACCAAGAACGGAGAAAACAACGAAAACGAGACACAAGTTCCTCACTCCATTCTTGGCATCTCTACACTAGCAACTTAGCAGCTCTTGGTAAAGGGGTAGCATAGCCGGATGTAACCTACCACCGATCGCCAACATGGTTGAAAGATAAGAAGAAAAAAAGAGTCAAAGAGGAAAATTTTCTTCCAAGGTAAACAGTAACAAAAACTCCGATCACAGTCCGTCACCCCTCCTGCGAGCCGCGGCGGCGGGCTTCGCGACTTCGCTTACGACGGACGGTGCTGCTACAGCGCTATAAAACTCAACCTTCTAGAAGCACTGCCAACTGTGCCAAGCGCTTACGAGACTGGTTCGGTTCGTTCTCAGCTGAACGGAGCTGAAGTTCGCTACGTCCGAGAAGGCCAGAAAAAAATCAAGCCACAATCTGTCAAGGAATCTGTCTACAACAGCAGAATTTTTCTCTTGTTGGCGCTTGCAAGAAAACTTTTTCCATCGCTGTCATAAGAGATAGCTGGATTTGGGTTTGTGACTGGACTGACAACGATATCGGCAAAGAAATACGAAATGGGGAGGCGAATTTTACGTCTTACGTTAACGTCCATGTCAAAGAAAATAGTCCCGACTCCCGAAGGCCGTGCCGCTATCCGTCTGCTGGTGTAAGCGCCGCCATTGACCGGGCATGGACCAAAACAATCTACGACATACAGCGTACGGGCGGATTGGCAAGACAAGACGGGTTTGTGTCAAGATCAGGCACATTTCGCATTGATCAAGCTGAATGGAAGAGAAATCGAATGGTTGGGAGAGACGTCTGCTTCGTAGACGTCGTGTAACGCCAATGTCAATGCCAATGGGACAGGATCAACATCATCGTGACTTGGCTCGATAAGGTGGTGAGAAAGATGAGATCTGTTTCTGCAGTTCTAGGTCCAGGTCTAGCGAGCCAGTGAGCATGACTCGGTGTCAGTATGATCTCGCCTTGACAGTCGCCTCGCGAGATTTCGGTTGTTCATTCATTCTTTGTCTCTGCCCTGTCAAGCCTGTCCGTGGCCATGTTTAGCAATTAAGAAACATGCCTGGCAGTTATTACTTCGCCTACGCTACCTAGGTACCACTAACAACCGGACACTAACACGACAGCGTAACACTTGCTCGCCTTTCCACCCGGCACTTTTATACAACGAACAGCTATAGGCAGGTCCATCAATAACAATAAACCACATATAAGGCAAAAATCGAACGGAAATCTAAATTGCCTTGCTTTTACCAATCTTCAAATCGTACAACCAATTACCATCGATGTTACGCCAGCAACGGCAAGCGACAGTCTTCTAGAATCATTCCCCATTTCCACCATCTTACGTTTCTCTCCTCCCACCTCCCTTCCCGTGCCTGCCGTCGTGTCATCATTCAGGAGAAAAGAGGAGTGGAGGGGGCAAAGAAGAGAGGGCAGGAGGGTTACACAGCGGGAGATCCGCAACATCGCTTGAAGAAGAAGAAGCGTTGTCACTCGTTGCACGGGCATAGACGGCACACAATTGCACACATTGCACACCACACAACCTAGATGGGCGTGATACCAGGTGTGCTGTGTGCAACGAATTTGTCCTTGTCCCACGCAATGACTGGTTGATGTTGTTCCGTTTGATGTGCTTGTCTCCTTGTTCTGTCTGCAGTGTAACTCGTGTTAGTGTATCACTGTGATACACTTAAGAATCATGAAGGCGGTTTGGGAGTGGAGGGGAAGAAAGAAGGGGGAAAAGAAGAGTGTATGACCGGCAGCGATGCACGCATATACACTATAGTACTGCAGTAAAGTAAAGTAAGGTGAGGTGATTGAAGGAGGCGACCGGTAAGTATCGTACGAGATGGAAGCAATATGGAAGTGTTTAACGGGTGATTTCTTTGTTCTCTTTTCTTCTTCTTGTCTACCGGAGTCAGCCTCAATTCTTCACCTAGGCACCTCTAGGTCACAAACACGGTACACTACCTTAGGTAAGAGCTGTGTGTGTTCCGGTTCTGCTCGCCCGTCCACGGCCTTCCAGCTGGAATTGTTTGCATCTATCGCCGTGCTTGCCCGTGATACTGATTTCAATACTGAACTTGACGCAACGGATGAATGGAAGTAGTCGGAACTTGGAACATGGAAAGTCAAACATGAAACATGGGCAGACTGACTGGCAGACTGACTGCCAACTGCAAACGTACCCGAAGGGAAGTCAATCTGCCACGAGGCAGACACGCAATTTTTAGATAGACCAGATGGATGAGATCTGGAATCTGGAACTAGGGACGGACGATTGGCGCGCGGCGCATGGCCCAACACGCTACAACAATGCCACGCCGTCCGAACTCCGAACCATGTTCGACGTTTGTTGGATGTATGCCTGCTTACACGTATGTTCAAGTTATCAGAGCTCATCAAAATGGAAATAGGGAAATAATTCCCGGACGTCGTCAGACGGGAAAACACTGAAAAAAAGAGGTCCAGTGACTGTGCCGCCTGCCTGGCTCATCAATCATCATCGATCCATCTAGATTCTAGAACCGACATCGGGCGACGACACCTTTTTTCATGTTTGACTGCTGCAAGGCGCTTGCTACTTTGTTCCACCTGCCTCAAGGAGCAAGTTGAGCGACGGTAAATAGAGGTAATATGTTCGCCCGATGTCGCTGCGGCGGGCTCGGGGATGAAAGGGAAAATCTTTCCCGGATACAACCTGAAGTGGCTTACTTCAGCGCAGCAAATTGTTGTGTTGATATTGGCGTTTGAGGCTCAGAAGACAGCAGCTGAAGGTGAAGATGACTGCGTCTGCCATGGCATCTTTGCCAATGATCAGCATTCGTATTCAAACGAGAGGAGAAAATATCTCCTTTTCCTTCCATTTTTTTGTTGAGTTCGCGAATTCTCGGTCAACAACGTCATCGTCGTCAGTACTTCCCTTCCTTAAACTTGGGATGATGGAATCATGGAAGTTCCCGACAACCCACAATCGAACATCGGATGACATATGATCGCACACGGACTTGGCATCAATGCTGGAAGGCTTGTCGTTTTCTTTTTCGCCTTCCATCCCATCTTTCCATGAACATCCTTTCCATAGTTCCCGCATTGATGCGCATCTAGGAAAGCTCACGGATAAGCCAAGCAATTGGTAACAAGGACGACCTTCCGGCTTCCTATCAGGCGTCATACAGCTGTTCGTTCCTTATTTTGTCACTCTTTCCTTTCCGATAGAGTCCCCGCACTTGGTGGTGTGGCAGTGACAGTGACAGACAGGAGGAGGCGACGGGCAGGGTGGAGAGAGATCTGCCCACCGTGCCACTGTTCGTCGAGAATTCCCAATATTTCCAGGTTTCTAGCAGGTTTCTAGAATCCTTCCTCCTTGGGTTTAGACCTGGCGGGGAGAGTTTGTCGATCCTGTGGCATGGCACCCCGCAGTTTTTTGATGACCCCAGTTGTTGTCCCCTTCGTCACTCTGTTCACAAGTGAGGTGACGTTTGGATAGTGACGGTGAGTGACCCGACCAGGTCCAGAAATCGGACATCGGACACCGGGTCCTTCACCCGTCCCGGACATCGGACCTCAGGGAGTTGAGCCTCCAATCGACCCTTCTTGTCACGTCATTAACCATGATCAATCGCAGGCAATCAATGGATCAATTAATTATGTGCCGTGAGATGACATTGTCACCTTCCAAATCCATCAGGAATCTATCACAGGCATGCATAAACACCCATGTGATGACTGTGACTGACGGCAGAGACACGGAACTTGCCTACCAGTCAAGTCACAATACCGTACCTATCTCCTCTTAAATCCGGGCATTCCCCTCTGCCAAAATGGATTAATTGATATTGGCAGGATCGTGGAATTCTCCGTCAAACAAAGAGAAAGAGCAAGAGAGACAGATAGATTATTGCTTAGTCACTTTTTCGGTCGGACGCGGCGCGGAACCAAGCAGCAAGCCACACTGCACGCCGAGAGTGAGAGACTGAGATTCCTCCCTTGACAGAATTCCGTCTCCGTCCCGTCGATGACTGTTGGTTCCCGTCTGTCACGGGCCGTCATCTTGTCTTTCCGGGATGGCCGTCCGTCGTCGTCGTCGTTTGTGTCCGTTTGTCTCACTCAGCTGTCAGTCAGTCAGTCAGTCAGGCCTCTTTCCGCTGTCATCGGATGTGGTCTCTCTTCCGTGTTATCGATTGGCGATCGCATCTGGCTATCACCGGAGCCGCCGGGGCCCGGGGTCCCGGGGTGTCTGTCAGACTTGTCACCGCTCTAAAATCATCATCGGATGAGGAGGAGGCCTCAGCTTCACTCTTTGAACCCGACCATTCCGTCTTTGATTGCAAAAGCAGCAGTTCCCCGTCTGTGCTGACTGTCAAAGCTCCGACAAACATCAGATGGCCCTCACAACCAGCCAGCCCTTGTGCCCTTCCGAAACATTCGCGACAGGACGGAAATTGCCGTGGAGTTATCCGCGGTTGATAACCTAAACCCCTGATCATCAATTATCAAAGCGCAGGCGGGAAGGGCCTTTGGAGACTGGAGGGAGGATGGATCTGAATTGGACGCCCATGGGTCAAGAGGTTGGTATAGATGGGAAGTGCCGTTTCGATTTTACCCCGCGTGTGATGACTGTGAACGGACTCCCGTCGGACTTTTTGTTGCACCGTCCCCTGCGCTCGCTTGAATGTTGTAGGGAGGTTCCGTGTCTGAGAGTCGTTATTTCCCGTCTTCTGTGCGGTTTCATTCAGATCCACGATTTGATGGCTTTTGGTTCTTGATGGTCACCCAGAGAGTGATCGTCGTCGGTTGGTCAAAGACCGTTGGAAACGATAAGATGATAGTGCGGGAGGTGGATATCATAATGAAACTCGTATTCCGGTACTGTGTTGCTGTGGCAGCGTGCGATGATGTTGTTGACAAAACTTCGTGATGTTGAATGCTGCCCAGTCGCGTCGACGTCACCAGCTGTACCTACCGGTATTGTTAAGGGTGCATTAGCACCTGCTGCTATGCTTGTAAGTGGTCACCCTTGGGCTCTGCCTAGGGCAATAATGCGCTAACGTGCAGTTACCCAAAAAGTTCCCCTCACGGAAGCCTCAATCCACTATCAACGTCGTGTCAACGTCATGTCACGAATCCTAGCGAACTGTACTCAAGGTCGGCGAGATGTGAAACCTCGAGTCGTCGTCGCTGAAAATGTCAACTGCTACGAGATATAACACCAAAACGGCCGATCATGCCTTGGGTCGATGAGGCTGAACAAAATCCTTGGCTGTCTTCCACTTCTGAAGATGAGGGCTCCCCGTTTCCGGTACACCCAGCGCTTGGTGTTGGGTCTGGGCCAACGATCAAAAAAGAGCCTCGTGATGTTGTCGTCTTAGAAGTCTCCTCTTCTTCTGCCTCACCTCTTCTTAAAGGGGAGGACAATGAGGGTCAAGACGTTGTTCCCGAGTTGCCCGGTGCAGGCCTACCAGCTCCCATCGCCGTGCCTGATGGCCGGGGTGTTTCCTCACATTCATCTCCGTCAAACTCCCATACCAATACACCGAGACCTACAACTCCTGCTGGCCCTTCTGTTGTGAATGGTGGCGAAGGTTCATATAATGAAGCTCATCCCACTGCAGATACAGCCGACCGCAACAGTCCCTCTCCTGTTGCTGCTGTTATCGAACCCAAGAGACACTCATCAAGCGAGAGTCTCTCGCCTGCTCCAACAGAGGACAATGGTATTGACGACGACGAAGACGGTGTAAGTCTGTTATGGCGACTTGCACTCTTCGACCGCATCACAGCTAACTTGTCTGGTTACAGGCCGAACTGAAGGGTCCTGTCCGCGATCCACCTTGCTTTCTATGTGTCACTAACTCAACTTTGCGTGGTAAGGGTGACAGTGTATGTTATCACCCTGCTGTTATCAGACATGGACGGTGGGCATGCGTGGGTTGCCGCAGGTATTCGAAACGTTGCGATCCTTCTCCTGACTTGGTCGTCCAAGCTTGGAAGACTTGGAAGGCAGAGCGTAGGGAAACGGTTGCGGCTGAGAGGGCGTTGAAAGCTTTGAGAACAATATGCGCTGCATGTCGCAATCTTCGACAGCTTGTTAAAATGGGAATGATGCCCTCGTAAGTTCGCCGGCCACAACGGTGGCGCATCCCATCCTATGTTGCCCTCATCCGGATCTGTTGGGTACAATCGATTGACATAGCCTATCAATAAAAGCGCTACAGTGGAAACACTACTATCCGGAGGCGATCTCTACCCCGAAATCGACGAAGGTAGTTCCCTGCCTGAAGTACCATCGCGAGCTGAGTTTACTGCTCTGAAGAGACGGGTGAAATCTCTGGAGGCAAGCCTGCAGCGTCAAAACGTTCTTCGCCGACATTCAGAACCAAGAAAGAGAAGAGCCGGACGCCGCAATTCTGATGAAGTCAAGAAGGACGGAAAGGACCCAGAATTGCCCGACTACGAAGATGAGGAGAGCTATGATGAAGAGACTGAAGACGAATGGTTACCGTAGCCGGTCACTCTGATGAATCTGCAGCAACTTCATCTCAGCACACTTCATCACGGTAGCATTTTCTCTTCATCACGTCCCTCTCGCCTGCTATCTCCACCCAAACCGAGCCATATCCACCGAGCCACTAGACTATCTTTTAGCTTCAACTCCAAAATTCCTTCAACTCCACGCTAAGTCCGACCATGACCAGCATGAAAAGTCTCCTTTGGGCTAGGTTGCCGAAGATGCTCCATTATCAGTCGGACGAGATGAACAAAGGCAAGGTTGTCAAATGGAACCTTCCTGGTGCCCCAGACGTTGAGGACCCTACGGTGAAGTTTTACGGAGACGTAACTGCCGTCCAGCCAATTTTGATACTAGAGGAAGCCCCCCACAAAACCCCCAACTTCAACCACAAGCCTCGGAACACACGATGTCAGGGCACGGACGGCAAAGCAAAGCATCTCGAAGGGTGTCATTGTCACTGTCAGGGTTTCCAGGGAAGAAGAAGAAGAAGAAACGGACGATTTCCTTCGTGTAACGTTAACATAGCTACCAGGCCCATCGAAACTACCGCTTTTTCTCACTCGATTTGATTTCACTCAAATAGGTATAGCGCCGGGGATATCTGACCTAGCAAGGCCTTCGACCAATCTTCTGCTGAGTTGATGCGGGTCGCAGGGTTTCTTGGGACCGATCCAGTACCGCTTCCACTCACTCGCGATCCGGTTAAATCTACTGTGTTCTTTGGTTAAATCTACGGTGTACTTCAAGCCGAACTTTCACCAATGTTTTTGAGTGACCACGGAAAAAAAGAGCGTAGGAAAAAGGACCATTGCATCTTCGCAAAAGGCATTCAGAAGGCTCAA
>RAPC01000115.1:0-50267 GCA_009806235.1 Neurospora sp. CHS-2018c
TTGGAAGGTTTTTTTTTTTTTTTTAACTCTTTTTCTTAGTTTCTTTTTAAAATTTTCAAATTTTTGTTTCAAAAAATTTTTTTTTTTTTCCAATTTTTTTTTTTTTTTTTTGGAATTTTTAATTCATTATTAATATTTACATTTTTTTAGCTTTTTTTTTTTGGAATTCTTAATTCATTATTAATATTTACAATTTTTTTTTTTTTTTTTTTTGGAATTCTTAATTCATTATTAATATTTACATTTTTTTTTTTTTTTATTTACATTTATATTTATATTTAATTTACATTTACATTTATATTTACATTATTCTCAAATAAAAATTTGACTTTAATTAGAATCGAACGAACAACCTTAAGAAAAGAAGTAATTACTATAACCATTGAGCCACTAACCTAATTAATTTATATTAATAAAGTTCATTTTTTCTACTTATATAAATAGAAATTTTCGTTCCTAATTAGCCTTTTTCTATTTCTTTCGATAACCCTTTATTGGTATAACGGGCAAGTAGTACCAAAATGATGAGAAAGAGAAAGCCGTCATTTTGCAACTAGTTGCATCTAAATGCACGTAATAATAAGGGAGAAATCGGGATTACAATCGGTTTTTGAATAGAATGTATTTTAAGGACGGTGTCATTTGCAATAGTAGTATTTTAATAAAAACCTCTTCTTTTCGATTTTTCTCAACAACCAGACCTCTATATAACCTATACGAGGTATCAAAATGATGAGAAAAAGAAGGCGAACATTTTGCACCTGGTTACACCCCGATGCACGCAATGGTTGGGGAGTNAGTAGTATTTTAATAAAAACCTCTTCTTTTCGATTTTTCTCAACAACCAGACCTCTATATAACCTATACGAGGTATCAAAATGATGAGAAAAAGAAGGCGAACATTTTGCACCTGGTTACACCCCGATGCACGCAATGGTTGGGGAGTAGTATCGATTGCAAGATATTTCGTAGCTTTTTAGAGTTGCTATTAACACTGTATCCTAGTAATTTCCTAATTGGGGAGGGAGTGGAGACTCCGGCTCCGCAATTAATTGCACTCTAGCCCAATATAAAAGAATTACTTATTCCTTCCTAACGGAACCTTTAATATAAATAAAGGAATAAGCGCTTCAATAACTTCCTCCGTCCCGGAACTCTATTTCTCCTATATCCTCCTACCGGGGCTTCCGCTCTTACGGCCGGTTTCCTAGCCTTCTCTAATAATTATTTCCGCTTCTTCTCCGTCGCTGCTTAATTTAGGGGGTATAGCTCGTTTAGGTATACTTTATAAAACCTCTATATCTCGTCGGGGGTTATAATTATATTAGTGTGTAATTGTTATAAAGGGTTATAAGGGGGTCTTTAAACGACGTAATATTCTTAATAGCCTTTTTTATTCTTCTAATAGCTATCGAACTTCTCGAAGTTGTATTCGATTAAGTCCTCCCTATCGTTAATTTTCTTTATAACCTGTTTATAATTAGTACGAACGTTCTATTTTTTTATAAGCGTTTACTTCGGAACGCCGACTTCGTCCTATAGTTTTACCTTATTAATATAGAAAGTTGGGCTATATTTTATATTAATTAAGAGTTTGAGTGTGATTTAGTAGTTATCCGCTTTAAAAATTTCGAAGGGATTTTTAAATAGGGGTGTAAATTTAGCGTACGGGCGATCGGTCTTAAAATTCTCTATATTAAGTAAGACTTTATCTCTTGTCTTATACTTCGAGGCGTTTAATTATTGAATATTAGCGTTATCCTCGTACTATTATTAAATTTGTTTAATTTAGTTAGTAATATAATTTAAGACTTTTTTAAAATAATTAACGATTTCGTTAGCTTTAAAGTATTCCGCCTATTACTATACCGATATATTTGGAAGGTAGGGTTTTATTAGTTCGATACCTATACGAAGGTAGAAATTATAATTAGTAAAGAAAGGGGATATTCTTATAAATTCAAAAATTAAATTATTATTAACGAACTCCGCAATTAATAATTAATTTAGTTAATTGTCTTATACCTAATTAATATAAAGACGGAAATACTTCTCTATTTCTATATTAATACATTCGGTTTAGCTATTAGTAATTAAATAGAACGTAGAGGAGGGCTTAAAAGTTATTTCTAAACGTAAAAATAATATTCTTTAAAATTGTAAAACGAATTAAAAATTACAATTGGAGATAATAAAATCCAATAGTCTATAAATATTGTAAATCCTTTCGATAAAACGATCTGCTAATTCTTCGGCTATAAAATTAATAGTAAGGATAAAGTATTATATTTTAATTAAATAGTCGATAATAATGGCGATATATTTAAATTCTTATCTGCAATATATATAGGGCGTTAGTAGGGTAATGTAATCGATTAAAATATTCTTCTAAAACGCGAATAGTACTACTAGCGGTTTTAAGAAGTTATAGAAGGCGTATTATAATAGCTTAGATTTAGCGTATACTAAATAAACCTTATAATAGGCTTTAATAATAGTATATATCCCTAGCTAAAAGAAAAATTATAAGAGTAATAAATAAATTTTCTTACGGCCCGGGTGCCTAATTAAAAGTAAATTATAAATACGGCGAAGGAATTATAACTAAAATTCGGTATTCGTAGGGTCGACGAAAACGGCGCTGTAATAGTACGCCTGTCCTTAAATCGCCTTATATTCGGCGAAAAATATTTTCTTTATTTAATTTTTAACTTTTTTAAATTATATTTTCCGGTTGGGGTTTAACAAATAGGTTACGACATCTTACAAAAAAATTAACTTCTTGTAACCCTCTGCGACTAAATTATTAGTAGACTTCTTATTTATAATTTTTAATTTGCAAATATACTCAATACTAATATTAACCTCTTCTCCTCCGTCCTTTAAAACGAAAGTTCTATTAACGAAAATATTATAGTCGAGTAAGACTTTATTCTTAATTAATAACTATTCGTCGGTATTGTCTTTGGGTAAGTCCTTTAACTTCTTATTTAAGGCGTTAGGACGTACTTATAGCGAGCCCGGCCGGTATTTAATCGTAAAATTGAATTGAGAAAAGAATTAGAATTATCGTATATAACGGGGAATAAACTATTTATTAATAATAAAAGTCTTTAGAGTTTTATAGTCTATAAAAACTACGAATAATTCTTATACTCCCTCCAATTCGGGGCGCTATTCTTCTAAGGCCTTAATAATTATTAGTAACTCTTTATTATAAATATTATAATTATATTCGGTTGAGGAGTATTATTAATTAAAGTAAGCGACGGGACGAAGAATACTTTCCTTATTATATTATAATAAAATACTACTGCAAACCCAATTTAAAGCGTCCGTTTTAATAACGGTCTACTTAAACTAATTATAAATATAAAGTATTAATTTACTACTAAAAGTTTTCTTAAAGGCCTTAAAAAATTTCTAGTACTATTCCGTCTAATACTAATCTACGACCGTCTTTTTAATTAATTCGTATAATAGGCCGGTAATAATTGAAAAGTACTTAATAAAGCGATAGTAAAAATTAGTAAAGCTTAAGAAGTATTGTAATGCCTTTTTAAAGTTTAGAACTTCTTAAAACGTAATTATAAAGACTTTTTCTAAATCTATTTCGAAACCTCCCGGGGTAATAATAAAATTTAAATACTTCGTATATATAATATAGAATTCGTATTTATTAATATTAATTTAGAGCCCTATTCTAATTATCTATTGCAAAACCTCCCTAACGTACTTCTCGTACTCCTCTTTATTGTCCGAATAAATTAGAATATTATCGAAATAAGCGGTAGCGTAGATATTAAATATATTATATAATATATTGTTAATATAGTTTTAAAAGGTTCTTAAGGCGCTTTATAGGCCGAAAGGATATATAATAGATTTATAAAGGCTAAAGCGGATAATAAAAGTAATAAACTATTTATACCCTTCTTTAATATAAATCCTATTAAAAGCGGTAATAATATTAAATTTAGTAAAGATTTTAGCTTTATAAATAGTATTAAAGGTCTTTTTAATTAATAGTAATAAGTATTAAGTTTTTAATATTACGTTATTAATACTATAGTAGTCTACGCAAATATTGATTTAGGGGGTTTTCTATTGCTTTCATTTCTTGTAGAGTAGTGTAACCTAGGAAAAAGGGGTTATTAGAAGCAGGGAAGTATAGATCAATTGCAGCCTTAGAGGTTTGTAAAGCCCCTGGTTCTCTTAGTATTATTGGGAAGATAAAAGGAAGGATAGCCCTCTTAAAATAAAAGAAAGAAAGGCAGGCAATTCTAAATAAAATAGAGAAGTAATAAGAAAGTAATCTAGACTTTGCCTCTATAGATTAGAACCGTTAAGTATACTCCGTAATTTCAACCTCTTTGAAGAAATTGACCTCTAAATCTACTCCTCACTAATCTAGAGAGTAAGTTAAAAGGTAAAGCTTTACTTTACCTTTTCTTATTTCCTAATAGTTAATAGTTATAACTTAATAGTTCTATTCAATTCCTACGAATTATAGATCTATACCTCACCTATATAACTATATAGTAGGCTCTCTTCCTTTATTAGTATAGTTTTACTCTATTTCAAATAGTAATAAGGATAAAATAAATTTCAAACTCCTAACTAAATTAGTTAATACGAATTTAGGAAGTTTCCGGCCGGGACTTCTTATGAGCGCGAAGGTTATCCCTATAAGCCTCGGGATATTAATTTAAGAATTGAAAACTGAATAGCGAGGAGCTAATCGGTTCCTTCGGTAAAGGAATTTTTTACTCGATTTAATAGAGACTTTAATTCCGAATATATATAGATCTCCGCTTCCTTAACCAATTTACAATTTGCCGACGACGGTTAATAAGTATTCTAAACTTTTATTTCCGTTAGACTAATTTAATACCTGTTCGTACTATAAAATAAGGACCGATTATAACGAAGGACTAAATTAAAACCAAATTAGAAAGATTTAGAAAAGAGTTTAAAATAAATTAAAACGAGAAAGACTAAAAAAAAACCGAGAGGAATTAATCTGCTCCTTACCCGATAATGCCTAATAATTAAATATTTGCGCGCTATATATCGAATTTATATTCCGGCTCTTCAAAATTATTATAGGATTATTTATTATAATAATCTATACCCTATTTAGTATTTTAGACGCTATTTAAGCCCTAGTTATTAAGGCTAATAAAATTAGCGAAAAAGTCGTTAGCGCTATTATAATTCGCTTATTTTACTACTCCTCGGACCTTTGGCTATTAGCGCTCCTATAAGACTCCAATTCTCAAATACTATTACTATAAATATTGAGGTACCTATATAAAGAAGAAGATATTAATAAAAAGTAGTAAATCGGCACCTTATTAGGTTATTATTCCGATACTAGTAATAATTTTAAGTATTAGTACTATAAATTATAATTTTACTACTTTCTTATTACTAGTAGATCTATATTAACTAATATATTTAATAATAATACCCCTTCTACTAATACTCCTCCCTCTAATATTTCCCCTATTATTATTCCTCCCGCTTCTACTATTAAAATAACCTTCGACGCTGCTATTACCCTTTTTATTAGTAGTACTACTTTTATTCGCAATATTATCCCTAAGAAGAAATTTAGCGGTAAAAAGGTCTCTGAGTATTTTGAATTATTCGAAAAGAAGGTCGGTATTTATAAATTTAATAATGAGCTTAAGATTACTATTTGGTTTTAGTAGTATAAGAAGGAGTTTAAGGATATTGGTAAAGGCTTCTTTAACGAATTTAAGTCTAAAGGGATCTATATTTGGAAAGAATTTGCTAAAAAGTTTAAAACTACTTATAAGGTTAAAGATCCCGAGTAGACCGATAACGTATTTACTACTTTAAAGAAATTCTATACTAAAAAGTTCTTTAATTAGAAGATGAAGATTGTAGACGCTATTATTACTTATTCGGCCCTACTCGCTTATTAGTCTTTAATTAATTACTTTAGTATTAATTATAATACTATTAAGAATTTCTATAGGAAATTGTATATCGATATTAGGTATATACTAATTAATTATTTAAAGAAATTAAAGGAGGATTTATACGCTATAAATTGGAGTAAATTCTCCGAAGAATTAATTAAAATTGTAGTTAAATAATTTAATAACGTCGACTCTACCGATTCCTTTAATATTAATAATAGTAAGGAGGAAATTTCTACTAAAAAGCGTAAGTATAAGAGTAAATAAATTATCGAATTGGATTCCTCCTTTAGTAGTTCGGATAAAAAAACCTCCGTTAAAATCTCTACTAAGAAAATTATTACTAAAGTAGTAATCCCCTCCGAACCGACTATTATTTTAGATAATAAGGTTATAAATAATTTAACCGCCCGTATAAATCGGTTAATAATTGCCCGGAGCGCTATTTATACCCTCCTTATTTACCAACTTCCTATTCTCCCCTAATAACCCGCTCCCTATTAGCCTACTCAAATCTTAAATACCTATATTAATTCCTTTTAGGCCTATACCTTCTATAACGGTAATACTAGAAGAAGAAGTAGTTATAGAAATTAAGGAGGAGTATATTAGTAATAGTATTATTAATATAGTACTTCTAAATATTACGTTTATAATTGTAATAAGAAGGAGGCCGATACCTATTATAATATTACTATTTAGAAGCCTATTAATAAAGAGAGGTCTATAAGCGTTATTACTTATAAGGGAGTTATAATAGATTTCGGTAACCTTATTCCCAACTATATATATATAGTAGCCGTTTAGAATAGCGTTTTCGGTAAAATAATCCGTTCTAATATAGTTTTAGATTTAGATTACCCCAATTACGGAGATTTTAAGAAGTGGAAATTCGATATTTATTAGTAGGGTAACCCTAAGAATCCCCTTTTCGTCCTTTATTTTGAATTACTTTAAGATTTGGAAAGTTCTAAGAAATATTAGAATTAGATTTAAGCCTAGAAGAAGCCCCCTAACCTCGGCGTCAATTATACTTAAATAAAAGTATTTAATAAACTTTATAGGCTTTCTTCCTTTATTCGCAATTGAGTAGCCGGTATTTATATTATTTAAGCCTAACCCCTAATTTTTATTCAAGTAGAAGAAATCTTTAATTCGAATATTAAAGAGGAGTAAATTAATACCTCTTAATAAATTACTATAATTGTTATAGGAGAGTTGAAGAAGTTCCGAATAGAAGAAGTAGTCTTAAAATCTACGACTACCCCCCCTTTCGCCCCAATTCCTTATATAAACGCTATTAAAATCCTTAAAAATACCCCTAAATAGCCCAGTACTACCCTAAACGACGAAGCCTATACAAATACATCCGCTCTAGCCCTTACAATAATAGACCCGATAATAGTAATATTATTAAAGAAGGTCTTGTTTATAATAAAGGAGGGTAATACAAATTAACCCCCTACTAAAGACGTTAAGATTCGTAATAACTTCGCCGAAATAAAGGAAATATACTTTATAATAATTAAGTTTATAAATACTAAAGTTATAATTACTGTTAAAGATATTATCCGAAATAACCCTACTAATACTTTAACTATTTATAATTAGGTTGAACAATTCTCCGGCATCTCCTATAATAAGAACGGAATCTTTATAGCTTAATTCGAATACTATAGCAATATTACCTCCGATAATAGCTTTAAAACTAATAAATTCATTCCTATTATACTAATTAAGGTATAGACTTATAATATATTAATTAACAAGTAAATCCTTATAAAGAACTCCTTAATAAATTTAGTAAAAATTACCTTTAGAGGGGGAAATCCGATATTTAACCGGCCGAATTTTAATAATAATATTTTCTCTTTATTTAAGTAGTAGAATCTTAACGACTAGAAGAAGGGCAGATCTATTCTTACCCGGATTATCTCACCTTATAATATTCTAATATTAGTAATAAATTAAATAAAGTTCGTTAATAAATTGCTATTAATTAGAGGAGACGTTACTTACCTTACTTCTTTACTTACCCTTTATATTTTTATTAAGTTTAAAAGAGGAAAAAAGGTAATCGCCTTATTAAATATAGGAATAGAGTACAATACTATCTATAAAGCGCTAGCCGATAAGTTAGGTCTTTAGAATATTACTACTAAAATCTCTAATATTAATAATAATAAAGGGAAGAAGGGATTCCTTAATAAAATTTGCGAAAAGGTCTAATTATTCGATAAGGGTAAAGAAGTCTACTTCTTTATTATTAAGTAGGCCCTTCCCAATTATAAGATTATTTTAGGGTTGCCGTTCTTTTAGAATACTAATATCTATATAAAATATAAAGAGGGTAAAAGGAATTACGCTATTATAACCTTCGATAGGGTAATAATCCGCACCGCGCTAATCGCTAATTTAAATACCTTTAAAAATAAATAAGGGAGCGGATAAAAGGTTTAACTCCCCTATTATAATAGCGACTACAGGCCCGGGTATTTATAAATATATTAAAGTACTAGGGAAGTATTAATTAGGGGAGGATAATAAGGCGCTAATTAAGATTTACCTTAAACTAGATCCGTAAGACTTTAAAGAAGACAACGAACGGATTACTCCTTTAGTTAATAAAGTAGCGGATTAGCTATTAACTTTTTTATAGGAGAATAGGCTAGATTATACAGAATTGAAGAAGATTTAGAAGTAGGTTGTAGAAGGGGATTATAATAGGAATAGGCCGCTAGAAATTAATATAAATAGGATTTAATCGTCTAATCCTATTACAATTGAAAATTAGAAGGAGATTTTTAAAAAAGGGGAGTTTACGAACCGGTAAATAATAATTATCTCTTACTAAGTCCGTCGACGGCTTCGAAGGACCTTTTTAAAATTAATAAAGGAAGTTGGGCTACGAAGGGTATTTAGTAGGGAGCGACCTACGGATTTGGATATCCTAAGGGATTATCGGGATAGGAAGGCGAATATAAAGGGAAGATTAATAATTATTGCGCAAACGTATACTATATATAAAAGAGTAGCTTAGAAAGCTAATTTAATTAATAATATTACCTCTAATAGTTTTAAATTAGGAGGAGATCCCAATTAGAAAATAAAAAAGTTAGAAATAATTAAAGAGCGGATCGCCTCCTTATTAAAAAATTTCGGCTCTGAATAGAATTACTATATTATATTAAAATTTATAGAATTAATTAAGGGGTTATAATTAACCGAAGAACGACTTTAAGCCCTATTAAAAATAGTCTAAAATACTTTAAACGAAGGAGAAATTAAATTATTTATTTATATCTTCTATAATCGAGAAAAAGCTCTAATATAGGATTTTACAAAATATAGGAAATTCGACGCTAATATTATCCCCCCTTAAGAGATCTATATTATCCTCTATTCCGCTTAGTAAACAAAATTTATTCTAATATTAAAAACTCTCTATAATAAGGTATACAATCTACTAAAGGACTGGATTAAGAAAGGGATTTTAGAGGAAAGCTACGCAATTTATTAAAATAATTAATTTTTAGTTATAAAGAAAGATAGAGGTCTACGCCTTATTAATAACGCTTAGCGGATTAATAGGGTAATACTAAGGGACGCTAACCTATTATTAGGGTATAAAGAATTTAGTAAAACTTTTGGGGGCTATAAAATAATATCCTTATTAGACCTTTTCTCTAAGTACGATTAAATCCCCTTCGACGAAATTAACCGAAACTTAACTACCTTTTTAATACTAATCGGCTACTTCCGGATAATTACCCTATTATAAAGAAAGACGAATTCTATTACCTAATTTATAAGAATTATAACCCGAATATTCTATAATTTAATCTTTAACGTCTATTAACTATATTTTGACAATATTTATATTAAAGGACTTCGGAGTAATTATAGTAAGGAGTAAATCGGTATTAAAAGGATTAAGAGATATATATTAAAATACTTTATAAATATCGATAAAGTACTTTTCAACGTTGAATTGGTTAGAAGGATAATCGCTATTGCTAAGTCTTAATAGTATTAGAAAGAAGTAGTATTAGTAGGGTATTTATATATATTTAAAGGTAAAATACCTGCTATAAATAAAGTTATTAAAATTAATAAATAGATTTATTACGTAGAATAGCCTAATAAGAAAAGGAAAGAATTAGAATAAGTCCGCGCCTTCTTAGAAATCGTCGGGTATTATCGAATTTAAATAAAAAGTTTTAATATTATTATAATCCCTCTCTACGATTTAATTAAGAAAGATATTAAATTTTAATAGACTAAAAACGAATAATTTATAATAGAATACCTTTAATATATAGTAATAATAGTACCGATCCTCGCTACTTTAATTTATAATAATAAGCGCTATAGGATAATTTATTTTATAGTTAATGTATTATTAGAAAGATAGGGAGTAATCTTAGAATAGATCGGCCCCGATAGTAAAAGGTATTTATATTATTTTAAAAGTAGGATTTGGACTAGCGCCGAAAAATACTATAACGCTATAAAAAGGGAGTTTTATAGGTTATTCTATACTATAAAACGTTTGAGAAGGTATTTATTTAGTACTTATTTCGTTATTAAAACTGATATTATAATTTTAATTTACTAATTAAACGGAGCTATAAGTAATATCCCCGGAGTACTATTAATATAGTAAATTGTTTAAATAAAGATCTTTAATTTCAACGTTAAATATATCCCTAATAGTAAGAATATAATAATTAATAATTTATTTCGTAAACCCCTAGGCCCTTCTAACTTCTATAAAAAGGAGTATAAATAGGATATCGATAATTTTATAAACGTGTAGATCTACTCTATCTTTATTACTTAAATAAATTCCCCTACGCTAATCTTCAAAAGCGAATAATTAGAATAGTCGGAAGAGATTATTAAATACTTATTAATTTACGAAATATTAATTCGCTTTAAAGGAGCCGCTATAAAGTATTAATTCTATATTAATATTATTAAATTTATAGTTTAAAACGAAATTCTCTAGCTACAATTAGTAATTACAACTTAAAGCCTAAGAAGATTTATAAATAGCCTAAAAGAGTACTAGTAAATTATAATCCGTTATTATAATAAAGTAGGATATCGAGGCCGAGAAGGGACGTACCGCTGTATTATAGAATACTACTATTAAAAGGGTATATATATTTAAGTCGAAGAATAGATCCGCTCCTACTTTAATTATTAAATATTTAATTTAAAGCGTTTTGAAGACGGCTATTAATAAATTTATCCAAATTCGTACTCCTTTGGCAAATAGACTTTAAATATTTAATATCTCCTAGGCATTAACGGTAGAAGAGCCCTTTTTTTAAAAGCCTATAACGACTTAATTAATTATATAGAGGCTATTCTTTTTTTTAGTATTACGTTTATAAAAATAAAGGAGTTCTTTAAATTTCTTTTCTTAAAATAGGGATACCTTCTTACGGTTTTAGTCGATAAAGGAGCGGAATTTTAAAAAGCCGTTACAAAATATCTACTTCTATTTAAAATCTTTAAAAAATATATTATACCCTATAATTTTAAGGTAAATAGTACTAATAAATAAGGGTATGTAATAATCGCCTCCTCGCTAATAAAAATAACTGGCGGGAAGGGTATTAATTAGAAGAAGTATTTCCTTTACGTCCTTTTTATAAATCGTACGACTATTAGAGGAAGCTACGGATATATTCCTTTTTAATTTACGTACGGCTATAACCCTGTTTCCCCTATTAAATTCGATTTACCGTCTTAATAAGTCGCGAATTAGAAAAATAACAATAGGTTAATAAATAAAGAGGAGTTAATCTATACGGTTGTTAAGATATATAAGGATATAAAGTATAAATTCACTTAGACTATAGAGAAGGTCGTTATAGTAAGGGAAGCGGTAGTTAATTATTATAATAAATAAGATTAGTAGAAGATATAATTCGAGAACGGCTAAATTGAAATTAATAACCTAGTTTTAACGTACGATAGTAAACGCCGGATTGATATAAGCTTAATAAGAAAATTATTTTACTATTAGGAAAACCCCTATTATATATACCGGATTTCTAATTCGGGAAGTATATATTATATTAATACCCTTAATAATATTCCGCTTACTAAACTTATAAGTATTAAAAGGATTAAAAAGTTTATAGCTAGGGATAGAGTAATATTAAATGTAGAAGACCTAAGTACGGCTCTTAAATAAGAGCGGATTTCTCCTAAGGATAGAGGAAGTAGAGGAAATCCTAAACCGATTAATAATAGATTATTAGTAGAAGAATTATTAAGAAGAATATTAAGGCCCGAATCCGAATTGCGTAGAGGAAGTACTACTATAGAAAAGAGGAAGACGAGGACTAATACCTTTAAAGAACGGATAAGGGAGAACTTTAGGAATTCTAAATTCGAAGTAGTATTATTAAGGGGTAAATTATTAGGGGATTAAATGTAAATCTAAGGAGAATAGGCTTTATAACGCTTAGGAAATTATAAAGAGGTATAGATTTTATAGAGGGTATTTACTGTTTAACGGGTAGAATATAGAGTTCTTTTAGAGCCTAAGACGGGCAGACGGGCCGTTTTAAAATATCGCTATATTTAAGGCCGGCTATATTTATTTAATTAATTACTTTAATTAAAAAGGTCCCGACGACCGAATCCGCACCCGACGCTACAATTGAATTATAACGACAAACCGATTTCTTTCCTATTTCTTTATTTTATTATTTACGTTTTTAATATTTTATTCTTACTATTTTTATACTTATTATTTTTTTTTCACTAAAAGAAGTCCCCGCTAGTTCTATAATGCAAAAGACCTCCCGATTTAAACTGGCCCTAATTTAATTAGACCCGAAGGATTATATTCCTAAGTAAGGAGCGGATTTGGGCTATAAAATTAAAATATTAACGCCCTTATTTAATATTTTACTATTACTTCTTTACTCGTTCTTATTATTTTATTTAACAAAAGTAGTCGATTAGACCTTACTTACTTTTAAAGAGAAGATTAAATACTATAATAATTAAGAAGAAATTTATATAAAGGGAAGAAGGGAAATAACTACTTATTACTTTATTCTTTATCTTTTTTTTTATTATTCGAATTATCTTATCCTTTATAAATTTTTCGCGACTTCTAAGAAGGAAAGTTTTTAATTCTACTTATATAATACTATTAAAAAACGAACTATACCAAATTATAAATTAATACTTTATTTATTATTACTACTTTTATTATTTATTCCGCTTATATTTATATCGCTATTTTTATCCTCTAAATTTGTACCCCTATCCTAAAACAACTTTTTATTAGTAGTAAACTTTACTAATATATAATTATTACGTATATTAAGGCCTTTACTTTTTAAACCGAAACGATTATACTTATAAGTAGTATATTCGGCTTAGAACTTCGAATTATAGGGGATGTACTAATTAGTACGGCCCTAAGTACTTTATAGGATTCCGTTAATTTCTAGAAAATTATTACTATTATTACAATTAAAGCTTATAGTTTGAAGGAACCTACTTACCCTTACCGAAGAATCCCTCTTAGCGAAATATTTAAAATTAAGAAAATAATTAGTAAACGAAGTATATTAATCTACTCTTTTGACGTACTATATATAATTACTATAAATTCCCTCTTTAATATTATTAAGTATAGAAATATAATTAATAAAAGGAGTCCAAACGTTAATAACCTCCTATTTATTACGCTCTATATAAATAGAGATAAAAGATTTTTGGGCTTATTAAATGTAATAAGAATAAGAGTACTAATTTTTACCGAAGTAGTTAATAAGGGAAGTTAATAATATAAAGAGGAGTAGATTTATATAGTAAGTTAAAGGTTTGGATAAATAAATTAAAAATACATTCTTTCTTAATACGTATATAGGTAGTATAGTAGTTAAAAGGCTAAATACCTTTCTTCTCGACAAAAATACGCTGGATAGGCTCCTTTTTAAAATCTTTGCGGTTAAAATGAGAAATAAAGGTAAATTTATATTAATTTGCGAAATAGAAGTCGTTTATAAATTTGTAGACTTTAGCGTACTCGGAGGGAAGAATTTATTTTATATATAATTTTCTAACGAATATAAGTCTAGTAATAGCGTAGATTTATATTTCTATAGTAAAGGTTTCGGTACTTTTATTATTGACTACGCTTTAAAGGTTATTATAAGGAAATTCGGAGCCTTAGTAGATATAGACTTTAAATAGCAATTGTTTTTTGCTATTAGGCCGTTTATTAACGTATAGCGGATTATTCTTAATTTATAAAGGGAATATAAGGACCGGGCTATTAAAGTTTAGAATTATAAAGCATTTCTTAATAAATATATTTAGTTTAAGGACGTTGAAGTGTATTGGTTAGAGATTAATATTATATCGGCCCTCGGGGATGTTACTCCTTTAAATTTTTTCTTAGATAGGGTTATCGATAGGAGAAATTATAATAAGCTAATCTATTAGTAAGAGAAAAAAAAGGACTATTGAAAAGCGCGAAGATAAGGAGAGGATAAATTGTAAAAAGGTAGTAAAGCGGGGATTTAAAGTAGTAAAAAGAAGGTAGTAATTATAAATATAATTGGTAAAGTTAGTAAATATATATTATTTAAATAATAAGGGCGGGAAGGTTTTTAGGTAGAGTAAAGAAGCGGGAAGGTATTGTTAGGAGAAAAATAATCGGGCCGCGAAGTACTTTACCGGTAGGTCCGCGCCTAAAGGGTATTTAGAATTCCGATAATAATTATAAAATAGTACGGAATAATCTTTTTAATATTTTTAAAGTATAATACGTTCGTATTTTTCTAGTACGTTATAAGAATTTAGGGTATAAATAATAAATATAAACTATTACTAAATAAATTCTTACTTTTTTAAAAGTAAGCTACGAGCGGATTAATATTTCTTATTAAACGAAATATTATAACCTTTACACTACGAATAGATAAATTAATACCCTATTTTCTTCTCTTAATAAATTCCTACTTCACCTCTTATACCCCTCCTTCTTCCTTTGCCTTTTACTACTATTATAATATTAAATTTACCGTTAAATTCGTAAATTAATTTACAAAGTTTAAATAATTTAAAAGGAGTAGATTAATATTAAAATAATATAGTTCTCGACGTATATCCCTACTTATATAATTTTTTATCTTCAATTATTATTTAATAGAATTTAGAAGTAAAAGAATAGGAAGATATCGACGTCTAATCCGGTAAGGTCTGTCCTTTTCGATTAGAGGAGTTAAAAAAGGTAGAACTTTCTAAGGATTAGCGTATACTACGCTATATTAATAGTATAGATTTCGATATCGACGTAATAGCCCCCTATAATACCTTATTTAAATAAGAGATAAATGTATAAATATATAGAGAAGTGTTCGGTATAGATCTATACCTACTTAAGGATTAGGACGACGATTTAGTACAATTAAATAGATTATTATAGGAGATAATAGTATTAGGGATAATTAACCTATAGTACTATATTAATATAAGAAATTAATAGGACGGGGTCGCTATTATAGTAGTTTTAACGTTTATATTACGAAAGTTTAGTAATTAAATTTATATCCCGCCTACTTTTAAATTTATTTTAATTAAGAAAGGAATATTTAGTAACCCTAGTAACGACTTCTACAAATTCTTTACCTATATTAAATAGTAGTATATGCCGATTTATTACTAGGACTACTTCTCGTTAACGATTTTTAATTAAGTAGAATAAATTTAATATTATTACGATTTAACGCTGGATAGAAAACGTATAGGGTTAATCCGTACCGCTTATATAATTTTCTCTAATATTTAGTACGGCTATTAGGATAAAGAATAACGCTAAATAAATTTAACCGATAGGATTTAATAATTTATCGTCCCTTTCCCAACCCAATAACTATTTTAGATTTATAATTTATAAATTCTTAAGGCTGCCTATACGTTTTTCATCGAAATACTACGAGTAAATTAATACCCTTATAATTTTAACCCTCCTATTATTTTCCCTATTAAATAGGAGGAAGGAAAGTACTTCCATCCTTAAATATAACTAGATAATACTAAATAATTAAAAAAAGCTATAATACGCTAATAGATAAAGATGGCGTACAATTGTCTCAAAGTCTAGTAAATTAGGAATATAGCCAAATTAATCTCAAAAAAGTATTAAATAAACCTTTATTATTACTTGCAAAATTACTATAGTAAACTTCGAAAAGCGGAGGATACCTACAACGTACTCTCCAAAAGGCCATATCTCCCAAATATAAATTAAGTCCTTAATATATCTACTAATTAGAAGAGCGTAAAACTTCTATACGATTTGCCTATTTAGGGGATAGGTAAAGAATATCTAATTTAATATTTAAAAGCGGTCGAATATCCGAATAACGACTTTAATAAAGGATTAAAGGTATAGATTAATACCTTTAATATAAAAGACGAAGACTATATCGACCTATTTAATTATAATAAATTTAAAAAGGTTAAGCCTAATAATAATTTAAACGGTAGAGATCCGCCCTTTATTAAACCTTTGATTCTAGTGAAGCCGATTAGCCAAGTAATTTAAATACCCAAAGTACCTAGAACTCCTAGAAAGAGGAAAATAACGAAGAAAGAGAGGGAGCAAAGTATAATCTAAGCCCTTATAAATATAAATAGGTTTATTATAAACCATTTCGTACTACTTTAAAAAATCTCAGCAAGTAAAGAATTACCTACTCTTAAAGGAATAAAAGGAAAAAGGACCTCGACTATAGAATAGCGTTATACTCTAAACTTTAAGGGATAAATCCGCTAGCTATTGCCAATGCCGTCTTTAATTAATATAGCGGAGCTACAAGAGTTATTGGATAATAAATACCGGGAAACTAAAGGTATTATAAAAGAAGAAACTATAGTTAAGAAGGCCTTAGAATAAAAATATATTAAATAGGAGCGTTTAAAGTAGAGATTCGAACGTAGAAGAGCGAAGCGCCGCTAATAGAGTACCGATCGGCTAGTCTATTATTATTTGAATATATTTACTTATTTATTACTAAAAAAAGTAGGAAGTTGAGGTTAATAAATAGGTTCGTAGATCATTTTATTAGTCTTTTATTTGTTTTTACGAATGTCCTATAGGGGATTATAGGATATTCGAAGGGAAGATTTGGGTTTTCTATTACTTTTATTTCTTGTAGAGTAGTGTAATTTAGGAAAAAGGGGTTATTAGAAGTAGGGAAGTGTAGATTAGTTATAGCCTTAGAGGTTTGTAAAGCCCTTGGTTCTCTTAGTATTATTAGGAAGATAAAAGGAAGGATAGCCCTCTTAAAATAAAAGAAAGAAAGGTAGGCAATTCTAAACAAAATAGAGAAGTAGTAAGAAAGCAATCCAAACTTCGCCCCTATAGATTAGAACCGTTAAATACACTCCGTAACTTCAACCTCCTTAAAGAAATTAACCTCTAGATCTACTCCTTACTAATCTAAAGAGTAAATTAAGAGGTAAAGTTTTACTTTACCTTTTCTTACTTCCTAGTAGTTAATGGCTACGGCTTAATAGCTCTACTCAATTCCTACGAACTACGGATCTATACCTTACCTGCACAGCTATGTGGTAGGCTCTCTTCCTTTGTTGGTGTGGTTTCACTCCATTTCAATATAAATACCGCTACCCGGCTTCTTAATTAATAGGATAGGAGAAACGACTACCGATTATAATAGGCGGATAAAATTCTTCTTCAAATTATTATTAATCTATTTCTTAACTACGATAATTTCGATAGGCAATATTCGTCGTAATTAGGCGTTAGGGGGTATTTCGCCCGGTTTAAATTCGATTTTATAATTGTAGGAGTAGTATAGAAGGATTTTATTTACTAAAGAGGGGAAGAAAGTTATTACTTTATCGACGTAGCGGCGGCCTTCTAATTTCCTTAAGATTTCGAAAATCTCATCTTTAGTTTTTATAGAATAATTTATTTTGTTGAAGAACTTCTTCGCGTCCTCCTTAGAAATCTTAATTAAATATATTCGTCGGATTGTCTTTTTGTAAAGTAGTACGTCTTTATCGAAATTTTTAGTAAAGTAGATAGCCTTAGCGAAAATCGCGGCTTTGTAGGAGTTTTTTAATAAGTAAATACTAATTATTTCGTTAATAAAATTGTAAAGAATAGGAAAGAGACTCTCTTTATACTATTGACTATTTCTTTTTATAATATAGTTGACTATTTCCTCTATTAAATCTATATTTTAAATTACCGCTATAGCTATTAGCTTTTCGATTTAAATATAATTTATAATATATAATTATAATTATTACGATTTGCAAATATAGTTAAAAGTAGCCGTATTAAACTTTTTAATATTATCGGAATTAAAGTTATAGTCGAGGTTACGGTAGTAACGGGGAACGTAAGGGCGCTTCGTACTTGTAAAAACGTATCGGCCGTCGAAATGGACGTAAAATTCGTAAAGCGTAAGGCTTTTAATTTTAATAAAGAAAGCGGCCGTATCGGTAATACTAATTTTTAATTCGGCTTTTCTAATTACTAGTACTTTAATAGGGGTAAGGATAATTCGGTAGCCGGTTTTAGGGTCGATTTTAGGGGTTTTCGTAATTAGAAGCAATTCTACGACTAAGGACGATTTTGCGATTGAGGGTTTTAGAATAGATTTAATAACGGCGGGCTCTAAAGCGGATTCGGCAATAGTAGGCTTTAGAGCGGGCTTAGTAATAGGTTTTAAAGCGGGCGCCAATTAGGGGGTAGCCTTCTTTCGAATAGAGGTTATAAAGACTCTATTAATAAGGGTTTTAAGGGCTGTGGTTTATTCTTTAAAAAAGTCTAAAAGTAAGTAGCGGTTACGATAAACGGGGTTGTTAAAGCGTATTCTATATTATTTGTAATCGATTTCGGACTTGTAGTATTATATTTATAGGAAGCCTAAAATTACCGGGTAGTTTTTAGAGATATTATAAATTAAGAAGGTAATAATCTCCTTGTAATAGCCGATATGGAGTTTAGCCGTTACCCCTTTAAAAATAATACTTTTAATTATTCTATTAGCGAGAACTAATTTCTTTATACGAAGGAGCCGGAAACGAAGAAGGTTATTCTTAATAATAAATAATTGATTAATAAAGGCAAAAGTAGAATAACCAGTATTAATAAGCGAAATATAATAAATTTTATATAGTCCGATTATAATATAAGAAGATAAGAATATTAAATTTAGAGAAGTAGAACTATTTAAAGATTATATTATAATTTCTTCTAAAATTTCTAATTCTAACAAGGAGTTTAAAATTCGTTTTTATAATAATAATAATTAGTAAGGCCTTTATATACGATTAGGTATAGAGGTTATTCGTTTTTTAAATTATTATAATATTCGTTATTAATAGTAGGCTCCGCGGGAGCGGTTATAATAATAGTAGCGGTAAGCGCGGTATTAGTAGTATAAACTTCCTCTTAACCGCTACGGCTATAATAATTCTTACCTTTATTCTTACCTTTATTTTTACCCTTCTTGTATTGAGGGCCTTTACTATTATAATTAATAGAGGCGAAATAACTACGAACAATGATTTGGGCCGGTATTATCAACACAAAACCAACTATATATTACAATAGAAATTATTACAGATAGCTAATCAGAGTAATGCTAATGATTGTCGTGAACCCAAATGGTTGAGATGGTTGACGCTAATACTAGATAGAAAGGTTGAGGTTGTCCTAAATAATAGAGAAAAGAAAGGAAGAATAACCAAATTACTAATATCTGAAACTTATAGTTTGAATGATCAACAAATAAATAAAGGTATTCTCTTTTTGGAGAAAAGAAATAAGTAATTAAGATATATAGTTCGGAATAAAATGAATGATTAGATATTTTATAAAGATATTATTAGTAGAATTCAATTGAAAAAAGGTTTTAACGAAGTGTATTGAATTATTTATAAAAGCTATACTAACGAATTGATTTAGGAATAGCCACCGTCTTTCCTATTAATTACCCCCTTTCTTAGAAAAAGAGTTGATATCTTGCCTTTCTTCTTTTTTATTCCTCTCTATCTCTCCTTCTTATTCCCATTTATTAAAGTAATTATTTTATTAGGTTTATTAAGGCAGGTAAACGATTATTCGTCTAATTAGCTTATATAATTATTCGTCTTCCAATTTTCTTTATAATCCTTAATTATAGGCAATTGATTAAACCCCTTTAATTTTGTAAGTATATCCCTAATTTAAGTATATTGTAGAAAAAATTGAAAAATTTATTGCAAAAAGTATAAAGTAAATTACCCCAAATTAAATTTTCCCTTTGAATTTGTAAAGATCCTTTGAATAGATTTATAATAATTTAATATATATAATCAATTCCTAATATTTCTATTATTACTATTATTATTATTCCTTAACTTCTTTTACTTTAATTTTAAAATCCTTTCTATAATTCCCTCTAAAATTCTCTATTCGTTTAACCTTATAAACTATTCCTTCTAAGTTATACTATTTATTAAGTAATTAATTATTTTTAAACGTAAGTATATATTTAGGTCAAATCGTTCTTCGTAATCTATAAACTAAGTTAGGGGATTTTCTAAATTATATTATTATAATCCTTTCAAATTATTTTCTATCCGTTGAATAAAATGAATTAATAAGTTTATTCGGAAAGTATAATTATCGAATTAGATTTGCCTTTTAATAAGATTAGGATTTTTAGTAGGAATTTATTGTATAAAATAGAATTGGTTTGATCTACTGCTTAGTAACGAATTTTATTGTATTTGAGTAGGTATAGGTGTTTGTCTCTTTTAATTATTCTTCTATTAATTAGTAGAATTATTCGTCCTTCGAATTATCGGAGTCGTAGATATTTAATTATTAATTCTAGGACGTTTAGGCGTATTTATATTTATAGGAGATTTAATATTTTTCGGTTTATTAATACTTTTAGGGATTTTTAAGAAACTCCGAATATTGGGAATATAAAGATATCCCAACTTATTTTTATATAAGAAGGTAAATAGGGATCGAATTTAAGTAAAGGGAGTACTAAAATACGTATTTTCGTAATTGTTTAGGGAGTTATAATTACTAGGCGTTTAATACCTTTCTTTACGTAATTGATTATTGATTTCTCTTTAAATCTAATCCGATACGCTTTTTCCTAAGGATTAAGGGTTTAAGGGAGATAAAACCTTCGGCTATAAAGATTAATGAATAGCGTTGCTAATTTTTGATTGTATTATAATTCTTCGTTTAATTAGAATTAGTATAGATTCGACTAATTAATCCCTATCTTAATATTTTGTAGAATAATTACTACTAAACGACGAATTAATTCTTTTAATTATTAGGATAATAGGATTAGTCTTTAACTAGTAATTATTAATTAGTATTAATGTTTTTTCGATTAGTTTCCGTTATTTAAGTATTTCGTATTATAGAGGTTTAGTTATTAATAGAGGTTTTTGTAATATAGGTTGGGGATAGAATTTTGGAAGATCGATAATATTTTAAAGTCTAATAATAATTTAATATTTATATTAAATTCTTTTTTTAATACGATTAAATATAATTTTATTAGAGATGCTAGTTCTATAACCTTTAGGCTATACTAATTTCTAAAGAATTTTATAATTTCTATATATTCTCTTTATTTATTCGTTTAATATTATTGTTGATCGATTATCCTTAATGTATTTATTGGCCGTTTAATCCGTTATTAGTATTCCTAAAGGGAGCTATTATTTAGTATATAAAGTATTATAAATTATCTTTTAATATTATTGAGCTATAATATTTTCCTTCTAAATTTAATCAAATATTTTATAGTTATACTAAATTGAATTTTAATCCCAATTCTTTAACTTTATTATCTAAAAGGTAGGTTTATATTCTAATAAGTGTATACGAATAGCTTTTAAGACTTATAAACTATAAGTCTAAATATTATATTATTTAGCGAAGTTAATAAATCGAATGCCGACTCCCTTAGTAGCCTTATATTTATTAGGTACCCTTAATTATATTCCTCTATTATTTGAGACGGTTATTAGAATTTGCTTTATTCTATTTATAATTTCCTCTATTAATATTAAATTATAATAATCCTATTAACTTTCTAACTAATTAAAAATAATTATAGTAAAGTATTCGTCGTAGTAAATAAGTAAGACCTAAAACCTTTTTACTATTATTAAATTAGGTATTCTTTTACCCTTAAAAGGTAAAGCCCGAAAATTATTAGTATCGCTATAAAATATTGCGTATTCGCTTAATACGAAAATATAGTTGATTTTCTTCCTAATTATCTATAATAATATAATAATAATATCGTCGCTAATTGAAAAAGTATATTTATCGATATTGTATTAGAAATTTGTAAGGCGTACGGTAAATCGTTTTTAATTTATTAATATATTAGTAAATTAGAGATTTATTAAATTAGGCTGCAAATTTAAGTAAAAAAATTTATTGAATATTTCTACCTAATCCTTAATTTCTTTATAGGGTAAATCGATATTAAATTATTAGTCTCCCCTTTTTATTTATTTTAAATATTCGAATAGTATATATCCTTTTTTTATATTTCTTTTTCGGTAAGGACTGAGGAATAGACGTTGGTTGAGTTCGATATAAGGGTTATTAAATAGATTAATTTATTTTTAATTGGATTTCGGCTTTTAATTTCGTATTTTATTCTTTTTAAAGTATTCTAATTATTTACGGATAGTATTAAGTACTTCTAGATTATATCCTTAGTAATCGTTAATATATATTACTTTAAATAAATTGAATATTTTTATTATTAATTGGGGAGTAATAGTTTAATTACTTTTAGGGTTTACCCGAAGTAAATTATTAATATTATATTAATTTAGTAATTTCCTATAAACCGTTTTTATTTATTTATTTCGGTAAGTCGATTAATCGATTTAGCGGTCGATATAATCGGGAAGTTAATTAATCTGGTTCGAATTAATAAATAGACGATTTGGGTTAGCAATTACAAAATACGAATAACCTTTCGGAGTAAAGCCGGGCGAAGTATTATAAAGAGATAAATTATTATAAGAGGAAGGGGTATTATAAGGGGTAGTTTAATTAGAAGATATAATAATTAATAAGTAATACGAAAGTAATTAAGTAATTAGAGTTCTTATTGGTAGAGAAAAGATGGATATTGATATTTGAGATTAGAAGTATATTAATTGATTTTGGTAGACCGAAAAGAAAGGTAGAAGAAGGTAGGTAATACTAGATTAGGTTTACTATAGTAAAAGAGTTAGTTTAGTAATTAATAATTTCTAATATTATTAGTTAAAAGAGGAGAGGAGGAAAGGGTTAGAAAGAGGTAGGGGAAAGGGTAGTTTTATAAATCTTTTATAGATAATTTATTTATTTATAATAATTGTAAAAAAGTATTTTTTCGAAATTACTATTTATCTAAATAGTAAAGCGGTATTTAATTTAGTTAATATTTGCCTCTTATTTAAATACTTCGTCCCTTTATTAAATACTTTTGTATTAAGAGGTAAATATTAAGTAAATTCGAAGATTAAAGGCGGAACTTTTTCTTAGAAATATCCTTTTATCTTTACTTTAATAACGGTAATAACTACTTTAATAATTATTCTTTTCGTTTATTATTTTCGGTTAGCGTTTAGGTAATATGCTTACTTCTTTTCTTAATTATATTTATATAATATAAAAGACTACTAATTAGTTATTAATAATTATCTATTAATTGGGTATAAAATACCCTTCTTCCTTTCTTCCCTTCTTCCTTTCTTTTCCTATTATTATATCTTTCTTCTATTCTTCTATTAAAATCCATTTTTAATTCTTATTAAAATATTTAATTAAGATTTTATTAAACGCTTTTTACCTTTGTACCTCCTACTTAATTAATAAATAGGATAGAACGTTATAGGATAATAATAAGATTATAAGGATAATATCCTTCTATTTCAATAAAGTCTACCGCTTAAATATTTATACTAGGTCGACTATTAAATTTAGTATAATAATCGTCCTAGAACTAAAGACTATCTTTATTCCCAGATTTAGTAGTAGTTTAGAAAAGGCCTACTTCCTAATAATACTATTTAGGGAGTTTATAAACCGATTAAAAGTACGTTAAACGCGTTTTAATAAATAATTTTCTATATAGTTATTTATCCCCCTAAAGTATTTTAACTAATCTTATAATAATATTTCCCTCGTTCTCGTAATAAATTTATTGAAATATTTAACGATTTTTGCGCTAAGGCTAGTATTATTAATTTAATTAAATAATACTAGGATAAATTAGAGCTACGACTAAATTAGGTTTAAGTTAAATAAAAAGGCGGTTAGCCGTACAGTCGTTATATTTATATAATAAACTAAAAAGTAAATCGCTTAAGAGGTTTTATTATCTAAGTTTTCGGTAAAGTATAAATTATTCCTTTCTTCTATACTTCTTAATTAATTCTTAATTAATTTTTTCTCTAATAATAGTAATTATCCGTACTATATTTACTATTCTAATTAATTTACCCGAGAATATATATCGGTATATATCGAAAGTATACGGAAATTTAAATAGGCGTTTATTATTACTCTTTTTATCGAATACTATTCTCTTTCGATAAATAATTTTAAAGATAGTATTTATAGAAACTACTACTAAAATAGCGTTCGAATTATTAATTATATAATAAGTTCTTATAATTTGAATTATATTATTTATATTAGACTACTAGGTATTAAATAGTTCAAATAGGGGTAAGATAATAGTTATAAAAATTGGATAATCGTTAATATTTATCCTTCTACTTTCCGGCTTAGGGCTTATTTTAGGGCTAATAAGAAATTATAGGCTAATTACTTGGCAAGAGAATAGGAGTTAGGAATTAGGGGTAATAGGGTTAATTTGTTTAATAAATAGTAGATTATTAATAGTTTTTACGGGATAATTGATTAGTTATATTGTTTTTCGGGGAGTGTTAATAAAAGTTAATAGAAAATGTGCGAAAAGAAAAAATTTAGGTTTTCTATAATTCGAAATTGTTAATCTTTGTATAACTTTTAGTAGGTAAGATTATATAGTTATAATCTTCCCTTCGAAAGGAATAACGATATTTATTCGGTTCCTTTTGTAAAAATAAAAATATAAAAATAAAATTTTTTAGTATTATAATTAGGCTTATTATTACTAATTAAATAATATATATATTAGTCTTTCTTCTAATTATTTCGTCCGTAAATTGGTTTCTAATTTTAAGGCTTCCCTTTACGTAAAATAATTTCAAATTTCCTATTTTTTTATTCTATATTTCGTCGTATTTCTAATTATTATAATTAATTAATCTTTGGTATAGGTCGGGTAGATTACTATTCTTTTTCCTCTAATATTATTCGTCCTATAATATCTTTATTAATTAATATTTCTTCTAAAGTATCCTTTAGAATAGTTAATAGTAATATTTCTAAATTTATTATATTCTGATTAGGTTTTAACTATATTCTATTAAATAAAAAGTATTTCTTTATTTTTTCTATTAGATACGAAGTCGTAATATTAATACTATTTAGCGTTTTTAATAAGTATTTATATTTGGAAGCAATTTTCCTAATTCTAAATGGCCCGAGCTATTGGTAAGTGAGTTTCCGAATAGAGCTTATATTAATTCGTTATATTAAATTATAGACTAATATTAAATCTCCTATAGTTAATTTAGTAATATTTAATCTAATTTTCCCTTTATTTATAATATTGCAGTATTTTGCAGCTTTTTCTCTTATAGCGGAGATTCGTTCTACAGCTAAATTAAATCGATATTTACTATTTTATAGTAAACGGGCTCTAATAAGTATTAAATTAAATTTAACTTTAAGTAATTTATTATCCCTAATCCCTACTTATTATATAATTCTCTAAGAAGGTAAGTCTAATTTAATTAGAGAGATTAAATTATATCCGTAGCCGAAATAGAAGGGAGTAAAATTATAATTTCTACGAATAGTAGTCCGATTAGTAAATAGAATATAAGGTAATTAAGGCTTCTAGTCCTTACCGGTACTACTAATAATTTTTGTTAATGCGGTAATAATAGGAAAGTAATTAGATTTGTTAACGCTATTAGCTTTTGAATTATAAGGTGAGATCCGAATATAGGGGATTTCTAAAGATAAGAGTAGTTTTTCGAAATCTTTCTTAAATTTTAATCCGCTATCGACTATTATTAATAATAGAAGCCCCTATCGATAAATAATTTATATTATTAGAAATCGAGTAATATTCTTAGAGTTTACAGAAGGTAAAATTTTAGCTTTAATGTATTTTGTGAAATTATTTCGTATTTCAATAATACTAATTCGTTTTCTATTTCGTTTAAATAAGTATTAAATATTTAAGGTTTATTTGTAGAAGGGTTGAAGTAATAGATTAATATATTAGAAGGCATTAATAAATCGCTTAGGATTTTATTTCTAATAGTTTAGATAAGACTGAATATAGTTTTTTATATAAATATATATCCCTTTCTAATAATAATAGTCGGTAATCCGGCGGTAAGTAGATTCTCTTCCCTTATACCCGATTTTATTATAGTATTTTCGGAAAATTATATCCCGATTAGTCGTATTATTAATTAATTTGCGTAGTACTTAAATAGTATTCCCTAAATATAATTATAGGGTATTATTTTTAAAGAAGAATTTTAAAGCTTCCGTTTTGAAATAATATTGTTTTGTTTCCGTTTTTAAGGAATAAGGAAATTTAAGGGTTTATAGGTATTTAGCGATTAATTAGGAGTTGACTAACTACCGACCTTTGAGTGGTTCCTATTCTTTAATTGCTTTTAAATATCCTTCGTTTAATTAGATAACGTAGAGTTAATAATTTACGTAATCGTCGATATCTTCTTCTTTTTCCTTATCTTTAATAATTTTATTAGAAAGAGGTAGACGTAATAAATAATTAATTACGATGTTCTTCTTGTTTAGGATATATTTAATTTCGAAGTTAAATAGTTAAATCTAAATTATTTAACGTATAATTAGTATTTTAGGAATATTTTTAGTAGTACTTTTCAATTAATATATTATAATTTGAGTATTTATTTCGATAATAAAATGAATATTAAATAAATATTTTTTTATTCGTTTTAGGGTATAAAGGAGATTTTGAAGTTCTCTTTTTATAGTGTTATATCTTTTTTCGGAATCCGACTAAATTCTGCTTTCAAATCGGTATAGGTATTTTATTTTATCCGGCCTAATTTATTTAAGGACTATATTCCAACCGATTAGTAATGTATTTACGACGAGAAAGATCTAGTTGTACCGTAGGTCGTTGTAAATAATTAGGGCTAAATAGGGTATTAACGTAACTTTATATTAAAGGTATTCTAGTGTAAATTATTTATTTTCTATTTATTATTAAGTTGTTCCTTTTTTTATTAAAATATAAAGGGGTAAGGCGATTAATTTAAAATCCTTAATTTAGATTTTGTAATACCCTACGATTCCTAGGAAAGCTCTTAATTGTTATAGCTCTTTCCTTTTTATTTTAGTAAGTTTATATTATTTCTAAGTTAGGATTTTAGATACTTTTTCTAGTAATAATCGTCGGCCGTTCTTTGAATAGAGGTAATTAATTAATATAATTTTTAGTTAATACTATTTTAACTTTTCAACTGCAATTATTACGCTATTCAATTTAATATTAATAAGTATTCTATTAATATTTACTAGGTAATTAAATACGTATTTTCTAATTCTAAGTTTGATTTCTTCCTTATTATAATCTATAGTAGTTAATTTAATATAGATATTATTTAAGTAAAGTTGGTAAATATAGGGTATTAAATTATATAAGATCTTTGTTATTCCTTATATAAATTGAGCAACGGAATTTGTTCCCCCTTGAGGTAGTATAGTATTTCGGTAGGAATTTATAGGGTTTTGGAAAGTAGTAAGATCTCTATTCTTCTCGTTAAATTCGATTTGATTGTATTTAGAGTATAAATTAAGTAGTAAAAGCATTTTATAATTACTGAATTCTTTACTAAATTCTTTATAACCCGGAGGGATATTCGAATTGCGAATAGTAATTATATTAATACGTTATATATTATTAATTAGTTTTAGTCCGCCGTTTTTTTTTAATATTAGAAATTAATTATTTCTATAAGCTATATAATTCTCTTCTAAAATTCTACATTTGATTCGGTTTTTTAAAAGCTTATAGACCTTTTTATAATTAGCTTTTAGTATAGGAATTAATTTACTTTACTATATTATATAAGGAATTGTCCTAATCTCTTATAGTAGAAAGATGTCCGGCTTAATTTTTCTTATATATTTAAATTCCTATATAAGGGTAATTTCCCAGTTCTTTAAAATATAAGTAAAGAATTCCCGTTCTTTGGGATTTAAAGTATTTTGAATATTTACTAATATAGTTTTAAAACGTTCTAGGTAAAGGCGTTTACTTTTTACTTCTTCGGAAAAACGAGGGGTAATTATATTATTCTATTAAAATAGATAAATCTTTATCCTTTCGTTAATTCTTTTTTATTATAATATAAGACATTTAATCTTTTATTAGGGGTCTCCTTTTGGCTTTAATCTATTAAAAGGAATATTATCGACCGGTATAATTTTTTGATCTTTATACTTATATATAATATAAATAGTAAAATTTTCCGATTTTTTTATTATATTGTTCATTAATTAATTAGTCGTATTAGAAACCGTAGAATTAGTTATATTCGAATTCCGTAGTAACGGTAAAAGACGTAAAAGATCTTTGATTAATTTCTTATAAAATTTCTAATAAGTTCGCTTTTGTCGTCGATTTTTAAGAATTTTATTTTAATATTTAACTCCTTTATATAAAATGCCTAACGCCTATTTAATTATATCCGTTTTACTATCTTTATCGATATAATTAAGTAAGCTATTCTTTAATTTTTCGTTGAGTGGCGTATTTTGTAAAAGTTCTTAAGTTATACTTCGAAATAATTTCTTTAATTATTAAAACTACTATTAAATACGCTAAAAATATTCGAATAGTTAATTAGCTATTATATCTTCGACCCGACCGAGGATTGTATTGTTAATATTTTTATTATACTAAGTTGGAATTGGTTAGTATTCGCCAAACGTAATCCTAAGATAATTAGTAAGCTTTTCTACGGGAGATAGCTATTCGACCTTATTTTAAAATTGAAATGAGAGTACTAAAAGATTAGCTCTCTCCTTTGGTATTAGGGCTGCCTTTACTAATATTTTATCTATAAGGATATTTGCCGATTTAATTCCGCTAATTAAATAGTTTAATTTTATTTGGGTATTTTTGAAAAAGGGTTATTCGAATATTAAATTATAATAGGGAAGATCTATTATTATTATAAAGAAATATATATCTTTAGATTAATTGGTTAGCTAAATTTTTATATAAGTCTTATTAATAAAGCCTCTTCGGCCTTTATTACTATTGGTATTAAATGCTTAGGTATTAAAAATAGTTAGTCCGTATTCTATAGCTATTTTCTAAGTAATTATATTTACCTTAGTTCTAATATCGAGTAATAATTTAACTTTTCTCCTATTATATTAAAGGGAGACGAATAAGGTCGGTAAAATCGAAATTCTCGTTATATTACCTAATTAAAATAAATACGATAATTAGATTAAGTAAATCCGTAATTGTTCTAAAGTAATTTTCTTTATAATATATAGAAGAATAAGCTTTATTATATCTTTTCTAAAATAGTTAACGTATCCGTTAAACCCTTTATTTAAATAATAAATATTTATATTGAGTAATTTCTAATTAATTAATAACGTTTAATCTACCGATAGTTCTATTAGGCTTATAGCGTTCGTTTGAACGCTTTCTCCTATAAGCGGAATGATTTTGTTAGTTTCCGCTAATTTATTAATTATTATATTTCCTTTATAGAATACTATAGTTAAATTCTTATTTAATTTAGAGTTGTATTTAATTATTGTAATAATAATTAATGTAAAACGTTAGTCTATTTTATATAATTCCTATAAGGGAGTTGGTATATTGGATTTTATAATTTTATTTGCTAAGGGATATTAATCTTTTAATATTTCTATTACTTTATTAGTAATAGCCTTTAGATTAAGAATCCGAATTGGTTAGCGTTTAGTTTTTTTTAAATCTATTAGAATTCGTACGGTTTAATTATAGTATAGCGGTATGTTTTCTTTATTAGAATTAGGTATTAGTAAATTAGAAGGCCTATTTTGAACGGTAATTCTCCGAAGGATTTTAATTAGAAGTATTAGTAGTAATTCTTTTATATTATTAAAGTCGATAGGAGGCTATTAATTAAATATAGCCTTATTATTATTAGTAATGCCTAATCTTCTTAATCTTTTTATTCTTCTATTAAAAAAAGAGGTTTTACTAATATAGTTAGCGATTGCTTCCTTTTTCTCCCTTAATTATCTAGTTATCCTATTAATATTTATTCTTATTTGAATTATTTCTTTACTTTCTTAAATATAATTATAAATTACTTAATAATTATAGTTTATAGCGTTATCTAATTTTTCTTCGCAAGTCTTGCGAGTATTAATAAATTCTTATTCTATTATATTTATTTCTAAAATTAAATCGTTTAATTTATTATCTTTGCTATTAGGAATAGGAATTAGGTAACCGGAAATCGATATAGGTTTAAGAACCGGAACGGGTTGATTAGATATTAATATAGGGTTAAGAACCGAAATTAAGTAATTAGAAATTAACTTAAGAAGTCGTTTATCTTCTATTATATTTAGATAGTTGTAAAAGTATATAAATAGGTTATTCCTATTATATAGGTTATATACGGGTAAAGAAGGAGTTATTCGTTAATCCGATAGTTATTTAAATAAATATTTATTAATTGTTTGAATATTAATAATAGTTGAGTTTGTTTTAAATATTTTTTTAAATATTAATTTATATTGAATTAAGTTAATTTAATTCCCTATTACTTATATAATACTAATAAAGTAATAAATTATATTATTAAGGGGTATAATAAATAACTAACGGGTTATTATTACTTCGCACTCCTTAGTACTTTTTTAGAAGACGTTTTAATTAACGTCTAATCCGTTATTTATATATAAGTACTATATAATATCGGTTATATATATATTGATTTGATGTATTGGACCCTTTTTCTTTATATTCTAAATACTAAGAGCGGTATTCGGAAGTAAATTAAAATCGGGTTCAAAATTAATTTTCCGAACCGGTTTCTAAATCTCTTTCTCCTATTTATTAAAAATAGCCTTATAATTAGCTATCTTATTATAGACGGCTATCTACGATCTCGCAAGAGAGCTAAACTTCTTTTATTTATTAGCTTTAATAACTTATTTATTAGAGATAAAATCGCTTGTCTTTTTTTTACTCCTAATAGCGATAGTTGTTTAAGTCCTTAATATAGGAATTTTTAGTCGATACGTAACGAATTTGCCGATTTAGTAATTATTAATTATTTTTTAATAATTATACTAGAAATAATTATTACTATACTAATAATAATGTCGTTAGTAATTTCCTCCGCCCTGCCTTCTTCTACGCCCTCGTCTATTAAAGCCTCCCCTTAAAGGCTAGCTTTGGCTAGAAGAATTACCAATTTTAATTAAAAAGTTAGATATATTCCTATAGTTAATTTAGTACTCCTCAATAATCTTTTTATTAAATTTTTCTATTAATTCAATCTTTATTTTTAACGTTACGAATATTAAATTAGATAATTAATCTATTAACTTCTCTATATTTAACTTATTAATTAAATTACTAAATACTACTATTGGCGTTGTACTAATTTTCTTCTATTTTTTCTACGATATTACTTTCTTTTTAGTAATTTTATTAAAATAATTATTTAAAGTATTGTTTTTTAATTCGATATTTTTAATTACGTTCTTCTACTTCTTAGATCGCGTAGTAGCTATTTTATTACCGGATAAATTAGTAAAAGAATCTAAATCTTTATTATTGTCTCCGTAATTGAACTATTCAATTATCGCCTTAATAATTCGATTAGTAAAGTTTAATTAATTTATTTTATAGACTTCTTCTTTTAATCTAATATAATTTATAATTAAGTACTTTATTTTCTTATTTAATTTCTTATAGAAGTTTCGTACTACAATTAATTTTGCAAATTCTCTTTCTTTCGTAAATTGTTTTGAAAGTAGAATAGAATAAATTAATATCGTTTTTACGATCTTTGATTTATTGTATAGGACGGAACGATTATAAAAAACCTTTAAAGAGGTAATTTTTAAATCTATTTACTTAGGATTTAAAGTAAAAAATTCTTATTTTATTAATCTTTCGAATTCTGTCTAAGTGAATGTCTTCTATTTATCGAGGGTCCGGACTATTTCTCGATAAATTTTTTTTATATTATTAGTATACTATTGGAGTTAGGTATTTAATTTTATTCGATTAGTTAATGTATAATTCTTAACGCGTTTATCGAACTCCTTAAAATAGTAAATAATCTTTTTACCCTTAAATTTTTTATTAAGTAGATAATTAATTATAAAAGTTGTAATAAGGGATTTAGCAATTAATATTTTAAATAAATATCCTATAAATAAATCCTTAAGAATATTATTCTTAGGATCTACTAGTATATCCTTATAAAGTTCTTTATTACTATTTCTTTTAGAGCGGATTATATCTTTGGTAGCTATAGTAATTATATTACTAATTTAAAGAAATTATTACTATAAATGATAATAACTTCGATTATTAATAGTTAAAAGCCGTTTAAGCGAATTTTGATTAAGTAATAGTTAATTAAGGGTTGTAAGCCGATTAAAGGGTAAGAATAGTACTAAATAGGTAAAAGAGTATAAAGGTAAAGCGAAAGGAAATAGGAGAGATAGAGTAGGTAATAGAAATTTAAAAGGTAATAGGGTAGGCGTTTTTATTGAATTGGATATCCGAAATTAAATAAGTAGTATTAGCGGTTTAGACGATTTAGGCGGACTAAATAGTTTAGGCTATTTAGGCGTAACGAGAAGTATTAGAAACGTAATAAAAGTAACCTCTAGAGGAGGTAATTCTATATGTAGAGGGGAAAGAAAAAATTAAAGTAGTGGAGAAGGTAAAGGTAGGAATAGAAGTAAAGATAGGAAAAGAACCGATAAAAATAATTTAGAAATTAGTATAAGTATTTAATTTAAAGTAATTAAATTAAAATTTATATTTAAAACCCCGAAGAAATTATTATTCGTATTAAGATTGGGATTATTATTGCCGTTTATCCTATCCTCCCTTCTCCTCCTAATTATTTCTAGTAGAAAGATCGTAAGATTTTTAACCTTTTTTAATCTTCTTTATATTAATATACTATTTTAATTAGTTGTTATTAATAGATATTCCTCTCTGATATTTCTTTACTAGCCTTTTTTAAGTAAAGAGAATAATATAAAGTTATATTTCGATAGGTATTTCGATAAGTATTATAAGAATTGCTACGATTATATTAAAATAGTATCGGATATTATTATACTTTATACGAAAGAGGCGACTAATATAGTCCCTTGTAATAAGGAATATACTAATTAATTATATTTCTATAAACCCCTTTAATTATAATAATTAAGATTATTATAATACGAAAGTTCTCTAATAATAATTAAAGATATATTATCACAGTACAAAGGTATAAGGTAGGTAAGAACAAATGTAATTGTATAAGGAGAGGAAAGGGGAAGGTCTAAGGGTATACTCCAGGACCAACCTTTATAGGCTAGTCCTAATTAACAACTCTACAACAATCTTATTGTGAAAGCGTGATCCTACGAGTGATAAAGACAACAAGATTAGAAGCCACAAATCAAAGTAATATTAAGTGTAAGGAGGAAAAGGAAGCTGTTAAACGAGGGTATTACGGTTCTGGATATATAAGCTAGAACTGCCACTCGTCGCCGCCTTCCTAATCCATCTATTTTATCGATAAGAGTATAAGCTTTATTCCATCCGATGTGTCATGGTGCCCTGTGCTGGGCATCCCATACCCAGTGCCCAGTCCTCTGGGAACCTGTCTAGCTATGTTATGACATTACCCCCCCTTTTGAAAGAAGGCTTAGCCCTAGAGCCGAAAGAAAGAATGAGAAAGAATTAAGATGAAAGATAAGTGTTAGTTATGTGAAAGGACAAATGGATATGTGAACCTATCGCAACGGTTGGTCCAATTTGTGTGTGTTGCGATGAAAGTCTCCCTAAAGGTAAGAACTCCGTTCCCAAATAGAAATACTATGCCAAGTATTATGATAGTAATAGTCTAAGTCGAGATGAAGACGTGAGAGAAAGAAAGAACGAAAACGGAAGGACGAACATCGCGACTTGTTGTTCAATTTAGTTGTCGCGATGGTCTAAAAACATAAAAAAAAAACTTCCCCCCAGTTGGACTCGAATAGACTGCTTCCCCGATAGAGGATAAATGTCATCGAACCTTGGCGTGCTCTTGTTAACGATACGGGTTGTTATTCTATATTGCTGTACTATATAACCGAAGGTTACGGCTTGTGATAGAACGTAATAGCTGTTATCCTTATTAATATTCCTATATTATTTCCGTTTGTTCCTTCGTATTCCCTTGCCTTTTACTATCTCCTCCACCGGTGTATTATCCTCTTTATAATTCTTAGCGATTGCATTATTTTCTATCGCCTTCAGCCAGATTTGCAGCCTCTTTGGCGGACCGGGCTTATCTGGGTTTTATTCATAGTATTCTTTTAGTTTCTTTACTGCGTTCTTAAACCTACCCGCGTTGTACTATTCCGGGTCTGGGTCCTAGCCTTTCCAGTGAACTTGATACTTTAGGGCTCTATTAACTAGCCTACTCGCAATAATGTTTTCAACCTCCTATTCCTCGTTCTCATTATTAATGATTTCGCCTCCCGGGTTCTTATTTGCTTGCCCCGGTAGCGGGTTATTGGGATCCTTTCTTAGGCGGTCGGCGTAGAATACTTTCGACCCTCTCTACGTTATTAGTACTTCGAGCTTGTACGAATATCCCTTTATTACCGCAATTTTGTAAGGAATCCTAGTTAACGGGAAATCTAGCTTGTTGTTAGGTCTGTTTATCGACTAGGTTTTCTTGATAATAAATACTTTGTCGCCTACTCCAAAATTAGGTTGTCGTTAGTACTTATTAGCCTGCTTAGTCTATCTTTCCTAGGCCTTTATTACCCTATTTTTTACAAACTTTTGTGCTTTCTCTAATCTTTTTACTACTTGTTTGGCCTTTGTCCTCGATAGTTTTTCTTTGGGAGATCCCTCTAATTCCCGAGATTAATCGATTGTCGGTAATGATCTTTGGTATCCGAATACTACTTTATACGGGGATAGCCTATTAAAATTCTCGTAGGGTAGCGTATATTATACTACGTTAATTACTAGGAGTAGGTCCGATTAGTTATTTTAATTATACGAAATATATAGTCTTAGCCTCTAGTCGACGTATTAGTTTATAATTTCCGCCTACCCTATTGTTTAGGAGTGTCCGGAGCTGTTCAGCTTTTAAATAATATTTAATAACCTGGTTAGCTCTTACGTAAATTCGGATACGAATTGCAGTCCCCTGTCGTTAGTTATTTCTTTTAGTAACCCTATTAGCCGATATAGTCCTTTGAAATATAGTAATGCCGCCTTCTTTCCGGTTACTATATTTTTACAAGGTATATACTACGATAGCTTCGAGAAACGGTCGACTATAATTAGTATATTGTTATAGCCTTTTCTATCCTTAGGCATAGATTTGAAGTCTATAACAATAGATTGCCAGGCCCGGTAGTCTTCTTTTAAGGGTTCTGTATATAGTAATCCTGGTGTTTTGTCTCGGGGGACCTTCGAAGAGCGGTACGTCTAATAGTTATTTACGTAACGATTTATATTAGATACTATACCCGGCTACTAATATTGAGATCCGAGAATCTATTATATTTTATTACGTCCCGGGTAGGCCGTTAGGAGTATATCGTAATATTCTCTGATAAGGTTTATACGTAGTCGGCCCTCTTCTTGGTCTAGTATAACGAGTTTATTATCGTATAGGACTAGTCCTTATCGTATTGAGAGATGTGGATCCTCTGTGTTTGCCTTTGCTCTATATATGGAGATAGATTTATCTGTACGATTTGCGTACAGAAGTCTTTCTACTAATAATTGTTTTTCCACCTCGTTAGGCCGTATTAATTCGTCGTATTCCTTAGAATACTTAGTATTAAAATGCTCCGGGTTGGATATTTATAAATCCTCCTTATTAATTATTAGGCTCTTTATTGGGTATAGGATAGCTATTATATCGGTTGTAATAGTATCTTCTTTATCTCTTACGTATACGAAGGCTCTATTGTCCGGCTTTAATAGCCTTAAAGTCCATTGGTCATCTTTTCTTTCTAATATCGTCTTAATTACCTCTAATTTTCTAGAAAGAGTATTTACTGCGATATTGTCTTTCCCTAGTCGATATACTATTCTGAAGTTGTATTCCGATAATAGCTCCGCCTAGCTAGCCTGTTTAGAATTTAGGAATTTCTTTGTTGAGAAGTATTCTAGAGCCTAGTGGTCCGTTACAACGGTAAAGGGCTTGTCTATTCCCTTTAGCTCTAGGCGCTATGTCTTCATTCCTTTGATTACGGTTAATAACTCTTTATTATAAATGGGGTAATTGAGTTCCGTAGGAGCTATCGTTTCTAAATAGAAGGCGATAGGGTGCTAGTTGTCCTCCTTCTTTTGGGATAGTATTCCCGCGCAAATTCCGTTTGAAGTATTGGTTTTTATACGAATTTTATCTCCGTATCGGTAGTATATTAATACTGGTACTTCTAATAACGCCGTTTTTAAGCGATCGAAGGCCTGCTGACAGTCTTCTAACCAGACAAAGGCCCGATCCTTCTTAGTTAATTAGTTGAGTGGCCGGGCAATACGTCTAAAATCCCTAACGAATTTCCGGTAAAAGTTATAGAATCCCAAAAATACTTGTACCCCTTTCAAATTCTTTGGTATCGACTACTCTTTTACGGCTGCGATTTTCTCTAGGTTAATTACTACTCCCTCTATACTGATGATGAATCCTAGGAATTTTGTCTTAGTTATATAGAATTTATATTTATTGATGTCTATTTGTAATCCCGCTATATATAGCCTATTGAGTATTGTTTTTACGTGTTGTTTATAATTCTTGAAATTATTCGAGAAGATTAGAATATCGTCGATATAAATATTATAGAAGTCCTGGTATCCTATTAGGGCGTTATTAATTAGTCTTTAAAACGAGGAAGGATTATTATAAAGTCTAAACGGTAATACCTTATATTTGTACGCTCCGAATCCCGTTCGAAAGGTTGTAAGGTCTTTATAGCCGGGCGCTATACGAATACGGTAAAAGGTTTGCCTAATATCGATTTTGGTGAATATTTTGGCCTTACTAATTCTGGCCAATATTTCATCAATTAGGGGTAGGGGGTAACGGTCCTTTTTCGAGATAGTGTTAAATTTGCGGTAATTGATATAGAATTTTAGGCCTCTATTAGCCTTTAATACGAATAAAATAGGTGTAGCCTAGGGTATTGAGCTTACTTTAATGAATCCTTTTTGAAGGTTCTTTATAATGTATTTATAATATTCTTTTAATTCCTTGAGCGTTATTCGGTATAATGGATTAATACCCAATTCTTCTGGTCGGTGGCCCTCTTCTAGTTCGATCCTGTAGTCTATTGGTTTATATTCTAGCAGTGCGTTGGAATCCGCTTTGCTGAATACCTCGAGTTCCTCTGGAGTATAGTAGTTAATTAGGACCTTTTTTAGTACTATTACTATATTTTCCGTTGTATTGCGGGGGTTTATACGTAATTTTAGGGTTTCGATGATTCTATTAATTTCGTATAAGTTGGTTACCTTTGGCTTGGCCTTTTTCTTCTTAATATGATATTCGAATACTATAGCGCTAATAACCGCTAGATCGATGGGACGAATTTTGGTCTATCCCTATTGTCGTTCTAGCTTATACGGGCTTTATTCGTCTTCTAAGGGGAAGGGGTCAATTTTTGGTTCCGTCTTCGGGAGTAGAATAGGAGGAATGCAAATTCCGTTATCGTGTAGCTCTCTTTCTATAATACGTAATGTACGTGTATAGGCTAATAAGGATAGGGATTTCCCGGGCTTATTATAAAGTAGTTTAAGAGGTCTCTATTCGGCTCCTTTATCCTCCTCTTCTGGGTTCTCTAAGTCCTTTATATCTTCTTCGAACTCTTCTAATTTTTATATCCGCGCCTTAATTATTGCTCCGTCTTTCCTCCTCTTATTTTCGAAATCTATAGCCTTGGCCCGCCTTTCTACATCTTCTTAGTATAAAGGGTCTTCTATCTTCTTCCCTGGTTTATTAATTTCGATATCCTTTATATTTTTTAAAATAGGGGTAGCGTCCTCGGGAAAGATTAATCGGCTTGCTTGGCAATTAGGGAGTACGTTGTTCTCAGCTAATTATATCTTTCCGATAATTATATCCTTTTTTAATTGGGGAAGTACTATAATCCACTACTAATTATACCGATACCCCTGGATTTTAATATTCCCTTTCAGCGCGGTATTAATAATGTCCGGCTGTGCTTTTTTGTATGGCGTTACGTAACTAGGCGAAAAGTCTTTGCATTATTCCAACTGTAAGCGTTTCTTCAGTTTGCTGGCGAAGGAATGATTTATTATTAGGTATACGTCGGCTCTTGTGTCGATTAGTGCACGGTATATAGAAATAGATAATCTATTGTTGGCTATAGTATATTTAATAAGGAATTGCTTACTACTCCCCAAATACTTATTTAAATCGAAGTTTGGGTGAGTCTTGCTTAATTAATGTATTTCGCTGTTTCTACCTTTTATACTGCTAATCGATACCTCCCCTAAGGTAGAGACTCTGCCTTGGGTATTTAGTTTTCCGAATTAGAGTCCGTCTTACTACTCGAGTTTTCCTCTCCCGATGGGATAGATTCGTTTGGCGCGGCCTCTTCGTCTTTGGATGTCCCTTATGTCTGATTAGCAATAGCGTTGAGCTTTGCTTCGAGGGCGTTTGCTGAAGAGATTTTGGCCTTTTCGGGGCATACCGTAGACTAATAACCAATTTGGCGGTAATTGAAATAACGGTTTTTAGCGTTCAGTTTTTTCATTTCTTCGAAAGTAGGTCGCTGATATTTCGGGGTCGTTACTTCGTTTCTTCCTTTACTATATTTAGGATTGGGAGTACTTTTATTCTTGCCGTCGTATTTAGCCTTTAGCTTATACGAGGAATTTGGCCTTTTAATATTAGGATTAAGTGCTTGTAGTAGTCTTATGTAATCCTCGAAGGTCTTGTATTCTTTGAAGTAGGTGGCCTCGGTAAGGATATTTAATTCCTTGAATACCTTTCGGCGGAAAATACCCTTTTAGAGTTCGCGAGGGATCCGGTATAAGCCGGCTAATTTTATAAAGGTAGTTTTAAAATTTTGGAAACTATTAGAAGGCTTTATGCGGAGCCTTTCGAAATCTTGGTTAGCCTTTTCCTTGGCCGTATAGTCGTGATAATCGTTCTATAACTACTCTAGGAGTTCGTCGACGGTAGTAATTAATTCCGGGTAGTATAGGTCTAGGTATAATAATATTCTATTAGTTATACTGCCTCCTAGCTGTAGTATTACCTCTCTTATCCTAACCTCCTTATCTTCGAAGTGATCGGCGTTCTATTAGAATTTGTTCTTTATTTAGAAAATCTAGACGTCGAAGGATACCTTGTTACTATCGTCGTTATTAAATATTGGGATATCGGGTACTTTGTAGGATCTCTTCTTTCTACGTTGGTAGGGGATAATCGGGCCGATCGGAGTATATCCGCGGGCGCTTCGGGACGTCGGGGTAACGGGACGACGGTTAGGTAGTCGGGTACTTCTATTATTATTACCGTCCGTCGGCTCGTCGTTACTATTATTATTAGGCGGGTCGTCGTATATGCGGACGCGGGTGATTAGTTTCTCGCGTTTAACGTCGAGCGGGGGAGTGGCGGGAGCCCGCTCTACGGTTTCGACTATCGGTATATTATTTATTAGTATATATACTTTATTTGTAGTATTGCGCGTTTTTCCCGTATTGATGCGAGTTTCCCCTTCGTTGCGGACTTCTTTTACCGTCGTTTATTTGGTTTTAGACCGCTTCTTTAGGGGAGGGGTAGGAAGTAAGTTAGTAAGCGATACGATAGTTTGCGTAAGTAGTCTATTCTGAATATCTAGCTCCTCTAGATGGGCGAGGATTTATTTATCTACTATATTGGTAGCGGATGGCGTCTTGGTTGCCAATTCGTACTTCAACTTATCGATCTCCGTCCGGGAGGTTGTAAGTTCGTTAGTAAGAAGTTAGTTATTTTTAATAAGTTTATTCGCTTTTCTCGTAAAGTATATAACCTATACGTCGAATCGAGCGATATCGTCGTTAGCTATGTTTATTACGTCGGCTAAGTCTTATACGAGGCCGCGGATCGCTTCGTCCACTATAAATTGTAATCGAACTTCCTACTATATAGCCTCCGGGTCCGCTTTATATACTGCGTAAAAGGTATTTTCTCCGATAGTCTTATTAAGGATATCGAGACCTTTTTTATTATAAGCGGGGGAGTCTGCAGCGGCGCCCGATATAGGGTTAAAAATGAAGATATCGACTCCGTCGTTAGGGTTTTTCTACGCCTTATCTATAGCTTCGATACGGCAGTGGATATCGGTAGTAATCTCTTTAGGCGTAGTCTTATACGGTGGGTATTTGGCGAAGGGGTGAATGCGTTTAATATAGTAATTAATAAAATCGGGTAGAGTAGCCGTTTTGGGATCCTAGCTAAAGGGTTCGCCGACGATGGTATTTTCTACCTCTTTACGTATAGGGACCCCCGCTTCTTTGTAGGCTTAAATGTATAACTTAATGTTCGGGATTTGATAGTTTTAAGGAGTATTCTTCGTAAAGGTATAGTAGAAGCTCTAATCCGGGTAGGATACTAGTGCCTCTTTGTCGTCCTTCTTTGACTTTCCAAATAATAAATCGTTAATGGACTTGGGGATTGTCGTTTTGAAAGTATTAAAAGGTCCTCCCGATCCTCTAGCCTCCGGGATAGGAATGCGTATAATTATCGCGGGGGTAGGGCGCGTTAGAGGGTCTACGGCCTTCTCTTTCCCTTTGACCTAGCGTCTTTATTGTAGTTGTATGGAACGCGGGATTATTTTGAGGGCCGTATTTATTTTGTAATAGTTCTTCCGGGTAGGGGAAGAATTTTATAGACGCTTAGGGGGTAGTAAATAAGCGGGCGGTTTAATAGGAGATCCCTCGCCTATTCGACGCTACGGGTTTTCCTAAGGTCGATGAGGGGTATTGGTTGCGTCCGGTATCTGGGACTGTCCTTCTGTGAGCTTTTCGTCGGGATTTATAGTAAGGTAATCCGGAGAAGAGTTGTGATATTAATATTGGTCTTTAATAGGACTGGGGTCTAAGATTAATGGATTGCTAGTTTGATCGATGGGTGGTTATTGAGTATCTCGGGCGTCGGATATCGTGTAATTAATTCAATCCGAGGCGGAGACGGGGGGGTTTGGGGTACTTACTACGCTTGCCGTAGTATAGCGTCTATTGTAAGGCTTAGTGATCCTCCTGTGAGTGATTACGAATAAGAATGATTGAGTAACCGTAGTATTAAGTTAAACGAAACCAGTTGTTCGGTACTAAATTGGGTAGGATATTCTAATGTTGTCCCCGGTCAAAAAGGATAATATTTAATATTATGTGAAAGCGTGATCCTACGAATGATAAAGATAATAAAATTAGAAGCTACAAATCAAAGTAATATTAAGTGTAAGGAGGAAAAGGAAGCTGTCAAACGAGGGCATTACGGTTCTGGACATATAAGCCAGAACTGCCACTCGTCGCCGCCTTCCTAATCTATCTATCTTATCGATAAGAGTATAAGCCTCATTCCATCCGATATGTCATGGTGCCCTATGCTGGGCATCCCATACCCAGTGCCCAGTCCTCTGGGAACCTGTCCAGCTATGCCATGACACTTATAAGCGCTATAGAACTAATACTACCGTTATATAGCGATAACGATTAAAGTTATTACGAACGTTATAATAGTTTTATATAATAGTCTAAGCTATAAACTAATTTCTAGCTCAGACTTAGTATTATCGCTATTATAAACCGTTATAAGGTTAATCCTATAATACTACCCCGGGCTAAAAGAAGCTATATAATTAACTAATAATATATAAAACGTTAGAAATACCTAGTAATCGTTTAACCTACGCTATAAAAACTTCTATAACCGCTATTGCCTTGCGTAGTAATTTCTTTTACCCCTCGTATTATCCGTTCTCCCTAGCCTCTAACGGCTAGTCCGCTCTTCCGCCCTACTAATTTATTCCAACCTCCGCTTTATAATCCCTCTATTTTTCGGCGGCGGTCTAAGCCGGTAGTACTAGAGCGTCCGGGTTGTTATTATAGAACCTCTTAATCTCTTCCGGATATATTTCTATATTCTTATATAGCTATTAATTAAATACGTATAGCAGCGCCTATACGATATAGTACTCTTATCGTCTATTATTTAAGTTCTTCTAATAGTCGTTAATAATTTTAAACTCTTATTCTTCAAAGTCCTTCCTATTATTTATCCGCTTTATAATCCGCCTATAATTCGCCCTAATATCCCCTTCTATCCTTCTAATCCAAAGTCTAACCTTATTAACGTAGAAAGTAAGATTGTACTTTATATTAATTAGTAAGTAGAGTATAATAATATAATTATAGATTTTAATAATTTTAAAAGGCCCCTTATAGAATAGTATTAGTTTTGTATATAGTTTCCCTATTTCGAAATTCTTTATATTTAATAGAACTTTATCCCTAACCTTATATTATAGGGTATTTAATCTATTCGTATTAGTATTATTTTTATACCGTCGTTAAGCTTCTTTTATTTTAGCTGTAACGAAATCCAAAATCGCTTTAAAACGATTAGCGATTTCTAAAACCTTAAAATACTTATCCTACTAAATTTATAATATATCTAGAGGGTACGGTTTAGCTAATTCTACGCCTATCCGTAAATAAAAACCGTAATTAGCGAAGAAGGGTAATATTCCCGTCGTTTTTAATATAAGATTATTAGCGGCAAATTCTACTATAGGGAGTTAATCTACTTAGTCGTCTTATATTTAATTAATAAAAGTTCGTAAATATCTTTTTATTTTAGCGTTAATCCGCTCCGTTTATCCGTTAATAATTAAATAGAAAGCGGAGGAGGGGGTTAATTTAATTTCTAATTTCGCTAATAATACCCTCTAAAATTATAAAATAAATTGAAAACCCCTATTTAATATAATAGTATTAGGTAGACTATAAATACTATAGACCCGTTCGATAAACCGATTAATTAATTCCTTTACTATTAAACCGACTATAGGAATAAAATACCGTATTTTTATTAACCGGTTTATAATTACGGCGATATATTTAAACGCTTGCCTTCGCTATTTATATAGTATTAATAGCGTAATATAGTCGATTAAAATATTTTTTTATAGCGTAAATAGTACTACTAGCGGTTTAAATAATCTATATAGCGTATATTACACTAGTTTTATCTTTACGTACGTCAAATAATTCTTATAGTAAACCTTAACGGCGTTATATATCCCTAATTAGAAGAAAGATTATAAGAGGAGGCTATATATCTTTTCCCTCCTTAAATACCCTATACCCGGTATATTATAAGCGCAGCGGATTAATTAATAGTAAATATCTATATTATTAGGGTTAAGGAGGATAGAACCGTAGTAGTAGATCCGCCCCTAGATAATATAATACTCTACGAATAAAAGTTTTTTAAAGCTATTCTTCACCTCTTTCGACTACGCCTTCCTAATTAGATTTAATATATAGGCCCGCGCGTTTTATAAAAGGGTTAATTTTTTATAGTAATTTACAATAAAGTCGTCTATTAATATTTTATTTATAGTTTTAAAATTGCAAATATATTTAGTACCGACGAAGACCGTAGAGATTTCCTCTTCTAATGTAGAGATCTCCTCTTCTAATACGAACGCCCTATTAATAAAAATATTCTTATTTAATAATACCTTATTATACGCTAATAGCCTTTCGTTTCCCGTATCCTTCGGGACGTCTTTTAGTTTACGGCTTAACGCGTCCGGGCGGATTTATAAGGAGCCCGGCTAATATTAAATAGTAAAATTAAAATGTAATAGGAATTAAGACTATTGTATATATTTTGGGGTTAATTATTTACTAACTATAAAAGACTTTAAGCCTTTATAATCGGTAATAATCTCTACTAATTTTTATATTCCTTCTAATTCGGACTTCTATTCCTCTAGAGCTTTAACGATAGCGAAGAATTCCTTATCGTAGATATTATAATTATACTCCGCTAATAAATATTATTAATTAAAATAGGCGATTAGTTTTAATTCCTTATTCTTATCGTATTATAAAAGCGTCCTTCTATAGGCCTAATTTAACGTATCCGTCTCTATAATTATTTATTTTAATTAGTCGAAGATATGTAAAACGGGTCCGCTTATAAAAGCCTTTTTTAGTATTTCGAAAAACTATTAATAATAATCCCTTTACTCCTAGTCCTTAATATCCTTTTTTATTAATTCGTATAGCGGACTAGTTAATATAGAGAAATACTTAATAAACCGATAATAGAAGTTAGCGAACCCTAGGAAGCGCTATAATACTCTCTTAGTATTTAGAGCCTCCTAGGAGGTTATAACCGCTACTTTTTCTAGATTTATTTTAATATTTCCCGGGGTAATAATTAACCTTAAGTATTTAATACGTTTAGTATAAAATTTGCATTTGTCGATATTGATTTATAAACCCGTATCGATTATCCGTTTTAATACTTTATTAATATACTTAACGTATTCCTCCTTATTTTCTAAATAAATAAAGATATTGTCTAAGTAAGTAGTAGCGTAAACGTTAAGGATATTATATAGGACGTCGTTAATATAATTTTGGAAAGTCCCTAGCGCTCCCTATAATCCGAACGGATAAATTAACGATTTAAAAAGCCTAAAACGAATAATAAAAATTATAAACTATTCGTAGCCCTCCTTTACCTATATATAGTTAAATGTAGAGATTATATTGAGTTTAATAAAGATTTTCGCCTTGTAAATTGCGTTTAACGTCTCTTTAATTAATAGTAATAGGTATTACATTTTAAGCGTTATATTATTAACGCTCTAGTAATCTACGTAAATATAGACCCCGCCCCTTAATTTCTTTACTAATAGAATAGGCGTTATAGAAGCGGATTGAAAAGGCCGGATAAATTTCTTCTTAAGGTTTTTATTAATTTACTTCTTAATAATAGTAGTTTTAATAAGCGATATAAGCCTAGGTTTGGCGTATAGTACCTATTCTCCTAATTGAAATTCGATTTTATAATTATAAAATCGGTAAGGGAGGAATTAATTTACTAACGCTAATAGAAAGGTATCGATGTAGAACTAGTAGTAAAGTAATAATATTTTATTAATTTCCTCCTTAATCCTTTACGGTTTATCCGCTTTATTTATAAACTTCTATATATCCTCTTTTAAAACTTTAGCGAAGTATATACGTCGAATTATCGCTTTATAAAACGAAGCGTCCTTTGCGAAGTTTCCTATTAATACGACCGTTCGTATAATAGTTATTACTTCCCGCTTAGTATTAAATTTATACTTCCCTACTATATTATCGATAAAGTTGTAAAGGGATAGTAGAAAATCCTTCTTATATTACTCCCCTCTCCCCTTAATAATATTTTACGCTATTTTATATATAAAATCTATTTCGCTAAACTCCGAAAGTGCTACTAGCCGTTCGAACTATATATAATTAGTCGTATATAATTAGAACTAATCTCTTTTATAAATAAAATTGAAAGTAGCGGCGTTTAATTCGCGAATATCCGTAGGGTTAACCTTATCGTTAACCGATTTACTAAGCCGGATTAATATTTAATAATCCCCTACTAATATACGCCTCCTACCCGGTTTGGCGTAAGGTTAATATAATACGTCTTTTTTAGTCTTAATTAATATTATAATAGAATTAGTAATAAATTTGACCTTCGCCCCCGCCCAATAACCGATAAGAGCGTAATACGAGGCTAATAGTAATAAAGTTTCCCCTTTGTTTTCAAACGCGGGGGTCCGCTCTTCGGGTTTTTTATCCTTAAATTAAAGTCCCCTAATAAGCGGGCTCTTACCTTCCGCCTTTAAAATCTCCTCCTTATAGAAATAACCCTTAGGGATAATATTAGTATTATTTTTAGGAAGGGTATTACCCCTCTTATAAAATATAAATAGTATAATACCCTTTTTAATAGAAGCGGGGGGAAGAAATGCCTTTTTATAAGTATAAGTAGTAGTAATAGAGACGGGGTTGGAGAGCGCCCGAAGCGCCTCCGTTTAGTCGTTAGAGAGACCTATTAGTAAATAGTAATTATAATAATTAGGATAATTGAATTATATACTGTTATTTTTGTAATCGATATACGGTTTATAGGTTACTATTTAAGGATAGCCTAAAATAATAGGGTATTTCTTATAAAAGTCGTATATTAGGAAGGTAATAGTCTTTTTATAATAACCGATTTATAGCCTTCCTTTTACTATTATTTTAATAATACTCTTAATATTACCGTTTGCGAATATTAGTTTTTTGGGATAAAGTAACGGAAAACGAAGAAGATTGTATTTTTAAACGAAAGAATAATCGATAAAAGTATATATAGAGTACCCGCTATTAACGAGGGTAATATAATAGTCTTTATACGTACTAATAATTATATATATAAATAATAGAATTATATTTGGAGGAATAGTATTATTTAGTAATTGGATCCGTACTTCCTCCAAATTAATAAAAGGATCCTATTTTCTCTACGATATAACTAACCGGTTTAGCCTTTATATACGATTAAATATAGAGGTTATTCGTTTCCTTAATTATTATAATATTCGCCGTCTATAGTAGGCTTATTAGGCTTCTCGGTATTAATAGTTTTAATAGCCCGGACTTCCGCTACGTCTCTTCCTCCGCCTCTTAATCCGTTCCTATCGTTTCCTCTACTACCCCGACCTCCTTATCCCTTATTTTTATTCTTCTTCTTTTCTTTATTAATAAGGATTCTGTTAGTACGAGGTTTACTACCCTAATTAATTGAATTAAAGTAGTTGCGAGCTATATGTCCCTACTGGTTATAACAATAGTAGAGTCCCTTTTCCCTATATTCCTTAAAAACCTTTAGGTCGAGTATAGTAAATAGATTCGCTATATTTAGATCTATTTAATTTCTTCCTTAATTTATCGTTCTATTATTGGCCGAGGCGGGAGGGGTAAATCTATTACTACCGTTATTATTACCGCTAGAACTACTACCGCCGCCCTTATTAGTAAAATTAATCGAAAAGCCGGCTATAACCTTATTGCGATATTCGGCGTTTTCGATCTTTTTATTGACTTTTTTAATTAGCTATAACTACTTAGTATATTCGTCGTTATTCGGGAAATCCTAAGAAATTAAGGCTTAATAGAGCTTTTTATTAATTTTATTACGAAGGTAATAAACCTTTATAATATTAGTAAGACTATATTTATCTATAAATTTAATAAATTCGATTTCGAAGTACGGGAAAAGTGTACTGCTTTAGTAGAAGTCGATTAAGCATTTATAGGTATTTAGTTTAATATTTACGTTATTATACCGATTTACTAGGTATTGGAAAAAGATTTCGCCTATTTTCTACGGCTATTAATCGGAGTTAGTAAGGAATTCCTTAATTTTAATAAGGTTACCCTTAAATACCGTACGTAGATCTAATCCTAAATAGAATATAGCCCTTACGATTTTAATCCGCTTATTAAGAAAATAAACTATATCGAACTCCTAAGCGGCCTCAATTTAATAGTACTACGAATAAAAAGTATTATAATATTTAGTATTATCCTTCTCTTTACTAGTAAAAATAGGAGGGTCTTCGATAATATACTTAAGGAGGTAAGCGGTAAGGGCTATTAAAGCTATTATAGGCGTAATTAGGGCGCTTTCATTAAAAGTTATAAGGGTTATTAAAGGGGCGTTAGAAAATATAGCGGTAATTTACTCGCGTAGGGTAATAATAACCTATTGGGCTTCCTAATACTACTACTAAATTTATTAATACTCTATAATAACAGTATTATAATTAATAAAGATTTAGGCGAATATTCGGCTAAGTACGTTAATAATAAATCGAAACGCCGGTTATTGGCCGATACTAATAGCGATCTCCTAGTATTCCCTAAGTACGGGAGAGGGGTGGAAATCGAACGTAATATTGTTAACGAAGTTCTAAATATCGGGAGTAATATCTAAAATAAATAGTGCCGCTCTTACAATAGTAGTATTGTTAATTAATTCGTCGTTAAAAAATTAGGAAAGTATACTTAAATCGTAAGCGTTAAATTTAGATCCGGACCCTAGGCTAGGCGTAATATAATTAAATAAGTAGATATTATTACCGTTATTACTAGCGAAGTAGTAGTTGTAATTATAATTACTATTTTTTGCCGCGTAGTTCTATAGTAATATAGAGGAATTATAGTAATAAGAAGGCGTAGTTATAATAATTAGCCCGCGTTTAGGTTATAACTTTAGTAAATCCGCGGCTTAGCGAAGCGATTCTATATACCGGGGTTAGCGATTAACGGCGACCTCGATATAGGGGATAAATTATATAGTTAAATGCCGTACGACTCTAAGGGTCGAAAAAGATGTACGTAAAATACAATAATTTAAAGGTATAATTAATTATTATAGTGCAAAGGTATAAAGTAGGTAAGAACAAATATAATTATATAAGGAGAGGAAAGGGGAAGGTCTAAAGGTATACTCTAGGACTAACCTTTATAGGCTAATCCTAATTAGTAGCTCTATAATAGTCTTATAAGCGCTATAGAACTAGTACTACCATTATATAGCGATAACGATTAAAGCTATTACGAACGCTGTAATGGCTTTATATAATAGTCTAAACTATAAGTTGATCTCTGGCTTAGACCTGGTGTTATCGCTGCTATGAACCGTTACAGGGTTAACCCTGTGACATATATATTGTAAAGAAAGGATTTAGTAGAAATACTTTATAGAAATACCTTATTATAAAGATAATTAATTATATACTTGTAATAAGATAGATTAGGCTTTATTTAATCTTATTGTACTTTATAAGGGGAAATAAACGTTATTTAAAGACGTATTAATATCGTCGTCCTAAATTTATAATCTATTATACGTTTATTAATATAATCTATTATATTTATTAAATCTTTATAATCTTCGTTATCTCGGTCGTCCGTTGTTTTATTTACGTCTATTCGCTATTTTGCGTCATCCGATTATTTTATTAAATTATTATTATTGTTCAATCGATTAATTGAATATTTAATCGGGCTTTATCATTATATTTAAATAATCGTCCCTTTTAGTAATATTTATTTTCTTATAATATCGACGATCTAGTACGGCTATTAAAGTAAACATCGTCTTTCCTTGGGCGGAGCCTAAATTGCCCAACGAAGACAGTGAAGCGCTTAAGAATCTATATTTTTAAAAATATTTTAAAGTTCTTTATTTTTTTTAAAAAGGAAATTTAAATAAATAGAAAATTCTTTTCAAATATTTTATATTATTCTTTAATTTTAATTTTCCCCTACTTTATCTTCCTCGTTTTCTTTTACTTTTATTCTTTTTTTAATAATTCTTTAAATGTTTTTTAACTTATTTCTTTTATTTATTTTAATTTATTAAAAAAAAATTGAATTTTGTAAGTGTATTTTATTCTAATTTTTTTTCAACTTTTTTTTTATTATTTTTTATTCATTTTGAATTTTTTTTTTTTTTTTAAATTAATTTTTTTTTYTTTTTAAAATTTTTTAATTTTTTTTTCCAATTTTTTYTTTTTWTYTTTTTTTCCAATTTTTTYTTTTAAATTTTTTTTTTTTTTTTTTTAAATTTTAAATTTTTATCTTTTTTTCCAATTTTTTCTTTAAAATTTTTTTTTTTTTTATTTTCTTTATTTTTTGTTTTTTTTTTAAATTTTTTTTTTTTTTTTTTTTTTATTTTTTTTTTTTTTTTTTTTTTTTTTTTTTTTTTTTTTTTTTTTTTTTTTTT
>RAPC01000116.1:0-48757 GCA_009806235.1 Neurospora sp. CHS-2018c
GAGCAAAAAGAAGAAAAAGGGCGGGGAAAAAAAAAAAATGAAACACGCCCCACCAGCAGTATACCCATAACTGCTTCGCCTTCTTATATCACCCCCCCCCCCCCCCCCCAGCCTTGACATCCACTCCTTGGTGATGCTTCGAAAGGGTTTGATTCTGACGAGCTTCTTTGTCTGCATAGGCCGGCTGCAATGGTCTCCATCTCGATCAGCCTTGGCTAAAGGTGTGCTCTAGCCAGATACTCGGGCACCAGATTGGGCCAGACAGGCGCCCTCCAAAACGCTGTGTACAAGCCGCAAAGACGCGCTCTCAAGACGAACAAGGACATGGCCTGGATACTTCTCACCCACGTATCACTGTGTAGAGGCATGCGTGCTTGCTACATACCGTCGCTCTCCAAGATCTGTCTCGGTGCTGTTCACCGCCACGTCGGGTTCCCGTCAATTCATAATGTCTGCAAAACTCTGCTTCATTATCATGCGAGAACGGCGGCGAGGGACGGCAAGTCGTCACTGTGACCAGGTTCAGCCCTGGCCCGCGAGGGGAGTGTACCTATCGCTCAGACGTGGGGTACATGGGAGGTACGACCGAAGATGAGGCGCTTTTTGGGCAGCCAATATCAACATTTTCCGACCAATTTGGGGTCGGTAATGGCACAGAATGGGCATTGTTGCCGCCATCAAACGGAACTCGCGTCGATAAAAAGAACGGTCCATGACATCTGGAGACCAATGCATCCGAAAGCCCACGTAGTCGCTGCAGGCTTTAACAGGACGGCAAGGGCTTGGGCACGTACATCATTCGAGCTACAGGTACATACTTGATAACGACTATCAGCGACAGCTAGCATGTATCGGCTGGACCTCTGCAGGAAAGCAAGCCGATTTGCTTCCAAACTGCTGTTGGGTGGTATCCCGCGGCTGTTCCCTTCCCTGTGGATGCCACTAGCACTCGGTCAACCGGCGAATGGGTATAATGGACGAACAGGACTCGGGAACGTGAACATACCCAAGCTGTTCGAGAAGTGTGCTGGGCTCGAGCGAGAACCGGAGGCGAACTTAAGGAACTCGGGAACACAGAGGGCCTCTGTGCAGTTCGTCTCACAAGCTTAGCTATCCTTGAACACCCAGATGGGGAGCTAGCTGTTCGGACTCAGCTACAATGGTCATGAATCGAGATCGGCTGACATCGCCGATGGCAATACCAATCGAAAAGAGATGTCATCAGATTGCTCGTAAACAACCTGTCTCAAATAACAAATGCAGGTAGCAAACGAAGCAGTCTCGACAGGCAGTCGCTGCTGTATTCGGGCAGCAACAGCGAAACAACAAGCGGAGAAATGCCGTCATCCTATATCTGTTTCCCTTTGTTTCGGTTCTCCATCAGGTCCTCACTCGTCTGTCACCAGCCAGCTGGCCAGCTCATCTTTTCAGAGGCTACTTGAGTTATCCCAACTTTTCGGTCCCGGCCTCATATGCTTTCCTCGAGGCTGTGTCTTCCCTCCTAACAACTTGCAAATATCACGGCTTGTTGCTTTGGCTACATGCCAGCCTTGTTTGTTGTGGTGTGTGGAATGAGTCAACAGAAGATACAACCGCTTGGACCGTTCACCGTGCACAAACTGCGTCTACCAGGTTCCCAGAACCCATGGAGGAGGCTGACACGCAACGAGAAGCCAATAGTCTGTCGCATAAAATCGAAAGGGTACGTGGGTGGTTCAACCGCCGCCAAAGCAGTCCGCTCACAAGGCCATGGCCGTGATGTTGGGCACGCTTGATACTGTCTTCGTCAAGGCCGAGCAATCCTGGAAGTTGCAGTTCGAACCAATCCAACATGAAGGATGGCCATCAGGAGGCTCCATAAAGGGCGAACTTTGTTTCTTTGGTCTAGCCGCCCAAACCCACGCCTGGAGCACTTGGTCCACAACCGAGCAATTCCTATCTTTCTCCAGAACAACGATCTCGCGAGGGGACGCGAGTCGTGGTCCTCTTCCGTGCGTACACGGCCCTACTGCCCTTCATCAGGAGTCCTGATCCTTGGTGTATGAAAGGGACAATACTGCAACAGAAAGTTGACCGCCAGTTCATCGGTTCTCGGTGTCCAAAGCAGTGAGGCCGTCTATGACTCCGTGGTATTTAGTGGCATAAACTGCGGGAAGTTGCGCTGATACTCTCTGCCACGAGGAGCATTTGGCCGCTTCCGCAAGCACAATTCCATTGTTGACGATTGTTTGGCAACCTGCCAGGGCCAAAAGCCAAACGATGTCCACGACAACCTGGGTTTAACAAAGAGTGTGATCAGATTTTCAGAGCAACAAGTTCCGAGACGCACAGACAATTGAGGCCGTTTAGTCTCCCGCACTGTCACCAATTAGCAACGAAACCCTTGTTCCGCATCCGACTTGTTGCGACGGTTTGATCGCCATGTTCAGTCGACGTCGTGTCCGCGTAGGAGATGGAACGCTTCAGAGAGCATCATCTATGCAACTACCATTGCCCCAAGCTCAGTGGAGGGCGGCGTCACTCTTGTGCCTCTTAAAAGGTGGTAAAAGACTAAGCCATCTCCCAAGATACTCGCATCGTTGCGCACAATGGCAGTCGATTGTTGAAATATGGTCAGCAATCATGGGTACGGAATGAACACCCCAAGAACAGCTTCAAACCCGTCTACAACGGTATGTATCATCACCTTGCTCAGAGAGGATCTCGGGCCAGCAAAAGCCCATGTCCTACGGCTGCAAAGCCGAACGATGACTATCCTTGGGTCGACATGGGAGTGTTGCTGGAAAGCGGGAAAGGTTCTGCGTGCCGCGCTCCTGCTTTTCTTTCTTTTGCGCCCTGATGACTGCCCTCGTTGCGCCAGGCGGAATCCATGAGCGGAGGAGAGCTCCATACCAGCATAGCGATGTCGCTCGTTATTTCTAACATATCCGTGATGTACGGCGAATATTGATTCAGTTCGAGGCTCCGCAACCGTGAACCAGGACGTTCGAGTCCATGTCTGTATAACGCACACAAAGGGGTTTATTGAGGTTGGGGGATCCAACACAAACGGGACCACGAAACTAGCAAACATCAACGGGTGGTACCGTCGTAATGGAGGGTGGTGTGTGCGTCAATGTTCCCCACTAGATTGGTGAGATTGGTTTTCAACGTCCGCCAGTTCACCAGCTTCGCGGAAGGCCTAACAAGTAAGTATTCATGGGTACTTGACAAGACACAGTCTCAGTATCCTCGCAACCTATGCATACCAAACATACAAGAAGTTTGATCTCCGGCCCTGTAGGTATCTTACCATTCATTCATCAGAGTCTTTGGCCAACCTGTTCCATCTCTTGGGCCTTGCTGGGCTTGGCTATTACTACCTAGCCCTGCTTCCATCTCCCTCCAGCCCATTCTGCCACCAAATCCTTAACTGCCGCCCGATTCGCAGCGCTGACGACAGTTTGATACAGTGGGACAGGAAAGGAATTCCCGATAAAGCCCAACCGTACCATTCAACACAACACGTTTTGTTCAGTTTCCACCCAACCGTTAGCATCGCCTTAAAGTCTCAAAAGGCCCCAGGCGTGACAGCGTATCGTAACGGTGTTTCTATCCATCTTACACTAAACCCTTTGTATGCGGGAGACTGCGCACCGCTTGCTCCCTGTTTCTTGGGAAGCGAGAAGGATACTTTTCAACTACAGAAAAATGTGATGCGTGGGGAGGTGTTGGTCCGGTACGCTGCCATGCTTTATGCATGACTTCGTGTCATTGCCCCTGGTCGACTACGCTCCTAGCTTGCATGTAAGCCAGGTACCAAACAGTCTCCCTGTCCGGCATTTGAGCCTCTTGGGGAAGATTTCTGTCCTGTACGGTCAGGAGTTCCTCGCCATGGCGGGTTCCGATCGGTCTACAGTCCGGAAGAAATTGGCTGCCTCTTCGGTGACGTGTGCTTTGCCGAACACGGGTCCGGAGACTGCTTTCACAGATCTTCATGCCCCACCGTTCGATAGAGGCATGACAGCTGGAACGGTAGTGGCTTGTGAGAAACTCGTCCTGACTTGTCAGTCAGCCTGATGTGCCGAATCGATTCTCAGGACAGGCTATCCTGTTGTGACGCTGCGGCCACTATCGAAGCCCATTTGATACCTTCCTTTTGCCCAAGACGCTGTGTGGTAGGACCATAAGGCGTAAAGTATCTACTGAAGCCGTGAATTTTCCAGAACGGACCAAGCTCAACGATATGCCCACGCTGGATTGTGGACGTGTGGCTGCCATGAGATGGAGACCGACCCTGTCTGGAACTCTGGATGTCTCTCCGGTGTGTTATTGCTCTACTTACGGACCCCCTACCCAGGCGCATCCGTTTACAGGGACCTCCATGACATCTAGGTTCCGTTCAGTACATGAGAAGTTCTCATCAGTACTCCACATTAAACAAGCACACACTCTCTTTATACTCTCACGCCCCCCCTTGTTCTGCCCATGTATCTGCTCTCTTGGCTGGCGAGTATGATGCTTTCAGATCCGTACACGCCCATAAATCCTTTGCATTTGTATCTTTTGACGATTCTATCCTCCCTAGTTTGTATTCATCTCCTTCACAGGAGATCCTGGTCTTGTCACGCACCAGCCTCGCCGCCTGGGGAGGTATACAGTCTCGAGCTTACAACTCACCTTTCAACCCAATCTGCAAAGCGCATGTTCCCGGGAACCGTTCAAACCCTTCTTCCCTGCTTCTTAGCTCTGACCTGGCACCGGACGAAAGCTCAAAATATGGAAGAATAACCCTTTCCTGAACGGAGCTCCAGTAGACCAGTTTATAGATAGAGCAGTCATACGAATTGGCTCTCTCTTTCTGCCTCATTAGCCTCGTCCTCAGACCATTGGTCCGAACATCACCAATCAACAAACAGACCATCTCGTTCAGGAAGATAAACGAACAGCTCCTTCCGGCTGGGTCCTTTCTCGGTCAAAAAGGCACATCTTTGGATCGTTTTCCTTCCCCACATGTCTTTGCGCCTTGAGACGCCCTTCAACGACAAATCATCCCCTCCCAACGGTCTCACAACAAGTCTTGACCTGCATTAGCAGAAGGATTCAAGATCCACCTTTTCAGCTTTCATAGCACTCTCGAATAGCCCCGAAGAACTATAACTTCGACGTATCCTCGAGAACTACTCGATCATCCATCACTCCGAACCTACCGCGCCACCCAAGACAATCCAACCGCGAGCCTATCCTTCCTAGGTCTATGAACAACTCTCTATTTTAGTGGAGTCTTTGTAGATACCGCCATCGTGGATATCGCATCACTCCTCAAACGTTCCGACTCAGATGAGGCCCCCGTGGCTCATTCCCGATACACATCCACAACGACAATACCGCCTACCACAACGGTGGCACCACCTGCTCTTGGCGGTTCATCATCCGCCACGTTTGCTCCAGCCACTGGCACCCGATCTCCGAGATCTAGCGGTGCCGGCGGACCAGGAGCAGGAGGCAGTTTGGGGAAATCAGTGTCAGGAAGCGTCAACTCAGTTCGTCCAGGAAGCGGCGGCGGGAAACGAACCATGCCACCACATACATCTGAGTCGCCAGCTAAAAAGCAGAGCAAATGGTCGCCTGAAGAAGACGCACTGATCATCGAACTTCGCGGAAGCGGGATGAAATGGGACGATATTTCCAAGCGTCTACCGGGTCGGAGCTCTATCAGCTGCCGTCTTCACTACCAAAACTACCTCGAGAGACGCAGTGAGTGGGATGAGGAGCGCAAGAACAAGCTGGCAAGGCTCTACGAGAGGTAAGTTTAGACTCCATTCTCCCAGCAGAGATCATACCTAACAATCCACAGGTTTAAACCCGAAATGTGGGCCAAGGTTGCTGAAGAAATGCAGGTTCCCTGGCGTGCCGCAGAAGCAATGCATTGGCAGCTGGGTGAAGTCGACATGGCCAGACGAGCGGGAGTTGTTCCCTTCGCGCTGACTACAGCAGCCTTGGGTGATCCTTCAGTCATGCACCATCGAATGCCTACATCGAGAGGCCATCATGGTCACTCTCAGTCTCAAGGAAGCCTTCCGAGAGATATTCCCACTATGCCTTCACCAAGGTACAGCCGCGGCCCCCCTGGACCTCTCATACCACCTCCTTCGTCCGGTGGACGGCCACTGGCAGCTCGACGCGAAAGCTTACCGACACGATCGTCCTTTGCACCACCCCCTCCGCCACACCATCACAGCGACCCCAGCGGCTATTCGTTGGCGCCAGCTATAGGTCTGGCTCCCATCCATACATCGAGCTATACTCACCAGAGCCGTGGGGGAATGCTGCCAAGCGTCGCCGAATTGACGACCGGAGTAAGCCCCTACAGCACGCCTGCATACTCGACGGGTGGCATGACCAGTATGGTGAGCCCAACCCACAGTGACACGACTAGCCCTGGACCAACTCACCCTGGTTACTCGGCCTATCCGCCCCTGGAACCACTTGGAACAGTCAAAAGACGGGCAAGTCCGGAAGCAGGAGGGATACGTGAGACAAGCAGGAGACGGCATCACTTCCAGCCTCGACAGGAGGACGGTTACTCGCCTATTGGACCGCCACCTGGCATGACATCGTCACGACGTGGACAGAGATTGGAGTGAGGGAGCCAGTAAAGAGCGAAAGAAGCTTTGGACGGTGTGATTGAAGGAAGATCTAGACTGCTTCTGTTGGACGAGCTATCAAGCATGAAGTTACGTGGTTGAGCTGGGATACTCCGAGGCCGAGGACACGCTTTCTCACCATCAAAGCTTTCAGCCCGAACCACGACGAGTGTTTTTTTTCCATTCTTCCAGACACGCCCCGCTTACGTGTTTGGTGCCATTAGCGATTCAATAAGCACACGCCTAGAACAGGATAACTTTCGTCTTCCCTCAGCGTCACGATCAAACAGGCACAAACACAAACTTTCCATTACCACGGGTTTTTATTCGGTTTTATTCGGTTTCGGCTCGCCTTTTCCTTTCCTTTCCTTTACTTGATACCACAGATCTGGCACAAAACTCGGATACAACATACGGACACGGATACCGGAAACAGGATACTTTGGATACCCACACAGATACACCTCAGATACCAGAACCAGTTCACTCGGAGGGAAACTAATGAGGTAGCTTCTACTTTTGACACATTCTGTTTCTCTTTGTTTCTTCTTGTTTCTTTTCTCACATGTACAAGTTAATCCCCCACGGTTATTTCTTTTGTCCGGTTCAAGGTTCAAACAATACATTCATGCCCTCCAGACACTTTGGGACCCCAATACAATACACTTATCTCTCAGTCTCCTGTTCACCCTCTCATGATTCTTGGAACGAATTGATGACATCAAAACACGATATGGCTCTCCTTTCTTTCATTCCTCTGTCTTTGGGTTTCTTCCTCGGTTTTCATTTCTTTTTTGGGTTGTGGCTTCTGGAAATCTCACTAACACAATGGGCTTCTTCGGCCTATCCCACTTGTCTCACCTGTTACACCTCTCGTTTCCTTTTCCTTGGCACAATATGCTTCACCATTTGATTGATCACCTTGATAAACTTCCCCGAAATGACTAGAATTCAGATCATATGAGATAGAAAGGCGGTATTTGGGAAATAGTGAAAGAGACAGGTCTGGGCAACATGATAGGCTGAACTAGCGGGTTTTCCTTTATTCTGTCATTTGTTGGGATGGGACCGGGACGGGAACTACCTAGGCAACGAAAATGTAAAACGACCATTCAACATCGAAAACAACCATTCAAGGTCAAGGACGGCGCGGCGCGGCGCGGTGCGGTGAACAGGACTACCAACGGAAAACGGAACACGGGACACGGAACACGGAAAATATGGCGAAAACGGCGGGATCAAACGACAACCATATATTCGGATTGGAAGAAAAAAGGAAGAAGATTCAGCTTGTTTACAGTCCTTTTTTTTCTTCATCTTCGGAGATTTCTTTGGGGCTTTCGTTGGGGTAACCATAGATTGAGGGAAAAAAAGATACAAGGGGATTAGGTACGGATCGGAGTTATGAAATTGTTATTTTCAACGAATAGGAAAATCAGTTCATTAGTTCTTGCTTTATTTTGGTTCCAGAAAGTCATCACTCCGCTTCGGGTTGGCCAACTATTCGAGAAACCCCGAGATTACTTGCCCTTACTCATTAGAGTATCTCGAAGGCGCCGTTTAGTTCAAGCCGTGTGAAACATGAGTGATCTGGTATCAGGTATTAGAATTGTCGTAGACAAAATAACGGTAAGATTTGACATGGACGATTGGATACGGATGAATCCCATTGTTTAAGTTGACAAGGGGTATAAGCCTCGTTAGGGGGGCTCGGGGGTTGCAGAAACGGAGATTGGGTAGATCGGAAACGGGATCTCAAAAGAAGGTTTGCTTTGCTAGGCTTGCTTTGCTAGGCTTGCTAGGCTTGCTAGGCTTGCTAGGCTTGTTACTAGCTGTACGATGAACGATAAACGACAGACGAGGAAATCTACTGCTTACTTCATACTACAGACTATTCTACATACCCTACGGCGAAATGACTACCTAAACATAGAATACACTACGCCAGGGACACCAAGAACACGCCAGCAACAGGGTCCAAGATACATACCCACCTGTGGTCACGTCACGTCACAGTTTGCCCTGGTCAGGTCAGATGAAGTCAGGTAAGGCCAGAGATCAGCAGGACAGACCTGACCTCGCTTCTCACACATCTGCCCCATCTGCCCCATCTCCCAATGATCGGGTTCAGGTACGGTTCGGTAATCGGTTCAGGTTCAGGTTCAGGTCCTAAGAATGGAAAATCAGGGAACATGAAATTCAGGGCACCAACTGCGAGTCACCATTCAACCTACGGTAGTGTTAAAGAAAGGGGACGCGGCGCAGGGGTAGGGGCTCTGTCTGCATGATCGGGGTTTGGTGACTCTGGTTTGAGAAAAAGGGCCCATGTTGGACCAATCGCTTGAACGACTAAGCAGTAGCGTCAGGCACCGGGACGGTGGCAGTGGGTAGGAGGTCTTGGGTGGATTGATGTAATGTAATGTAGAATGGAGTCATAACACACTACTCTTTTTCTTTTCTATCCAGTTCTTTCTTTGGTAGGCCGGTTTGCTCGCCGATTCTAAATATGTTGTCCTCGGCCCTGACTCCTGAGTCTGACGACAGATAGACAAGACACATGACTACCTATGTACACTATCGTTCGTCATTGGTAGCGTGGGTAGCCACGACCCACCAGTTGTCACGCTCATATCCGCTCATGACGACTGCGCCTCGCGCTGCCAACACATCCTCCTCCAACTCACCTTTACGGTAGAGGTGGTAGTAGCGCTGGAAGACTGGGTCGGCGTCGGCGGCGACAGTGACACCCGCACCCCCGGTGTCGGTCTTGGCATCCGCGGCTGCGGCTGTGTATGCGTCTGCGCTTGCGGGTTCGGTTACGCCCGCCCCCGTGCCGCCGCCGATCGTTGTGCTAGTGTCTTTCGGGATAGACGATGATGATGATAATGTTGATGATGATGTTGGGACCTCATTTTCCCCAACACTTTTAGCGGCGATAGCTTCCTGCGGCTCGGTGCTATTCTGGTCCTGCTGCTGCATTGGCGTATTCGCCTGCTCCTGCGTCTGATGCTGCCGCTTTTGCTTCTGCTCCTGCGTCTGATGCTGCCGCTTTTGCTTCTGCTTCGGGGCCTTTGGCTGCTTTTCCTTCTTGGGTTTGGGTTGTTGACTCTTCAGCACCCAAGGGACCAACAGATCCTGCTCTCCGCCCTCGTCCCATCCACGACGACTCTCGCCCTGCTCCAATGCCCAGACGTACACCATGACTTGGCCGCCGGGTCTGACGCATTTCAGGAGCTGTCGAATGGCCTCCTGTCGCCTAGTCCGGGTGGACATGTGGTGGATGACGGCGATGCAGATAGCAAAGTCAGCTCGGCCTTCACGGAAGGGCAACGATAGCCCATCGGCCACAAGCACGTCGTTCGCCACTGCCACCTCCCTGACTGTTTCTTTCCCAATGACGGCATTCGGAGCCTCTGACTCACGCTCGCCGTCTGCTTGTGGTACCTCCCCTTTTTGCTTCTTCTCCTTCTTGCTGCCGCCTGTTTGGGCTCTCGCGACTTCAGCTTCAGGCTGCTGCTGCTGCGGTTTCTGCAGCTCCTTCACACGCTCGTTGGCATGGGCAACGAGATTGGCACTCCGATCTGAGCCCACCATGAAGGTGTTCTTGTTGACACCCAAGTACTTGCCATTGCCACAGCCCACATCGAGACCTACGTATCCAGGCTGCTGGGCATGCAGGAACTGGGCCACGGCAGGCCAGGGCTTGTACCGCGTGGCCGAAAAGTGCGGTGCAATAGCCTCGTACACGTTGTGAACGTTGGCACGCTCGTAGGCCTCCGCCTCAGCTTCTGGGTCCACCGCTACTGCTGGGGTATCCGAGGAGGGCACCGCAGTGACCGCACCAGCGTCCCCGGCTGCACTCGCACCTTGTGCGGTACCTGAAGCTGTCTCTGTACTACTGCCAGGGGCAAAGGCGGCAGAGGCGGCACTTGATTTCAAAGCTTCCACTGCTGCCAGCTTCGCAACAGCATCAGCCGCTGACGCGGAGGGCAGTGAATGTGATCCCATCTTACCGGGGAGTGACAAGGTAAGGAGCGAAGGTCAAGGAAACGGCAATGCGCACACAAGCTAGGAGACTTTGTTGGCAAGGTGATAGCCAGGGGTAGTGAACTCGAGGCAACGCAAGACAAAGCAAGCAAGCACAAGGCGGTGCCAAGGTGAGGTTCCCAATTGAATGATACCCAACTCAACCTCTGGGCTCCAATAATTCTCGTCTCTTCTCTCCCGACAAGCTGGAATTACCCCTGGGACTAGAGCAGGAGTGCGTGGGTAGGAGAGAACTGGCCAGCAAGAGCAATCAGTCAGATGGAGGGTCGGGGAGGTCGGGAAATGGGCCGGGTGGGCTTAGCTGGCCGGACAAGGTGGAATGGTGTGTTGTGCTTTGGTGCTGAGGTGTGAGGTGTTGTGTGTATTGTGTTGTCCAGGAAGTTGCGTTGTCCGGGCTGTGTTTTCCTGGATCAAACAGTTAGGCCGTTACCCCGCATTCGGCGAGGGCTTGTTTGACTGAGAGTGAGCACGGAAGGGCGAGTCTAAGATCTGAGTGACCGAGTCTGAGATCTCCAGTCTGACTCTTGACTCTCTCTTGGTGGTGAGGACGTTGACTCGTACGCGTGCAAGACAAGTCTCTCAACACAACACACTTGACCGCTGGTTCGGGCGAGGCTGAGCTTTGCGCAGTGAACCTCCAGGCTAGACCCAAGTGTCTGAGAGGACCGGATGAGAAGCCGAACTCGACGACAGTTGGGAGTGGCTGTCTCAATGGTTGGACGCCGGTTTGCAGGCTGCAGGACTTGCGCAGGAGTCGCAGGGCTGGTGGCTCCTTGCCGTGTGCTGGCGCGCTTGGTGCCTCTTCCAGAAGATCCGGTGGCCGTCCGTATAGTGTAAGGCGTCCCGGGGATGTTGAGCCGGACGAAGGGGTAGGATGGGGGTTGCAGGACGGCGATGAGGCCAGGATGGGGATTTAACAAACAAACGCACTTGGCGAAGTGTGAGAGGTTCCGAGAGGCACAAAGTCAGACGTGAAAAGAAAGAATAGTGGAGAGGGTGCAAGGTTCCACCACGGCAACACTCCTACCGCTACCGCTACCGCTACCGCTACCGCACCCCCTACCGCACCGCTACAATACCTACCGTTCTGCCCTCACAATGCATGATCAAGGATGCAGTGCCGCCCACGAACGGTGGAGTGATGGGGCAACGTCTGTCCACTCTCTCTCTTCCTCCGTAAAAAGGACGGGAACTGCAGTGGTGAGAGAGGAACAGCTCCCCGGGCCCCGGGCTTGTAGAGCATGGAACCTCTTTTTTGGAGTTCGCTCAATGTACCACGCTGACTGCATCCCTGACCCATTGGGCACTGAGACCAATTGAGCCAATCCGAGTGGTTCGGAGCTGGCAGCCTGCAGTAGTTGGGTTCTGAAGAAACAGCCATGTCATATCACCACGACCGAGGCAGTTCGTGACGTAAAACGGGTCGACATGGGCGTTCCCGTCGCTAGTGTACGTTCGTTGACGAGGTCCGCTGTTCGAGAGAACGGAAGAACGTCCAAGTAGAAAGATGAAGTGATGCAGTTGCACTGACCGGCGTCATTGGAGCTTTTCTCCCCTACCCCCAAAAAGAACCCCCAAAGTGACCGTCTGTGCGTGACGGGCGGCTGTGACGGCGGCTGACGGGCGTCCGCATCCATTTTTCTCGGAGCCGCGCCAGCCTTTGACGGTTTCTTCAACATCATCACAACAGCCGCCGTGTATATTCAAACGGAATCTCCCGACGACAGCCCTCGCTCACTCGGTAACATTTGCCGGTCTGTAAAACCTGCTCAACATTGCTGTGTACCGTCTTACAGACCGAGTCTGACTCTGATCGGACCCAGAGATGTGGACTCTGGAGGAACCAGAGGGGGCCTGAACGTGCCTGAGGGTGCACAGGTCTAACCGTTTGTGAGGCTACATCATCGCTTGCTGGCTAGTTTGGACTGCAGTGCCCGCACGCAAGGGGGGACTCCGGCTCCTGCTGGCACGACACAGAGCGAGGTACAAGGCCGCTACATGAGGGGAACATGGAGACAACTCCAGGTACTTGTTCATCCGACACGCTGGGGGTGCATCCATCACAAAGCACCAGAAAGCCTTCTCGTTGGTTGATGTCTTTCCGACAATTGAATAATTCTCCGATCTCACTTCTCACTTCTCCCATCGATTGACTCCACGTTGGCTACCGTCGCAGTTTAATGAACAGCAGTTCGAGTTCGGCTGCAATGCGGCGCTGCACACTGCGCGCTGCTATGCACTTCAGCTGACGACCTCCTCTAGCCCAACCGACCGAACCCATCACTTTACCTCTTGCCCGTGTTCAGGGGGCTCTGCGCATCAAACACATCAGTCGTGATCAGGTCGGGATACGTCACTCCGCCCTGCTTCAGCGCTTCCTCCATCACCTCCATGATCACCAGGCTCTCCTCCCACGGCAACGACTCGCTCTCCTTCTTGCCGTCCCGGATGCAGCGCGCGCACTCGTCGGCCTCCCAGAACATGCCGTGGCCCCAATCCCGCTCGGGGTCCTTGGGGATCGAAAAGTCGACCGTCTGGATCTTGCCGCCGGCATCACTTCGGATCACCTTGTACTGCAGCGGCCGGTACGCCGGTCCTGTCACGTGGATCTCGCCGCCGGAACCCTGAATCCGGATAGCCGGTCCGCCCGTGTTCTCGCTGTCCACCCCGGTAGCCAGCCGGAGAGAGGTGAGGGCAATGCCCTGGCTCTTGTGTTGCGGCCACTGCACAATAATGCTGGTGGCCTCGTCGGCGCCCGTATGGTACTTTTGGACGGCCGCCACAACCTTGGGCTTCTCCTTCTCCTTCTGCAGATGGTACATGGTCTGGAAGACCCATGTCAGCGAGTAGATGCCGAGGTCAAGAAGGGCACCTCCAGCCAGGTCCGGGTTGACCATGCGGTTAGTGTCCGCGAAGCTAACGGTGCCATCGGGCTTGTCATTGCCGAACGACAGATCGGCTATTGTAGCCAGTCAGTATGTAATTGCCACTAACATCACGTCGGCATATAGTGAGACGGGATAACGTACCAACAACACGGTAGACGGGGCCAATGACTCCAGACTGGATCAACTCCCTGACCTTGATGCTAATGGGCTGATAGCGAGTCCAAACCGCTTCCATGAAAAAGACATTCTTCTCCTTGGCCTTGTCGACCAGCTTGCGGGCCTGCGAGGCCGTCACCGTAAGGGCCTTCTCGCACAAAACATTCTTGCCAGCCTCGAGGGCAAGCATGGCATTTTGGAAGTGATGGCTGTGCGGGGTGGCCACATAGATGATATCGATCTCGGCGTCGGCGACGAGCTCGTGGTAGGATCCGTAGGCCTTGGCCGAACTGGGGGCCTTGATCTTGACGAGGAATTCCTCGGCCCTCTGCTTGGAGCTGGACGAGGCCGCGGCAACGACCTCGTGGCGGACATCGTGCACGTCGCGAGTGGTGGCGGGATTGGTGAGCAGATCCTGGGTGAATGCTGATCAGGTGTGTTCTGGTCAGCTTGCTGCGTTGTCATTGTGGTCCAGATCCTCATGGTGCTCATGGGGTAATGGGGGGGGGGGGGGGGACTCACTCTCAGCAATCCACCCAGTTGCCATGATACCCCACTTGAGGGTGAATGGGGTGTTGGAGGCCATTGTTTCTGCTTGTCTTTCCACGCGATTGATGCTCGAATGTCTCTCGGGCAGAACAGATCAGACTCCAAACAATTGTCGATGGAAAATTTTGACAATTAAAACGAGAAGATCGAGGCGAACTGGCGAGTGATAAACACACGTTACATAGGTAGATGCCTGTTCCCCTCGTCGTCTTCGATGGGGTCGCTGTTCCCCTCATTCCCACTCACTAACAAATTGACTCCTCCTTGGCCCCATGGGGTTGATGGCGGGGCACTCGCCGATTTGGGCGCCCCCAGGCTGTTATACGGGCCGGTCCCGGTCTCCTCGCGGATAAAGCGGCCCCGAATTGCCATGGCAAGAAGACACGCAGGTCACCTCCATGCCAAGACGGCAACGGTGCCGGAACCCTAGCATCTCGATCAAGGGAAAGGAAGGTCGCGACTGGCAGAGAATCTGTCGGGCTCATCCGAAAGGAAGCTTCCATCGGACAATGCAGTGTGGTGGTTTGCCGGACCAGATCGGTTAATCGGCGCTTGCACTAACAATTTCCACCTGACCCCTTTGCATCCCTTGTGTATCTCGTCAGTTGTCGACCCCTGCCCCGCCCGCAAAGGGAATAGCAAGGAAAGAATGAGCCAAATGCGACGACCCCATGGAAAACAGAACAACTGTCGTTGACTGGCCCACCCGCATTTTATTGAATCCATCAAAATGATTCCGTCCATTGATTCTATTTAACAAGTCCGTCGTATATCCATTTGCCATTGTGCCATTTTGCCATTGTTGAGTTTGTCACAGTCAAGCCCTGCTAGCCAAGCAATTCTAGACCGTCTACCGACCATCCTTATTTCCCTTCTTTTCCCAACAAATCCACCTTGCTGTCGCCAAGAGCAGATTAACAGAGCCTCGTTGCCTCGTTCATCCAACACCACTCATACCCGAACGCGGTCTGGATTTGAGTCTGGACTCTTTCGGAATGCCATCAGGCCGGCTATCAGGCATAACATCCGGTCTCGACTGAAGAACGCCCGTCACATGTGTGATCAAATTTCAGAGAGTGGAAGCAGATGGAAGCTATTTGCTTCTCTGAATTCTATCGACTCGCTAGATGCTTCCTTTGATTAGACTCGATACGGGTCTGAAGGATTCCAGCACCGGGTTCAGCGTCTTTGGCCGCCTCGTCTAGCACACAGTAACCAAGCTCGCCTCTGGTACCCCCCCCCCCCCCCCCCCCCCCCCCCCCCCCCCCCCCCCCTCCCCCATCTGAAGCCGGCATCTACCGCTGGCCCGCTGCAAGTCATCTGGACGAGGGTTGCCCAATAGAGACGAGGAAGCGCCGAGGGCAAGGAGCCATGTCAGGCAGGAGCAGCTTCCATTTCCATCAACTGGCACGACTGGCACTCAACTGGCGCCCCTCCTTGCACTCCTTGTCAGTCGCAGTGCTGCCACATCCCACATGGAAGTCATCTGTACCCGAGACTAGCCCGTATCAGCCAATGGCCCTTCGCCTGAAAAGAGGACAATCTTTGTGTTGCTTTCCCGTGCCTCTTCCACAAGTGCGTGCTTTTGCGAATACTTCTTCTGCGACCACAAAGCTGCTGCCCCTGCTGCCCTACCGTCTCCTCGTGCCACCATCTCCCAACCGTCCCGCCCACGCCCACGCCCGCGGGCTCTCCCTTCATCAGCGTCAGACCAACGACATCCGGTACTATCATTCCTCTTTAACAAAGCCCACCACACAAGTTCGCGAAGCTCGGAGCACAGGCAGCGCTGCCCTTTCTCCCATTGCTACTAGGCAACTGAGAGGCACCCGTACTACAACCATCATGGCGAGCGCGAGTGCGTCAACCGGCAGTCCTGCGGGGTCAGATCCCCTCCATCCAAAGGTCAACATGCCGCGAATGGTCTACGGCACAGCCTGGAAGAAGAACCGTACCGCCGACCTGGTCTACCAGGCCATCAAGGAAGGCTTCCGCGGTATCGATACGGCCGCCATGAAGCGACACTACAGCGAGGAGCTGACGGGTGAGGGCATTCGGAGAGCCATCAAGGACGGAATCGTCACCCGGGAGGAACTATATGTAAGTTGTCTGACCATCATCCACCTGGTTCATTTGCTCGTTAGAGCCACGTAAACTGACACAAATATTTTGACAGATCCAAACAAAGTACACCCCCCACGACGACGCCTTCCTAGCCGAACCAGCCCTCTACCCAACCATAACCTCGCAAGTCCTCGCCTCCGTGACCTCCTCCCTGCGAGACCTCGCCCACAGCGAATCCGAAGAGGACACAAGCTACATAGACTGCCTAATAATGCACTCCCCCTTCCCCGACCCAGTTTCCACGCTCGAAGCCTGGACGGCCTTACAGTCCTTCGTCCCGCACCGCATCCGCTCGCTGGGCATCTCCAATATCACCCTTCCCGAATTGCAGTACCTGGTCGCCGACCCGCGCGTGACGGTGTACCCGACGGTGATCCAGAACCGGTTTCGCCGCGCTGAGCGCCGGTGGGACTACGAGCTGCGCCGGTGGTGCGTGAACCAGAACAGCACGCGCTGGAAGGGCGAGAAGAGGACGCGCTACCAGGGGTTCTGGACACTGACGGGGAACAGGGGCGATTGGCCAACTCAGAAGTTTGTGAGGGAGTTGGCGGCGGCGGTGCCTAAGACGGGGGAGGAGCTGGAGGCGCTGGAGGCGGAGGCGGCGGCAGAAGCAGAAACAGAAGAACAAGAAGAAGGGGAACAACAAGGTGGGGGTGGCCTTGTAGACGGGGAGCCAACAGGGACAGGGGATCTTGAGAGCGAAGATGGGGAGTTGGGGATAAGTCTGGAAGCCGCCTGGTATGCGCTAATCATACTGGGAGCGGACGTGGTGGTCTTGAACGGGACGACAAGCCAACAGCACATGAGGGATGACCTGGAATGTTTAGACAGGGTAGACAGGTGGAGGAAGACGCCGCAGGGGAAAAAAGTGTGGGATAGGTGTTTTGAAGGGTTCAAGGCGTTGGTGGGGATGCCGCCTTCTTGACCGGGCTGTGTCGGATGTAAGCGCGACTTAAGAGGGTGAGCGAGCGAGCATGATTGGTTGGTGGATATGTAATAGAGGATGGATCTTGAGTGGGGGTCCGTGGATGACGTATCTGACATACTGGCGATGTCTTTCTCATCCATATACTACTGTTGACCCTTAGCGTCAGGGAGGCAGAAATTCAGGATGAACGGAACTGAACTTGGACGGCGACAAAGGGGGCCCAACGGAACCGGGGATGTTAATGGATAGATGATGGTGAGCAAAGAGGCATTACGGATACCAATGACTTCCCTCCAATATACCAAAACTGATTTTGCTCTGTGAGCACTGCATTACTATACCTCAAAGAAAAAGGAAAGGCGCTTCGTCCAGAGTGAAACCGCTTCGCAACTTTTACAAGTAGAAAGTATGTAAACAACCCTAACCCGTGTGGATTGCCATAAAAAAGGGGCATCAATGAAGCAACAACGCACCAGATGGGTGGCAAAGGAACGTCTGCCTACACCATCATCACACCTGTACGACTACAAATATTGGTGACAGCGACATTCTCGCCAAGGCTAGCGGATCAAATCACTTCTTCCCATGCCAACCAACAGATAGCTCAGATTTCCAAGCCTTCACCACCATATTTCTTACTGATAAACTGCTGAAACCCATCCTTTCAACTTGCTAGTCATTCACAACTTCTCTCCTGCTAACCGTAACTAAGTCCATACAGCCAAGCCAATCCTCAACTTTACTCAAACGTCCATCCTCTACCCTGACATCCCAAAATCCCACCTCCCAGCAGCACCCAACACACCTCACATCACTCACTTAATCAGCACTAGCCCGAGCCAACGCCTCAATCAAATGCGGCGGCAGCCTGTACCTCAACTGGCTCGTATACGTCGTCAAGTCCACGGTAATCTGCTTCAATTTTGCAAGCATCTCGCGCGCCGTGCCGGCATTGCCGACGAACTGGCCGGTGAGCAGCCGCTCGCGCTGGCGCGTGCAGCAGATGATGGTCCACATGATCAGGTTGGGCACGTTGATGGCTACGGACTGGGGTAGGGAAGAAAACTTGGATGCGTAGGAGCGGATCTTGGCTGGGTCGCCCATGCAATCGTCGGTGGGGAGGATGTCGAGGGAGCGGATTACCTGTGAGGGGGGRGGGGGGGTTAGTATATGGTGAGGTGGGTGGGGGTAGGTGGTGGGAGATACTTGGTGGGTGGATGGGGATAGGGGAGGGGGGGAGGGGGAAAAGGGTATAAGGGGAAAAGGTAATGGGGAAAAAAGGGGGTGGGGGGAAGTAAACATACATCAATAGCCTGGGCCCACTCGTTACGCTGAATCATCTCCTTGATCTCGCTCATCTTCAACAACAGATTGCACGCAATCCTGTTCTGGTCGCGGATATGGTTCAAGAACATGGCATCGCGCTCGTACATGGACATCATGGTGCGGGCCAGCTCAACGGGGTCGTCGATCGCGGCCAGGCTGAGGCTGGTTCCCTGCTGCGCGTTGGCAACCTCTCCCTCGGCACGGGGCTTGACGGGCACCAGGCGCAGAGGATCCTCGCCAATCTCGAGCGAGACGGCCTCGCTGAGGGCGCGGCTGACGATGGCGATGACGGTGTCGTAGTCGCCCGCCAGGTGGTAGAGCAGAACGGCGTCCGTCGTCCGGCCGTTGTCGTCGGCGTAAGTGGCGGCTTGGTGGGTGATTTGCGTGACGAACTCTTGCTCGTGGCCCAGAGCAATGAGGGAACCGCGCTGCTCGATAACGCCGGGGATGCGGTGGCCGTCGGGCTTGATGTCGCCGATAAGCTTGCTAAATTCGCGGGACTCGAGGACAAGCTCACGGAGAGCCTCGTGGCAGAGTTGGGCCTGTGCTTGGCCGTTGCCGGCGGCGTCGTCGGCGTTGAGGCAGATGAGCACCAGATAGTCGACGGCAGAGGCGGCGTTGGCAGCGCGGAAGTCGCGAGTGTAGTACCCCAGCATTCTGCCGAAGTTGATCTGCGGGAGACCACGGGTGCTGTAGGAAAGCAACTCGTTGCCGGTGGTGAAGGCATCGGCGGGACGCAACAGGCCGTAGTAGCTGAGGGCGATGGCGAAGTGGACAGCATCGACATAAGAGAAGGGGTAGAGATAAGCAATAGCCTGCTCGAACATTCCCGCAAGAATCTGCATGAAGAAGAACATGCCGAAGCTACCATTAGTATCCTCGGCAGGGCTCTTGGGGAAGTGCTTGAGGCCAATCTCCTTGATGCTGGCCTGGAGCTCGGGAAGACCGTACGATTCGCCGGCAATCTCGAGCTCCTTGGCAGACTCGCGGGCGAGGTTGAACTGCAGCCAGATCCAGTCGTTGACATCTGTGTTGAGGTTGTCAAGACTCCTGTTGCTAACATCGCACCGGCCGATAATCTTGTAGCAGGCCATGCGGAACGGGTCGATAGTGCCTTCGGGAGCGTTGCGGATGCGCTGGTTGTACTCGCTGGTACACCGATCTTGCATCTGGCGCTTGAGCCTGCGATCTTCGCTAGAAGCATAACTGTTGATGTAACCTGGGAACGTCCTGTCGATACTGCGGAAGTGATGTTGCATGTCGTTGACGTACGTAGCCGCCTCGTTCACGAAACCAGCGCGCAACAGATAAAAAACAACAGCCCAGATGTACTCGCCGTTGACAGACTGGAGGTCGGTGTTGTCGGGAACCAACGTCTTGCGAGCAATACGGAGCCTGATGAACGCCTTGATCTTGCTGACAACGTCGGGCTTGCCTCCAAGGTTCGCGTCCTGGGGATACTTGGCAATCAAAGCGTTGACCTCGTCGAAGAACTGCTTCTCCAAGTACCGGTTGGCGCCGTCGAGGATCTGCTTCCTCATGTCGACAGCATTCTTGGAAAGGGTGCTGGGATCCAGGTATTTCTTGGCAAACGCCCGTTCCTTTGGTACCTGATCCAGATGAGGGTTTTCTCCGACAATCTCCATCATAGCCCGATACGCCTCGACAATGTGCGGCGCATGCTTGTCACCAGACCTGCTCTCCAGATCCGCGAAATCGCGGCAAACATAGACGGGCTCCTTGTGTTGCCGGGCATCATTGATGTAGCGGACTTGCTCGGAAAGCTTTTCCTGCTTTTCGCGAAGGAATCGGTCCTCCACCGAGCCGAATGTGCTGGCAGAGGTGCCAGCGTCCTTCTCGACATCAGAGAACTCTGGGGCATGAGAGCCAATCCGGCTTGGCGTACCAATGATGGAGCGCTGCAAGCCTGACCTCGCGTTCTGGGTAGCGCGAGGGGTCTGAGAGCCTCTGCGACGAGAACGACCAAACCCTCCCTCACGGGCCGAACCATTGGCACGCTCGGCCTCGTTCCTGGGCTGAATACCGAAGTGTTGATAGATACGTTTCCGTTGTGCCTCCCACTCCATCGTCACGTTTTCCTCCAAGAAGCTGTCGAAATCGCGGACGGACCGTTCCAGGCCGTCCGAAATCATGCTCAGGGTCGTCTTCTGCTGCAGATTGGACAGGTATGTCTCAACATCCACCTCGTCCCTAGCTCCATATCCGGCCTGTTGCCTTTCCGCCCGTGCCCCAAGGCCAAAGGCGCCGAGATCTCGGATAGCAGCGCCTGGGTCGACGCCGGACGCGGCGAGGAAGTAGTGTGCCTTTCCATCAACGGGACGACCCTGTGTCTGAGGACCGACCTTCTTGAGTTTCTGACGAAGATCACCAAGACCGAGCTGGAGACTTGGGAGGTCGCCGAGCGCGGTCTCCCCTTCGGCCTGCTTCTTGTTACGGGCGAGCAGGCTGTCAAAGAAGGCGCCGCTGGTCTGGTTGACGGGTGTAGATGTGTTGGCGGGGGCGGCGTTGTTCGTAGCTCCGAAGAGACTGGCGCTGGCGGTACCGGGGGCTCCCATGGTGGCAGATTGTTGCGTAGATGTAGCTGGGGCACCGAAGAGCGAGGGCTTGGCGGTCGTTGTCGAGGTGTTGCCCAAGCCACCAAATAGACCCCCAATGGTTCCGGTAGCTGGTAGTTGATTGGCAGTGGTAGTCCCCAGATTTCCAAAGAGACCACCAGTCGCTGGCTGGGTAGTAGTCGTGGTGGTGCCTGTACCGAATAGCGATGGTTTGGCAGCCGTGTTCGAAGCAGTGGTTCCAAACAAACCGCCCGTGGTTCCTGCTTGGGTCGTCGCGGTGCCGGCTATCGCAGCTGGTGTGGTTCCGAACAGGCCACCGGTGGCCGGAGCTGTCGCAGTCGCGGTGCCGCCGAAAAGAGAGGGAGTCGCCTGAGTCGTCGCGGGCTGCGCGCCGAATAAACCGCCAGTCGCTTGAGCAGTACCTGTCGTGCCGGTCTGGGCCGTGTTGGTCGCCGGGGTTCCGAACAGCGAGGTGCCAGTGGTGGTGCCAGCAGTACCACCAAACAGAGTGTTGGTTGCTGGCGCGCTCGTGGTCGCTCCGCCCAGGTTGCCGAAGAGAGACATGGTGGTAGTGTCGATTTGGACCAAAGAAAACCGACGGCGTGTGTGGAAGATGCGGATGGACGCGTTTGGTCGACGCGCGTTTGCTGTGCTGGTCTAGCAAAGCGGTGCCGTTTGGAGTCTTTTTGGTGTTTTGTTGTTTTGCGTCGCCTTGTCGATTTGTTTTTCTTGAATTGGCACCGCGAAGGCGGCAGCCCCAAAGCTTTGATGTGGGGCGCCAAGATGCAAGTACATCTACTTCCCGCTGCAAAGCGCTGCCGAGTCAAACAAAGTACTGGGTACCTGCATGGTCTACGCATTTGCTTCCATCCCAGGTTCGACAGCAGCCAGGACCAACGCCCAAAGGAGCCAGGCACTGCCTTTCAGGTACCAAGAACACTACCGCTTCCACTCACTCGATTTGGTTTTGCTCAACAGGTATAGCGCCGGGTATAACTAGCTTTCGACCAATGTGCTAGTGAGCTGATGTGGGTCACAAGGTTTCTCGGGAACGATCCAGTGATAGGATTGGTTTGAGTAAAACCATCAGTCATGCCACAACGAAGGCATCGTCATCCAGATCATTAGCACCCGAGTTGATTGATGGCATCTATTGATTTACTGCCCACTAGGTAACTCTAAAAATCCACGCCAATTCCAGTTCTATATCTCCTGCCAACATCCTGTACTCCTCTAGTTGGCCTCTTGACCCTCGAGCGATGACCCCTTGAGGGCCGCATCGACCTTCTTCCTATACTCCTGCTGCGTCCTAGCCTGGTCAAGGAAGATCTCGTACTTGGCATCCAGCAGCTTCTTCTCAGCAGGATCACCGCGAGACCAGACCGTCTTGCCCGGCTTGCTCATGCGGTCCATGATATCCCACAAAGGCTCGGTTGTGCCATCCGGCTTGGCGCTGGCCGCCTTCGCTCCCAGCATGGCCGCTCCGTGCACCACCGCCGCGTTGACGTAACGGGGGATCAAGACGGGCATGTCGCACGCCGTGGCAATCAGGTCCATCAGAATCTCGTTTTGGCATTGGCTGCCCGACATGAAGATGCTCTTGATGGTATGCCCAGCAGCGTTCATGGCCTCGACGATCTGCCTCGTCTGGAGGGCGATGAACTCCATTGTGGAATAGTACAGCAAGGCCATGCCGTCCTTGCTCTTGTCGTTGCTCATGCCAATGATGGCGCCACGCATGTTGGGGTCAGCAATGGGCGAGCGGTTGCCCCAGAGGTCGCCGTAGAAGAAGAAGTGTCGGACCAGGTATGAGATGGATGGCGCGTTGGTCTTCTTGGCCATTTCCTTGAGGTGTTCATTGAGGTAGTCGTAGATGTTCTTGCCGGCAGCTTCTGCCTCCTTGAGGGTTTCGTCATATGCGACATGCGTCTCCAGCATGTGCTTCATGAGCTCGCCTGTGGCCGACTGGCCTCCCTCAGCCATCCAATAGCCCGGGATCAAGACATCCCGGTACGGGCCCCAAACTCCGGGCACGAAAACCGGACCCTTGGACATGGCGAGATGGCAGGTCGATGTGCCAGCAACGGCAGCTAAACGGGTAAAGGCCTGCGATACGTCGTTGGGTGCTACACTGTCGTCGAGCTGGTCAGGGGACAGCTTGACCTTAGCTCCAACTGTTCCAATCCACCCGGCGTATGCGTCGATAACACCGCTTCCAATGGCAATGCCAGCGGGTAGGCCAAGCTGTTGGGCTGCCTCTTCAGACAAGCCACCAACAAGCTCACCAGCGCTCATCCAAGAGCCGTTCTATTTAATGGTTAGCCATTTCGTAAACAGTCAGCTCGCGGATCAGGCACTCACTACCCCGTCAACGCCGCCCATCCTGATGAAATTATCTTTTACGAGGTCTCCCAGACCAATGGTCTCATAAAAGTCCTCTTGCCATCCCTTCACACTACCATCGACGCCCACGGGCACGAACCCCTGCTTACACACAGTGCTGCAGAAGCTTCGGGTCTCCTTCCCAGTCGCCAGGTAGGTCAAGGCATCCGTCAAATCGAAGAACTTGCAGCGGGCAAATAGTTCGGGCGGCATGTTGTTCTTGAGCCAGAGGACCTTGGGGATCTCCATTTCCACGCTCATCTGGCCGCCGACGTAACGGAGCAAGTTGTGGTTGGTGTTGTTGATTTTCTCCGCCTCCGCCAAGGGGCGATGATCGAGCCACAGGATGACATTTCTGTCATTGCCGTCGTTCTTGAAATCCGGACCGGTGATGGGAACAGGTTCGTTTGTGTCGTGGGTGAAAACGGCCAGCGAACATGTGGCATCGAATCCGATTCCTTTCACAGAGTTCGGGTCCACTTTGGACTCGGCCAGGACCTGCTTCACGCAGTAGCAGATGGCATTCCAGATGTCTGTCGTTGATTGTTCCTGAATGAGACGTCAGTGTCTGAGTTGGGGAGATCTTGTTGTCCCTCCTTTTCCCACATACATAATGCGAGCCTTCATAGCCCGAGGAAGGCGTCCATAGCTTGATGTTTTGGGTTGCGAGTGCCTTGATGTCGCCCGTCGAGTCGATGATACAGGCTCGGGCTGAACCTGTTCCGACGTCGATGCCAATGTAGTGATTCTGTGCCACTCTGCGGTAAGTTTCGTGTTCTCGGATGACATGTAACGGCAAAGATTTCCCGAACCTGTGAAGACCTGTTCCCGAGTTAGCGGGTGACGTTTCATGGTAGTGAGTGAGAGTTGTCTGTTTCCACTTACGACATAGCTTTCTCTATTTGGTGAGGCCGAGGGATGACGGGAAACCGAGCTGATAGACCGCCCGCGTTTTGTTTTAAGGTCCTGGCGCCTTGACTATGAAATTCGAATCGAAGAGGAATATCAAAATCGAAAGAAAAAAAAGATCTCGAGATGGGAAGCTCCAGGAGCTCTAGCTCTTTGTACCTGTTGGATCGCGGGGAGGACCGCATGACGTGAAGGAAGCGATTAACCGGCTATAGCATGTACCCCACACTCCCCCTCATAGAGCAACTCTAGCTCTACCGATAGGGCTCTTTCATCCCACTCTATAGCTTCTTCTTCTCCGAACTTCTCCAGTGTCATCCCGCCATCTCAGTCAGGTACCCGGTAAACGCGTCCGGCTAGAACATGACTTATCAACCAAAGAACCAGGTCATCGGACTCGCAGAGATATCGAGGGCTTGGGAGAATTGCTAGATCAGCACGTTGATCTCCGTGTTTCCGAGACGATGCAGCGTTCCAGGCGCGGCCAGGCGTTGGCTTCCCCTCCTTGGCGGTCGCCCCGAGATGCATCTCCTGGGGTCCAAGTGGTTTGTGGTGTTATTCGCTTGTGTTTTCTATCAGGACTTCCCGTGATCTTCATCTGGCATATCTCGGTGTACAAACGAGTGAAGATCGAACACCCGACGGCTTGAGCTCCTGGCGATGGCATATGATGCCTGGAAAAGAGGTAACAGCCGGTGGTACCAAAGGTCGAGGTTGTCTCGGGGAAAGGGACGCCGAAAACAAACGTGGCGGCCCACCCTCGGCGCTGTCCGTGTCCGACTTTGTTTTGCGGCGGAGGTTCTCCGGGGTCCCGCTATTCGGGCTGAGATTGTTACGATCTCCCGGCCACGAGCCATTGACTGTCCGGTTCGGTCTTTGAATCCTACAATGATCCCAAATTCCGGTGTGTTGACATTGAGTTTGTTGTTGCAGCTGATGCGAAACTTCCTTGACGGGACAGTGAGGCGCAAACGGCTGGTGATAGCAACCTAACCTGTAGAATAGTGCCTGTGCGGTAGGCGATAGTGAATTGCAATCGGGGCGCGGGGTGCACTAACAATTCTTTCCCAAATCTTCCAAACGCACAACAGGCAGCAACGGCATTTCACGCTTTGCAACCACCAACCCCCGGTAGAACGACGGAATCTAACTGCGATTCAATCCAGCGATGGCATCCCATGATGAGATCTGGGACGACTCTGCCCTAGTGAACTCATGGAACGAGGCATTGGCAGAGTACAAGGTAAGAGCTCCACCTATCGAGTTTACCTACCGATAATCTAGAGCCAGCGGCGTTGGCTAACCACAGACATCCACGCTGCACAACAGAAATATCACAGCATACACGCTGAAGGAGCTGCACTTCCCGAAGGTGTCGCTGGTGACTTCAAGTTTGTGATCCAACCGCCAAACCAAGTCTGGAAATCGAATCGAGACTAAACGTGATATTTTTTTCAGGGGTCAGAATGCCAAGCCTAGTGCTGCTACAGATGCCCATCAGCAAGAGGGAGAAGAGGTGGAAGAGGTAGAAGAGGGAGAGGAGATGGAGGAGGACGGCGCGGTAGCCGCTGTTGAAGTGAAGGTGAGTGAAACTGAAGTGGAAATTCCTCTTTTCAAATTAGTTTTGTCAAGCTTGCAGTCAGATGGATCAAGACTAACCGAGAAATAGACTGGACCCATCAACGCAGTCCAGAGTGGACTGGCAATCCAGCAACCAGCTACTGCTACTGCTGCTCCTGGACCTCCTGCCACCACCGCGGCGAGCTTGCCCGGTCCCGGGCCCCAACTGATGTTGGGTTCTGTGCAAGATGAAGAGCTCAAGAAGCTCTTGATGTCATGGTACTACGCAGGTACGTTATGTCCAGATCTTGGAGACAGACAACACCGTTTTTGCTTTAAAAATGAACTTGAACATGAATTGCTGACATGATGTTTCGTTGAAGGCTACTACACCGGTCTTTACGAAGGGAAACAAAAGGCTTTGCAGGAACGGCCACAGAAGTAGTAGTCGTCGACGAACTAGAGTGTTTTCGTCGCGTTTTGCTTCTACTAAGCACCGTTGTACGGTTGTGATGGGAGTGAGAGTTTGACATCCACGACCACGTGGTATGTCCGGGAACTACGCAACCGCAATGGCAACGAGGGGATAATCTTCAGGAGGAGAAAAACGGAAATGATACCCACATTCTTAAACACTTTTTGTCGTCAGCATCTGAACTGGATCTCATCAGGATGAGAATTTGAAAGCTCAAATGCGGAAAAGACGATGAATTGCTAAAGAAAAAGCGCAGGGATTACAAGAGTCTGGACCACAATCGGCCCCCCTGGAAGAAAGGGAGCGGAACATCGATTATAGGCTGCGTGATCGACTACCGAAGGTAACCACTTGCGACGGTCTGTGTTCCATCATGAATAGCTCCGTGCCCAAGCCGGGCTTGCCGGGGTTCAACGATACCGATGGCTGTTTTTCATGCTATGTCGTCGATGTTGAAGAGAAACACTCTTCTCGCGCGTTCTCGTCCGTTTCTTTACTTGCTGCTCGGTCACATCATGGCGTATTGAGAAAGAGATAGGTCGGCGGTCAGTCCAGGAAACAAGACACATTGTAGCTGCTATATCATAGAGGACCGATGCTCCATTCTTGTTCCTACATAACTGACTTGTATACTGTTCAAATCATACGTAGTCTTCCAAGCCCAATTTCTTCTCCAAGAGGCATGCAAAATCGCCGAGCGTGATATGAACCGGGGTAGCATACCCGCTACTCTGCCAGCCCGCTTAGCCAAGTTACCTCCGACCGGCCCAAGAAACATCCGTAAGTTGCTTTACGACGTCAAGTGGGCCTTTCATCTTTAGCTTGCCTCTACCGCAGAATGACTGCCATAAAGGCACATGCTTTCAACTCAGTCATTGAGGGTTCGTGGAGGTGATGTATAAACATAATCTGTTTGACTTGGTATTGCCAAGAGAAACACCCTACTTCTCAGTTATCCGATCACTAACATCGGAACTTCAGGACGAGACCCAAAGACAAGGAAACCAATGTCACTTGGAGGACTCGTTATGTTGAACTTGAAAGGGGTTCCTCTAGTCCTTTTAGGGTTTAAAGGGGAGAGCTAAGCGCGTAGGGTTTCAATCGGTTGCCCGTTACAGATACCGCTAATTCTCGGTCGATATGGTTTTACTCAAAGCTGGGCTCGGTCTTAAGCAACCTTGCGACCCGCATCAGCGCGCGAGAGGATTGGTCAAAATCTTTTATACCCGGCCCTATACCTGTTTGAGCAAAACCACATCGACTGCGCAACGCTTGCGGTTCGCTTGCTGCTAGATAGGGCGAGACTTCTTGAGCAAGATTCACTCCTCCAAATTATTGCCATTCACATTGTTACTGGCCTTTTCCCCTCAGGATATAAGAATAACATTGTTAGAAATCGGTAACAATTCATTGAACTCTTATTTTTTGACAGAGCATGGTCAAATTGGTGGCTCTCCAAAACTCATCAAGTACCTCCTTATCAACCAACGTCAAAGCGCTCGCCCAGAGCTGGATCCCAAAAGCCAAAACACGCTCTGAGACGAATCTGTCACAGCACCCCTAGGGCCAGGGGCACTACCTTACTCCGTGACCTGCCCTACCCCGTCCTCAGTGAACATGCACCCCGGAATGAATCGAGGCTGAGCTATACTACCGTAACCTTTCCACCGGAACCATGAAGAGATTCAGACAATAGCGCCAGGATTAGTGGAAACGAACTGAACCGAGCGCTATCCCAGCTATGGCCCAAGACGCGGAGTACTGCTATAGGTAGCAGCCAAGGGAAAGTGCCATTGTGCCAAAACGCCTCCATCACCTACACAATCCCTGGAAAATGTTTCGTGACAACCTCCTTTTTCTGGCCACTAGTAGTCTGTCCCAAGGGACCCTGTCATTGTTGTTGTTGCCATGACATTGACGCCCCGGATGCCGAATGTTAGTGTGACTGAGAGTGAGATGGAAAGCAATGGCTTCCCTTGCTACGATCATTCATGCTGCATCCCCGGAAATCGTGGGATCCGAAACTTCGAAACGTAAAACCTCAAGAAAGGACTTGTTTCCTGTTCCTCTTCCTCTTTTTCTTCTCTCCCTCTTCTTCATCCATTGTCTTCTCTCTCTGTGTGTGTGTCTATTCCACTCCTTTGTTTTTTCCAGTCCTTTTTCTCTCTCGTCCTTCCTGTTGCGACCTTCGCTTCTTTTACTATCAACAAACGAGCAGGGACTCGCCAATTTGTTTACGTACGACATTATATCCAGATCACTTGCCGTTCATATTCGCACTCCAGCGCATCCCTTTCCCGGTCGATAGGGCACAGAGACGAATTCTCACGAATAAACGATAATACTTCGTCATTCGCGAAAAGCAGAAGGGAACAAGAAGTTTACCGAGAAGGAACCAGAAGGAAGAATAAAATAAGATATACCCAAGATGAAGGTTACGACAGCAGTTTTGGCCGCCTTGAGCATGGCCCCGTTCGCTCTCGGAAAGGTCGCTCAGAACGTTTACCCCAGCGTCCGCCGAGGAGACATCGCCCTCGAAGTCCGTGACAAGGGTAATGACAACCAAAACACCAATGCCAATGCCAATGACAACAAGGACAACAAGGACAAGAACAACGGGAAAAACTCCAAGAAGGCAACAGAGAAGGAGATTGCCGATCTTGCCACGCTCATCGGCCTCACCGCAGGCCTCAACGCTCAGCTCAACCTCCTCTGGGTCAACCTGGGCGGCGGTTCCGTTACCACCATCATCAACTCGGAAAAGACCGTCACCGTCACCGCCACCCAAGCCGCGACGGTGGTCAACGGTGCCGCCGGTGGCGCCGACGCGGTAGCAACAGCACCTCCTGCTGCTAACATGCCCCCCGCCGCTCCCGCGACTCCCACCGAGCCCGCTGGCGTCGCTGCCCCGGCAGGAGGAGCCGGCTCCACGCATACCGTCACGGTCGGCGGACCGCAGGGCCTGGCCTTCAGCCCGGCACAGACGCAGGCGGCCGTGGGCGATACCGTCATCTTCACCTTCCTCAGCCAGAACCACACCGTGACGCAGTCGGCCTTTGATAAACCCTGCGTGGCGCTCCCGGGAGGCATGGACTCGGGTTTCCAGGCCAATGTCAACAACACCGTCAACCCTCCGCCGCAGGTTGCTATGCAGGTCATGGTTGATACTCCTCTCTGTATGTTGTCCCTATTGCTGATCTTTTTTTACCCCTCGACCGACTCGTCTTACTAACACCATCCCAGGGTTCTACTGCCGCCAAGCAAACCACTGCGGCAAGGGCATGGTCTTCTCCATCAACCCTACCGCCCAAAAGACCCATGCTCAGTTCCAAGCCCAAGCCATTGCGCAGAACGGCACTGGTACCGACAGCGGCATCACGGGCGGTACCGCTTCCGCTGCTCCTCCCGCTGCTCCTTCCGCGACCGTTGGCGGTGATACAACCGCCACCGCCGTGGCTGGTGGAGCGGCCCAGGCAACCGGAAACGTCGTGACTGGTGTCGGCCAGGTTAACGCCGATGGTTCGTGCGTATGCGCCGTCTCTTGCGCTGCTGGTTCCTTCCCCAACATTGCAGCCCAGGGTGTGAACGCCTTTGGTGGCGTAGGTGGTGAGTAGTTCGTCTGCATTTCTCGATTCCGTGACTAAAAAGCTAACCTCATTCAAGGTTCCATTCCTAGAGCCATGGCTCTTGGTGCTCCTGCTGCCTAAGCAAATGGCTTGGATGTGAGCATCTGATGCGTGGGGCGTTTCTGACAAAGTCAACGATAGAGAAGGGAATGCCATGTTCTTTTTCTGTAGTATCAACGATGCTACTTGTATATTTTAGCTTTTCTTGACCGTGCTGATCAGGTCACCAAACACGCCTTCCCCGTGAGGATGTTGTTTGCGAGTTGGCCTGTATTATCAGTTCCCGCATAAAGGGGCAAGGGACAGCGTTTCGGTGGACGCATATGACTGGGTCGTATTCTGGATGTCGCTGGAAGCGTTACACACATTAATAAATCTTCTTTTTTGCGAGATGTTGTCCCTCCTTTGTTCTTACCTTGTTTCTCAAATGCCGTAAGAATCAACAAAGGAGCTACGATAGTGAGGTCAGCCAAAAGACAGAAGTTTGACAAGCTAATTTGTACACATGCAAAACAGTGGTAAGGACAACCATAGCCGACCGAGCATGCATCGGCCCACGTAGAGAACAGCGTTCCGGGGTTGATATTGCTTCCAAGAAAATGTGTCAATTCAAGATGATATTCCCACGCTCACGCCATGAATGCCCAAGCTTTGCTCCAATAAATCAAGATACTCCCCAAGTCTTCCTCCCTGGTCTGTGACGCCGTAAAACACTCCGAACGGTATAAAGATGGATGGAAAGACCGATCCCGGTTTGATAGACACGGGGGCATTCTCGCAACTGCTCATAGTCGCTGTAGACTATGGAGATAGTTGCTCGTTCGTTCGTCCGTCCGTTTCGTTGATGGGTATGAGGTGAATAGAGATAATCGCGCATCGAGATAGACGAGTTCCCGTTGATCAGATTCGTATCTCCTCCAACCACGTTGGTAGTTGGGCTGTTTGAGATGGCAAGTTATTTCTTCTTGGCAGCCTCAGCAGCCCTCTTCGCGTCGGCTAAGTGGGAGAAGGATAGTCAGCAAGGGAGTAAATACGGGGCTATCAGTGCGATGACGATGATCGAAGAGATGGTGACTTTATGTCATAACGGGCGGGGGATAGCACGGAGACGCAGAGGATAGAACATACCGGCCGCCTGCTTTGCCCTCATGAGGGCGGCGACAGTTTCCTTGTCGCGCTGCATCTCAGTACCGCTCTTGCCATTGACCTTCTTCTGTTGCGAGGGAAAAGGCGGACATTAGCAAAGCCCTTGGTTGATGTCATTAATCGCTGTTGAGAAACATACCTGAGCAGCTTGCTTCTTGAGGTTAGCCTCACGGGCCTTCTCACGCTGGTTGCCGCGGGACATGGTGTTTGGTGATTCGCGGTAAAAGGATGACGAAGCGAAGAAATTAGACGCGGTAAGTAGCGCGTGCGGGTAAAGGCAGGGCGAAGTCGAAGAATAGAATTAAGGAGCGTTTCAAAAGTCCGTAGACCCGGTCGGGCGGTTGTTGTGCTCCCTGGAATATCGCGCGATGAGGAGAAGCTGGGAAACTGGCTGGGTGGGTGGTCAGGAGATCCGAGAAGACTTCAAAAGGTTGGCTGGCGTCCGTGTTCAATTTCTGGGCGCTTCGGCGGGAAGCGGTTGGGGTCGGACAAAGAACTAAAGGCCTGGTGGTCAGGGCGCGACTTGGTGGCCAATAAAATTTTCAGCTTTGCTAAGAACACCACTGCGCTCCGGCACCTCTGCGTTAGGGATCGGGCGCGGTGGGTCATTGATCGGTGTACCTACTGGAGGAGGGGGGTCTTACAATCTGTACTTGGACACCTCGAGAACGCCCGATGTCTAAGTAACTGATTGAGTGTCCCGCCCTACGAAATGTCTAAATTTCCAAACGTTTGAAATATCCAGATGGTCAAAAGACTGTAGACTGATGGTTAGATAGCTACCAAATCCCTCAAAAGCGAAACGTTAGTTTATTTAAATATTAAAAAAAGTCGAGAGCTCTAAGTACAGGGCACTAAATACCAAGCTGTCAAAAGACCGTTCGCGAATAGTTCGTAAGACCCCCCCTCTCCCAGTACGGTAAGCGCGGGGAACTGAAATCGGGAAGTCGGGAGAGTAATCTTTTCTCGGCTTGTGCGCCGTCGGTTTGTTTACACATTCGTTTGAATGCCCTGAATGTCTAATCTCAACGCCAGAAGGAGCCGTGATATCACCTCCCACAAACGAGTTTGAGGTAGTTTGAGTTACTGAAAAGGTCCGATACCGCCGGGGTGGTTGTGGCTGTTGGGCAGTGGGCACGAACCACCTCTGGGAGAAAGAGAGACAGAATCAAGAGCAGTCACAACTCACAAGGAATTCTTGATACCTCGACGCCATGCGGAAGACTTGAAACTCCCATGACGCCTTGCCTGGCCTGCGTAGGGACATCCAAGAGTTTTCATGTTGATTTTGAAACCTCAACTTTTATCTTTTGATATCGGAACTCGTCGGCGCTGTCTTGGATCATCAGGAACGCCCAGAGTAAAAGGATCCACATGGAGCATTGTCATTGCTAGCGCCACTCGGCAGTACCCGAACGCACGCACATTGTTGGTGCATCACTGATCCATGGACAGTTGCTCTGCTCAGAAATCCAAATATTTTTGCCATGAACGAAGGATAGATATCGGACCTAACATGACTAATGACCTGCGCACGAAAATACAGATCGATTTTACGACTTTTCGCATTTGTTTTCCAAATACTTGCTACTATTCTGGAGCATATGCTTGGGCACAATGGACAGGCATTTCCACGTGGACTTTGGAACAATAAGGTACCAAGGCCAGGTGCAAAGCTGAAACGGGCCTCGAATATCGTCAACCAATCGACCGGGCGAGTTCACCCCAACTTGAAGATGAGTTCAGTCACTGTCTAAATCAACCCCGGCAACCATCGAGTAGCATCCTTGGCCGTCTCCCTGCAAACATGCTCGCTTCAAAGAGGCGGCTGCAGGGGCATTGGATGGGAGTTGATCTGCACGTCTTTTTTTATGCGCTGTGGGAGCCGCCTTGCGTCCACTGACTGGTTCAAACGTCGAGGCCGTGGAGCCATTCCTAGCTCGCCAGATATCTGGGGAAACTGGACGAGGATGAGAGAAAAAGAAACTCTGAGGCAAGCAGATCTGACTGGCCTGTTAAACCTCATCCCACGGGTCCTCACATCCGGCTCAGTCCAGAATACTCAAAATCCAAGTGGGACGACTTGACTCCTTGAGCGCCTACTGCTTCATTGGCCATGAGAGATTCTTCGAAAAATAAGACCCATGCGAAACACTAGATCCTTGCCGTCTCTATTGATGTGCCGGACCGTCAATCTTTCAATCCTATTGTTCGACGGAACATTGCCTTTGTAAGAGCGGGTGCGTCACTTCTCTGCCGTCCGATATATCAGTAGACTCCCCATTGTGTCCTTTGCATGTGGTCCACCTACTCCCCATTCATCCGTATGAACAATTCGCTCCCTTTATTCAACCACTCGTAGCCCTATTGTCCTTGGGAGACAATGGCCTTGAGCCATCCTTAGCCATTCATTTCTTATTGTTACATAAATCCTCGATAGAACCCAGACCTCTACGGTCTCTACTTGCTTTTTACGCCTTTCCTTGCTTACCTGTTCCCCCGGATTCTTCCCCCCTACTCTTCGACAGAGAAAAAAGATCACCACCAACATCTGCTAGCCAGATCCATCTTCAGTCAAAAACACAAGAAATAGCAATCTGCAGGTCAGAGGGGCTACGATAGCGGTCTCATAAAACCAATAATTGTGAGTCAATATGCACGAGCACGAGCAGCACGACGACGAGAACCAGTATCCTGTACCGGACAGGACTGACCCGAACCCAGAATCAGCACTCGAATACGAGGATCCCGAGATGCTTCCCACGATCAAAGGTACCGGCTACCTGGTCCTCAATGGACTTCGAGCTCTCACTCTCATTGGCCTCGCCATGGCCATGGCGTCGTCTTGGATCATGATTGTACTCTCCGGCCTTGGTGGACGCTTCGATTTCTTCGACTCGGCTTCTCACTTCTTCGTCTTCGCCGTCGCCATCTTTCTCTTCATCTCCGAGTTGAACATTAGGTCGTTCAGGGGTTTCTTTGCCAGGAACTGGCCCGTCCTATGCCCGACTCACTCGCTGGTATGGCTCGGTCTAGCCATGGTCGTCATGGGCTGCGCCATCATGGGCGATCTGGTCAAGCCGGCCTACTCCATGGACAACCTCGGACTCGCCATGTGGCGCCTCGTACTCGCCTCGGGCATCCTCTCCCTCACTTTCGGCGTCTTCAACGTTGTCGCCTCGCTCATCTTCAATACTTCCGAAGGCGAAGGCAAGATCCGGAGACGAATCACGGCCAGAATGATCCGCAGCCACGGTGACCAAGCCAAGGGCATCATCGAGAAGCAGGACCCATTCCCGGATTACTACAGCAGCCAGAGCTACCCTGAGGATCTGCCGCCGGCGGTGAACAACCACTACTACCCCCCGGCGGTGCAGGAGCAAGAGCAGCCGGAGCTGGACACCACCTTCAAGGCGCGGGCGCACAGGTGGACCAAGGCGGCGTTCCCCAAGAACTTCCGCAAGTCCGGCAGGTTTCCCGTCATCAGCGACCCCATCCCCAGCGTTGGCGTGGTGGCGCCCACTCCTCAGATGAACGCGGACAGCAAGCGATCCGGTGATCATGCTGTCGACCTCGAACGCGGCGACAGCCTCCGCAGCAACCGCAGAAGCAGTGGAGGACGCTTCCCTATCAACACCGGCGCAGGAAGAAACAACAGCCCTCCGCCTCAAAATGACCGCTCCAGCCCCGTCTCGCCGAACGTCCAGAGACCGCCGACTGTGTTGCACCCTTACTACAACGGTGGTAGGAGGAGCCCGAGTCTGTATAGCGATGCGAACATGTCCCGGTTTTAAGTGTCGGCGGGCAGAGGCTGAGGGATAGGTCGTATAATGTGTGATAGGCTGGGATATGAACGACAAGACTTCTTAAGATAGCTGGCATTTCCTTTTTTTTTTCGTTTTCTCTTATTTTCTTTTTCAAAATACCCAAAGTATGAGAGATTCTGCATATGGTCAAGGCGTTTTTGTATTTTCTTGGCTAGGTGCCATCATGAGGAAGCACTCGGAATGCATGGTTAATGGTTCGGTTTCGAAAGAGAATGAGACTCACAAAAGTGAACGCTGGAAATGTCCGAGATCGTGCTGAAATGTATGAAGACTGGTATGCGTCATCGCTTCAGAAGAAATATAAAGACACAATAATATGACTTATGTGAACAAATCAGTGTGTACTCAGTTCAGTCCGTGACCTGCACGTACTGTAGCCCATGGAGTCGTGATGGTGAACATGGATTCAACTTGTCACAGTTGAAGGGGTCCAACTTGCGGATGGAACGTCTGCTTGGTCTGATAAGCTCAGGCAAGAGTGGCCTGTGCATGCCGATAAGATATGCACTCGTATCGCGGCAGGCTAGCGGTACGTACCTCCATCGCAAAGCACATTCACGCACTTCTTGGCCCGCCTGCAGTGGCTCCAGTGTCCACCCTTTGCAAAGCAAGCTGGATTGCGAGGACGGGAGGAGCGACTTCTTCTCGTCACCAATCTTCCCGCCCTCCTTCCACTTTGCAACTCGAAATTGTAAATCTAAGCAAATCGTACATAAACCGCGACAAGTGTCTGGTCTGCAGCTGTTCTCTCGACAACGAACCCACACCCGGTCAACCAAGAGGACAAAGACCTCTCCGAATTGACCCGTCAAAGAATCGCCAGTTCAGCAGCATTCACCCGCCCATCACCACCGAATCACCACGCTATCTCAGCCCATTCATCTGACGGTCTCTGCTCCTCCGTTTTTTTCTGCTGTTCTCTTCGCGCCACATTTGCGACTTGTCGCCTCTTGACAGCCATCTAGAGAATTGTATACCGGCGAGCATTGACTACAAGAAGCACGCTTCGAATGGTGCGTCGATCGTGGTCGGGGTGACACATCAATAGAGGCAGGCCGTGGAGGATTGCGCTTTGGGAAAAGAAGCAAGGACAACACAAAACAAGACAAGGCACAAATTGATCAAGTCGTGACTTCTGGTAGAAGATAAACTATCTGCCTCTACCGTCTTCGAACTTGAAGACCAGGAGAAAAGACTTGCGCCAGTTTGAGCATATCTCTGTGTGTGGTGGTGCATTCCCTTCCGCGCAAGCAGTCTACTGCGACAAACACAAACCAAGAATCTGAAAGGTCTATCCATAGTTGACGCGCGACCTTGCGTCTGTCTCATTGTTCCACGTCTGCGGTACCTGGTATCAGTTGACGCTTTCAACAATGTCCGACGAAGCCGCTGATGTTGCCGAGGATTACCGGCAAGCCCTGGAGGACTTGACCGTAAACTCAAGGATAGAGATCGCGACTTTGACGAATATTGCTCGAGAGAACGCCCACCATGGTTTGGCCATCGCTGAGGTCTTGACAACCCACATCAAAAAGGTACGCCGCCTATTCACCGCGACGGTTCAAGGCATAGACATCTGAGACCCATGAGCAACACCACTTTCTATCTATACGCATGTGTCTAATACTTTACCCAGGTTCCACCTCCACGAACACTACCGGCACTCTATGTGCTCGACTCAGTGGTCAAGAATGTCCCGACACCATACGCCCTATACTTCGGGCCCAAGCTCTACTCGATCTTTATGGGCGCCTATACCAAAGTCGACAACCCAACCAGGCGGAAGATGGACGAGATGCTGAAGACCTGGAAGGAGCCAGTGCCAGGCTCGATATCCACCAAGCCTGTGTTCCCGCCCGAGGTGGTCAAACCGATCGAGAACGCTTTGATCGCGGCCAAGAATGTTGCCCTTCAAGTCAACCAGAGCAGTTACCAAGGGCAGCAGTATATGCTCCGCGGAGCCCGTCCTCCAGCCCCTCCTCACAGAGATACACCAACTCCGCCAAACGTCCGACCAGCGACACAACAACCAGGACAGCAATATCCGCCTCTTAACGGACATATGCCGCCGCACGGAGGAAACGCGGCCTTCCCTATGCGCCCTCACAACGTATGTGCTCGTCTCCCCTTGTTACATCATCTCTGTACCTTGATACTGACAACACTCCCAGGGTCCCGATGTGCTTCCTCCTCGCGCTACCACCCAGCCTCCATATGGAGCCCCCTATCACCAGCCCCAAGCTCCTCATCAGGGTATAAGCATAGAGAGGTTAAGAGACGATATCCAGCAACTCATCGTTGCAGAAAGGGCCGAGTTTGCGCGAGATCCGCTGGACGTAGGTAAACAAACTAGACTGAAGGCCTTGCTGGATCTGCAGACCTTGATTCAGAGGCCAGACGTGCCGCAGGAGCAGTTAATGCTCGTGAAAGAAAAGATCACTGAACTGTCCGTAAACATGCGCAGCGCTGCTACTGCCGCCTCCGCTGCTGCTGGCGTTGCTCCTGTCGCCGCCCCTCACCATTATCCCGTTCCATACACCGCTATCCCAACACCTCCAGTCATTGCCGGTGCTGTTCCTCCTCAAGTACCGGGGGCACGTCCTCCTTCTGCCCCGGCCGTGGCAGGTCCGGGTGCTGGTGCCGGAGGTGCCCTGTCGATAGACTCTTTGTTCGGGCAAGGCGCTCTCGCCGCCTTACTGGCTGGTGCTACCCGAAAGTCTGCCACCCCTACACCATCACAGACCGGCACGCCACAGCCTCCCATCGCGACACCGACACCACCACCGGCTGTACCACCGGTAGCAGGAACTCCTGTTCCGGCCCTCGCCGCTGCCGCTGGTAGCCTGGCAGCCTTGTCACCCGTCCTCGCGGCCGTCCTCCGTTCACAAACACCTACAGTGGCCCCGGCAGCACCACCACCCCTCGAGGCTCCTAAGCCCGCAGCTTCCGCTCCTCCCACCGTTCCCGCGGCCGCACCGCCAGCACCAGGCTCCAACCCATCAGCTTTACTCGCCATGCTCCGACAATCCGGTCTCCTGTCCGGCACCACTCCCGCCCCCGTTCCCGCTCCTGTATCAGCTCCGGCCGCCGCCTGGACCTACACCCTCAAACAATACCGCGGCCCGCACCTCATCAACCGACTCCACGATGACCTCGGCCCCCCCTGCACGCAGTGCGGCCGACGCTTCGGCACCGACGAGGAAGGCCGGCGCAAGAAGACGGCGCACATGGACTGGCACTTCCGGGTGCACCAGCGGGTGACGGACGCGGAGCGGCGCGGACAGCATCGCAGTTGGTGGGTGGAGCAGTCGGACTGGGTGAACTCGTTGGAGGCGATTGATATTGATCATGGTCATCGTGGTGATGCCTCCGCTTCTGGTGGTGCGTCTGGTCACGGTGGTCATGGTAGTGGTGTGCCGGGACAGGACACGCTTAACTATGATGATGATGTGGATGATGATGATTACGACCCCGAGGCGAACTTCAATAATTCTTACAACCCCAGCTCTTTGTACCCAGGTGGTGGTGCCATGGGTGCTGACCATTCGGGAGGCGGTCCTGGGAAAGCCATGCTCGGTCACGGTGGTGGTAGAAAGGGAGGCAAAAGGGGCGGTCTCGACTACATCCCCGTCCCCGAGGATTCCGCCAAAGTCAATAACATGTGCCCCATCTGCCAGGAAAGATTCGAGATGAAGTGGCTCGATGAGGCGCAGGAGTGGGTGTGGATGGACGCTGTTCAAGTGAAAGAGAGGGTGTACCATGCTAGTTGCCATAAGGAGGTGAATGGCAGTGTTGGTGGCGGTCCTGGCGGGGATGGTGGTAGCAATGGGATGATGAGCATGGGCGGGGAGAATGGGTTTGGGGGGAGGAAGAGAAAGGCTGAGGTAAGTTGTCTCTCTTGTCGGTTCTGTCGACTGAATGCATGGCTAACGTACTGAAACAGGATGATGCCTACTCAGGGGTAAAGGGAAGGATAAAATTGGAATACTGAGGGTCAAGGTGCTGGTGAGTGGGAAGGCACAGCTCTCAGGAAAAGGAGGCGTAAAGGAATCGAGCATAGTGGTTGATTGAGTACTGTTGAGCATATGGTTAGCAAAAAGCATGGGTACCGAAAGATTATCCGAATACAAAAGGCGATTCTTCGGATCGTCATTGAGCTAGTGCTCTATCGTTAGGAGCTAGTGCTCTATCGTTACTACCTACCCGTTTATGCTTTTGCCATTCAGGTCGAACCATCAAACGCCTTTCCAGTGCATTGATTTGCCGAAGTTGTAGAGGGCAAAGCGCGATGCATGATTCTGGAGAAGCACAATATGTCATTTGTAAACACTCAAACACTCTCGAAGAGATTTGACTTCGGTCTAGATTCCTGTCATATGCCGACCAAATGAGACCAGACACCATCTACCACAGTACTCATTCTAGCCCCGACATTGATCACGGTGGATTTGTAAAGTATGACCATTATTATGCAGGACTAGCCTAGGTGAGAAAGCTTCTCGGCGAAGACTACAGTAGAATACAATAAGTGTACATTTATTTCTCGCTCCAAGATTACCAACTATCATACCGGTTTGCTGAATGGCAAAGCCGTCAAAAGGCATCTAACGACAGAGAGGAAAGGAACTATCTGTCGCGGAAGGATCATAACCATCAAAAAAAACCTCCGCTGTGAAGAAGAACCAGCTAAGATATACTGGACCTAAAGCAATATCCCACCGCTGCCTATCTACTAACGTAATGCCCAGGAGAAACCAATACCAATACGCCGCGAATAACGATAGCCTCCGGTCCCATAGCAGTAACTTTTTTCTCTCCATGATCCGTTATCCATCTCAAGGGGTATCTCCTCCTTGAACTAATCCCTCGCCTTTGTGTTTTCTCTTCAGATTTGCCCTCCTCAGCCTTTCCCTGGCCCTTCTTTCTACTCGCCCTTTTTTTTTCTCCGAGAGCAATATGGAATAGAAGCCCCCCTAGTTATTCGACGTGCTGTTGGATGTGAACGCATAATTAGGAGGAAAATTAATGCCATTCGGTCCAACAGTGATGTTTCCAGGCAAGCCCATCACTATCGGGTCATCGTTCGCTGCGTTCTTGTCATTGCGATCGCCGCGTCTGTCATCGCCACTGTTGTTCCGATGCTTCTCGCGACCATGCCGCCAGCGGTTACCGGCAGGAGGCGGTCCTCCTGCGTTGCCGTTAGGATGCTGGGGCTCCTCATCTCGGCGGCTTGACTTGGGGCCATGGTTACCCCCTTTGTCTGTCTGCATACGTCGACTAATGGCTTTTGACGAAACACCTGCGCCAATCTCAATGTCTGGCTCCTCGACAACAAGACCGGTGGTAATAGGTTGGCCACCACTTCCGCCATAAGGCGCCGTCAACATCCATTTCCGATCGGCTTCGGTGAGCTTGTGAATAGGAATGACACTAACTCCAGTCTGGTAGTCACTGCAGTCACGGGGGCCAAAGCCAACACCCCAACGAGTCTACAAAATCGTTAGTTGGCGCCCAATACGAAGATATAAGTCTCAAACTTACCCGTAGCTGAACGTCGGAGCCTCTGTTCTCTTCCATGGCCTTCTTTGCATTCTCAGCATCTTGACGGTAGTACATCTTGACAAAGGCATGTCTTTTCTCTTTGTTGACGATGCACGTTTGTACTTCGCCGTACCGACCAAAGATGGAACGGAGTTCAGCTTCGGAACATCTACATGTCTGTCAGTCAATGCACATATAGGCTGGGGAACAGCTTGGTAAACTTACGTCACGCCGCCGACAAACAGTGTGCGGCTATACACCTTGATGTGGCCATTGGGAAGAGTAGGATCGTGTTTGACCCATTTCTCGGAGGGCGGCTCCTGGCCGGGGCTCTGATGTCTACGGTTCGGGGGCGACCGTTGTCGATAGTCGGGAATACGCATATCCCGGTCTCTACCACGATCATCCGGACGGCCACGGGGCGGGGTGCTTCGCCCATAATCAAAGCGATCGTTACCGCGGGATCGAGGCGACCCCCTGACATCCCAGCGCCGCGGCGAGCGTGAGCGAGAGCGACCCCGGGGCCTGTTTGGAGACCTCATCCCATCATGATAGCCATTATGATCACGTGATTCATCATGTCTCACGGGCTCCCATGCAGGGGCAGCGGATATACCGCCAGCAGGGGGATGAGCCGCATAGCCAACATATGGAGGTTGAGCAACGGGCTGGGGAGGTGCTGCCAGGGCGGTGCCACTTGGTTGACCCATCATCTGAATTACACTTGCAATCTTGTCGAAAGGGATGCCCTGGGCAGCAAGGGCGGTGAACAGATGAACAGTTGTAGCGGCATTCGCACCAGGGGCCGCTCCTGGCACTTGCGCAGGCTGAGCTGGCTGTGCCGCCGGAGCTGGGAAGCCAAATGGCATCGTCGGTGGCACGTTCACCGACTGCCCCGCCGGCTGCGATGCTGGCAAGTACGGCATGCCCGGGTGCCCCACACCGGGGAGATATCCGGCTGGCAATGCTCCATTACTAGGCTGGCCAGAAGTAGGAAACATGGGATGTGGCGTGGAAGAAGTAACAGGAGGAATCTGAGGGACTCCCACCTGTACCGGAGACGGGGCCACAGCCGCAGTTACGGCCGGGGCGGGAGCAGGGGCGGCCGCGCTGGGATTACTTTGAGCCGCATTCGCATTCAAGCGGGCAAGATTTGCTAGGGTCTCCAGGATGTTGGGCGGCATTGTGGCGGAAGTTGTAGGCGTAGGGGCAGGTCTGCTAGCAGCCTGCAAGAAAGCCAGCGGGTTAGGAGGAGGACTGCCTGGTGGTGTTGTCGAGACGTCTATCGGCACATGATACAGTTAGATCAGGCAAACAACAAGCACCGCAGAGGCGCAAGGGAATATGATTAGGAGGAGACGGGCAAAACCTACTTTGCTGTTGATGGGCGTTCAACTTCTCCTTGAAGGTGTTGACCATATCGGGAGGGAACGTCTGGCCCTTATCCCAGATGTCGACGAGCTTCTTGATCTTCTCCTACAAGACGACGTGGGTGTGAGTTTATGATCCACCATGATACTGAACACTAAATATAATCAAGAATGGATGCGCGAATCTGGTCTAGAAAAGTGATGACGACTGGTATGGCCGCACCTTACAGCCGCTCCCAAGTGTGCTCGGGGTCTAGTCCGTGGCAGAAATGGAGGTATATGTGTAAGACGGCACATGAGTGTGCTGTTGTGTGCGTACCTTTTGATCCTCGGGGGCCGAGGAGATGATGGCGTTCATGAACATGGGCATTAGTTCAGTCACTCTATGGACACCGGCAGCATAGGTGCCATCCTGTGCACCAAGGGTGACGGGCTGTCCAAGGGCCTTTGCCTGATCCAACCATTTGCGGGTTACGGAATCTACGACGTATAGGACGCCCAGCTTGTGAGTGTTTGGTGTCTTCTTGTAGTGGGTGTATAACTTCTGAACCAGCTGTGATTCGTACTGTCAAAGGATGTGTGGTTAGCTCTGGTGCCTCCATCGTGCATACTGTCGAGCCCAGACATGGCGCGCTTCTTACCTGGACGTTGTTCAAACACAGCTGGGTGAGGCTATTGATCTTTGAGCCAGAGACGCCGGGTGGTTTCAGGTTTTGCATGTCCCCGAGGCCCTTCTCTAGCTCAGCTACGGCCGCCTGTGACGACAACATGATTGATGACTTTTGTTTGGGAGAATCGATCTAAACCAGCTGAAGTCGGCAATCAACTTGGCCGTTGGGCTTGGAGATAGATACAAGCTGCGATACGGTTGTGATACGTTGGAAGCTGATTATGGTTTTTTTGCCAATACCATGCTCCTTTGTCACGGGTGGAAAGACGGAGTACGTTGGATCAGGCTCAAACAGGTCGGCATCCAAGGTCTGCTTTCCTTTCTTCTCGACGTATATCACCGAGGTTACGAAGCTGCAATTTGCCCACGCCACCGGGTACTCAAAAGAGCAGCTTGTACGAAGAGACTGACTGTCCTTTCTGTGCGTCTTAAGACGAGCGCGGAAGCCGTAGGCCAGTGCAAAGTCCTAGCAAAAAAAGAAGCTGAGAGGCCAGAGAGATATGTTGCTGGCCGGCGCGTGTGCGAGCAAGAATACGGTGGTCCTTTTAATTTTTGACGTGACGCGCGAAGTGGAAAACCACCAGCTGGGGATGGCTGTGACGACGGCAAGAACCGTAACGAAAGCAGCAGTACGGAGGGCAGACGAGATCAGAACTTGACCTGCGCGGAAGTGATCTAGGCGCACCCTTTTACTGTGAGGCTACTAGAAAGTGAGAAAATCCGGGTGAGATTGAGCTGACTCGAGGCGCATGGACAAATCCTGGGCGACTAGTCGATTACTCGTTTGCTGGATTGACAAAGGCGATCTTTGTTGGCGTTTGGAGTTGATGTTGCCGATGGCGAGAAAAGCGTGATGAGGTGGTGATGCGAGAAGTGAGGAGGGAGTTGGGGTTGGAAAGCGGGGAGAAAGAAAAGTTGTTGTTGCAGAAGTGAAAGAAGTGGACTGGACAGGAAGTGGTTGGTGGTTCCGTTGGTGGTTGGTGGGTGCAGGTGGGTGGGTACTGTGTAGTGGCCCTGGTCTTGGCTCTGTTCGAGTCGTCCGTCGGGTTCGATTGCATGCTTTGCCTGCCATGCAATTTCCTGTGTTGCGCGGCTTGCGCCTGCTGTGGCACTGTGGCTGTTGACGAAGGCGAGGACTGCGTGCGTGCGTGCGTTGGGACGAACTTGCACTTCCTCAGCCACACAACCATGCCTCGGTTAAGACTCGGAAATCTTACCTGAGGTGTGTTGTGGCCTGACGCACGGACCATACGTATGAGGCACTAAGGCAGCAACGCCCAGACGGGATTAAATTAAGAACCCCAACCTTCGATCCACATCCACCTGGGATTGGATGAAGCTCTGGAGTCTCGCGATTCTCCATTTCCATGCTACCCCGAAGAGTTCCACGAAGAACATTGACGATGAGCGTGAAAGGACAGAGTGTCGAGGACATGCTACGGAACGCATTGTGCAGGCGAGTTCATCTGTTTTCAATAATGGGTGAAGAGCGCATTCCAATTGACCGCCTTCCGACCGTCAATTGGCAATTCCAACAATGTTTTCTGGAAAGGCCGGAGCAACGTTTCCACACCTGTCAAAAGGGGCGGCTTCCCCGGATGAGTTGGGGATCTCGCAAGGGCCAAGTAGTCCCAAAGGCCCAAAGGGTTCCGTGACGTCAATGCATGTGTCGACCTCCATGCCGGTGAACGGCAGCCTTGACATCGCGATGCTGAGATCTGGTCTGACAACCGCTGTCCCTCGAAACACATGCGATTGCAGAGACGTGCACATGATGTCGGTGTCGCAAGTGTTAGCGTGGTTTGTGTCCAGGTCTTCTTCCGGTCTTCCGTCGTCGACCACCCCTTTCACCGCGCGCGCATGGACGGGAACTGGGGCGCGTTCGGTTTTTTGGCCATTTGCTCCGCTAGTTAATCGCGTCGTTAATCCGAGTACCACTGAGTACAAAGTGAAAAGTGGGGATATTCTTCGTACCTCTTGGTCAAACTTCGCTCAAAAAAAGCTGAGATTCTCAGGGTAATCCGATTCGCGAAGTTAGTTGCAAGTTTGGCCCCCAAATTCTCTCTTAGGCCAATCGGATTGTACCTCCCTCCACCTCCCGAGAAATTTGGAGTAACCCTGCTAGCGTGGTACCTCAAGGACTTTTGGCCTCTTATTTGCCTGCTCGGATGCGTTCTTGGCTGTAGATTTACTGCATATGTACTGCATATTTACTGCATATTAACGGGGAGGTCAATTTGTATGGCGGATTCCCCTCACGGGGAGCAAACCGAACGCGCCCCTGGGAAGCGAAACACACGTGTGAGAGCCGCCCCGCGTTCCATCCTTACAGTTCACCCCTGGTTTGTTCGTTACCTAGCGTGGTACTTGCAGAGGGCTCTTTTACCACTTTTAGGTTGGCTAGGCGGGACTGCTGGCGTGAACAGCATCCAGTTGGCTATTGCCCGCTGTGAATGGAATCAAGTTTTGGTGCTGCATGTGTGCGGGACACGATCGATTGTTGTTCTTGACCCTGGCTTTGAGGTTGTTTGGATCAATGGGAGCTCCGGAATCCCTTGTCTTTTCCCTTGTCCGAGGAGGTCACAAGTCTCGAGCTAACAAACAAACCAGCATTGATCTGTAGAACGGCGTTCAGCGAACCCTCCCCCCTTCAGGGCTCGAGTTCGGCAGCTCGGCCAAGCTAGCGTACCTCAACGTAGAAACATTGAACCTTTGGCCCGCAGAGTTGTTCAGCTTCATGTTCCAAATTGTCCACATTCAGGGTTGGGTAATCATCAAAATAGATTGGCTCCGGCCTCTACGGTCATTACGGTGTAGCCTTCTTCAGTCTCATCCTCGCGGATACGCGCGGGAAGAGGAGCATCTGCCTGTCAATCATCAGTCTACGAGTCGACCATTGTGGATCAAGCAGCGTGTCGTGGGTGTCGTGTCAAGAGGATGCCGTCGTGGAACACTGAAAGTCGAGCATCGCGGTGCAACTTCTTGGGAGGACTGGCCCGAACACCCCGGTCCACTGGCCCGAGCAGAGTGGGAGCCCCGCCTATTTGCTCCCGCCCGTGAACATTATTGGATCCAATTGGCACTGGCAATTGCGGGCAATTCGCATCCAGTCGGGGCCAATCCCCCGGCAAGACGGGAGCGAGCAGAGCCCGCCAAAGCCAACGGACTTCTGGACACGCCCTGGTTCGCTGGTTGCTACGGTAGGTCATATTTTCCCACGCATGCCCGCTCCCCGGCTGCGCTTTTTTTTCAAGCCCGTGCCGCCTTGATTGCTTCAACCTGAACTTTTCCCTTTCTTCTTTCCTTTCCGTACTGTTCCTTTCTCCTCAACCACACCACATCCCTCCCACCCACTCAGTAAACCATGGCTCCCGTTATGCGCCTGGGCTCCGCTGCCCTGAGGTCCTCCTTCAACCTCGCTTCTCGCCAGACTGCCTTCGCTGCCGCCAGATGCTACTCTTCCAAGACTCAGGTAAGGCAGTCTCGTGAGCCGGGGACACACTGACATCATCCGCTGACCGCGCTTCTTTGGCCGTGATAGACTCTCAAGGAGCGCTTCGCTGAGCTCCTCCCCGAGAAGATCGAGGAGATCAAGGCCCTCCGCAAGTAAGCTCTACCTCTACCTCGGCATAAGCTGTCGATAGCTTCTCGTGTCATCTGTCGTGTTGCTGACCCGTCCTGTCAACCTCAGGGAGCACGGTTCCAAGGTCGTCGACAAGGTCACTCTCGACCAGGTCTATGGCGGTGCCCGTGGCATCAAGTGCCTTGTCTGGGAGGGTTCCGTCCTCGACGCCGAGGAGGGTATCCGTTTCCGCGGCAAGACCATCCCCGAGTGCCAGGAGCTCCTCCCCAAGGCTCCCGGTGGCAAGGAGCCTCTTCCTGAGGGTATGTTCACATTCCTACGTGCCTTGTCAGCACCATCGTGAGGTTTCGTGTGGTAAACGGTCTTGTGGATTGACTTGATGCGCAGGTCTCTTCTGGCTTCTCCTGACCGGTGAGGTTCCCTCCGAGCAGCAGGTCCGCGACCTCTCTGCCGAGTGGGCTGCCCGCTCCGATATCCCCAAGTTCATTGAGGAGCTCATCGACCGCTGCCCCTCTGACCTCCACCCTATGGCTCAGCTCTCCCTCGCCGTCACCGCTCTCGAGCACACCTCTTCCTTCGCCCGTGCCTACGCCAAGGGTATCAACAAGAAGGAGTACTGGGGCTACACCTATGAGGACGCCATGGACCTCATTGCCAAGCTCCCCACCATTGCTGCCCGCATCTACCAGAACGTCTTCAAGGGCGGCAAGGTCGCTGCTGTCCAGAAGGACAAGGACTACTCCTTCAACTTCGCCAACCAGCTCGGCTTCGGCGAGAACAAGGAGTTCGTTGAGCTCCTCCGCCTCTACCTCACCATCCACACCGATCACGAGGGTGGCAACGTCTCTGCCCACGCCACTCACCTTGTCGGCTCTGCTCTCAGCTCTCCCTTCCTCTCCGTCGCTGCCGGTCTGAACGGTCTCGCCGGTCCCCTCCACGGTCTTGCCAACCAGGAGGTCCTTAACTGGCTCACCGAGATGAAGAAGGTCATCGGTGACGATCTCTCCGATGAGGCCATCACCAAGTACCTCTGGGACACCCTTAACGCCGGTCGCGTTGTCCCCGGTTACGGCCACGCCGTCCTCCGCAAGACCGATCCCCGCTACTCTGCCCAGCGCAAGTTCGCCCAGGAGCACCTCCCCGAGGACCCCATGTTCCAGCTCGTCAGCCAGGTCTACAAGATCGCCCCCAAGGTCCTCACCGAGCACGGCAAGACCAAGAACCCCTACCCCAACGTCGATGCCCACTCTGGTGTCCTTCTCCAGCACTATGGTCTTACTGAGGCCAACTACTACACTGTTCTCTTCGGTGTTTCCCGCGCCATTGGTGTCCTTCCTCAGCTGATCATCGACCGCGCCGTCGGTGCCCCCATTGAGAGGTATGTTTTGTTGCTATATGATCTCCTGTTAATCCAGGGCTATGGCTAACTCTTTTACTCTAGGCCCAAGTCTTACTCCACTGAGAAGTGGATCGAGATTTGCAAGAAGCTGTAAATTAAGCAATTGTTGTGATAGTAGTAATGGTTAGGTAGTTTGGCGCGACGGTCGGAAAACGGTCGGGCTTCGGTTCTTTTCAGCATAGAATGGATGGGATCTTCCTTTCAAACAACAGCAAGCAGCAGCAGCCTTTGTTCGCGTCTCAGATGATGTATTGTGAAATGTAAAGCACCAGGAGGGTTGGTGTGTGTACAGACACGAGGAGAAACATTCGGGGTTGTTGGAAGGCGATATCATCCATTGCAGTTCGCTTGTACTATACACATGATGACAATATACCACACACGCGTTCTTTGATGGCAGTTCTTGACCAAACAGTCCACACCCTTGAAGTTCTCACGACAATGATGCAGACGTCGCTTCAGCAATTTGAAGCTTTGAGCTCATCCTGGCATTTCTTGTCCGAGGCACGCAGGCAGTCAAGACCAAGAACGCTGGGGAATTTGTGGCGCATGTGACGTGCAGAGCCAATCAGGCGGGGCATGTAATATTGCCGGTGCGAACGTCAGACCCCTGGAGGCCCGAGTGCGACTTCGGACCCCGGCAGCCGTCCATGCAGCAAGAGCTACCCTGGAAGATTATCCCCTCCTTGGGTCTGTTTTAGGTAGCTTTTCTAATTCTCTGCGAATGTGCTTAGCAGGAGCGCGATATGACTTTCGACTCATGAATTCTAAGACCGATCGCTATAAAACCCCCATCAGTTGCTCATTTTCAGTCATTGAGAGGAAGTTGATTGCAAATGGTTGAAACTTGCCAAAGTACCTGCCGCTGACCCATCTCCATCCGGACCCCGCGACAAACCTGGCAAACGAGAGCTTGGCCGCGGGGCTCTCCAACATTTCCCCAAAGCTGTCCGCGAACGCCCAGACATTCATTCCCCTGCCTGCCCTGGCACCCCAAAATCACAAACGCACCCCCCCCCCCCCCCCCCCCCCCCCCCCCCCCCCCCCCC
>RAPC01000117.1:0-47281 GCA_009806235.1 Neurospora sp. CHS-2018c
ACTAGTAATTAAATTAGTAATAATAAAGGAAAGTATTCTTTATTATAGCTATTATTATTAGCTAAGAATTATTATAATAAAACGTTAACGCTTTCGTTTACGGGTATAAAAATAAGCGTATATATATTATACTTATATATAATTATTATTATAATTTATTACTTAATAAAAAGTATAAATTAAAGAAAGCCTTATATGGTTTAAAATAAAACCCTCGACTTTAGTATAAATATTTAATTAAAGTATTAAAATCTTAGTTTCGAAGTTTTTCCCCTTCGAGAATAGTACTTTTATAAATAATAATTTAAATATTATTATTTTCGGTTATATTAATAACTAAGTCCTAAGGAATCTACTATAAATAAATAGTAGAATAAAAAGTTTAAACTGTTAAAAACGTCGCTACTTTCCTGGATATTGAATTAAAATAAAATCGAAGTAATATACCGATTTATATGCACCAATATAATTATACTAAGAAAAAGCTTGAAAAAATAGGTTTTTTATTTTAAACTTCTATAAAAATATAAATAAATAAAATTTTCCTATAAAAAATAGGTTTTTAGTATTTATTACCTTTTTGCCTATAATAAGGTCTTTGGTATTAATTACCTTTTATACCTTATATAAAATATATTATATATAATATAATATATTAAAAAATATATAAAATAAAAATGGATTGAAATCCAGCTTCTATACTAAAGAAATAAAGTTAAATTAACTTTAAATAAAAGTTAAATTTATAAAGGAATATATAGACCAAATATTTGGCTATTTATATAAATATCCTAAATAAAAAATAACCTTAAAATAAGAATAATAGTAATCTTTAAATAAAAGATTATTAGAGTAGCAATTTTAATTGCTAAAAGTCTAAAAAGATTTATTACTGAATATTTATTAATAAATATTCTAAGCCTAATACTTCTTATAATAAGGATAATATAGCCGGTTGGCTAATAATCYTAAAAAWTATTATAAGGAAGGCTATAAATAATACGGCTAAAATTCTATAAATAATAATTAGCTAATATTTTAATATAACGCTAATAGATATTTAAATCTTATTAAACTATTATTCTAAAACTAGTTTAGAAGAAATATAGTTTTTTTATCTTATATTTATATAAGGTTTTCCTATAAGAAAGGTTTTTGGTATTTAAATACCTTTTTTACCTTATATATATAAAATATATTATTCGAATAATAATATATAGAATATATAGAATATAAATAATAATTATAATTATATTATAATTATAAAGAAGAGTTTTTCAAAATAAAATAATTTTTCTCTTCAATATAAGAGTTTACATTTTTCTCTTATAAAATATATATATAAATTATAGTCTTATAAYCTAAATACTACCGTAATTAGTTTACGGGGGACTATAGGACTAAAAATATATATATATAATAAATTATAGACTTATAATAGATTTACAAGTCTATATTATACTTGATAAAGTATAAGGGTTAATAATATAGTAATATATACTATATATATAAACTAGATATTTTTGGTTAATTTTATTCGATTAAATTCAAATTAAATATTCAATTTCTAAATTCTTCTATATATAACCCTAACCCTAATATGGCCAGTAATGGTTAGAAGGAAGGGAAGAGCTTCTAGAATTATCGCTCATTTTGATATGGGTTGGATGCGTAGGGAATGCGAGGTTGCAGGATACAAGTACAGAGGGAAGTTGCAGCGGCGATATAGAGGTGAAAGCAGAATAGCGTTGTAGAGAATGGGTTGCGGGGTGCAAACGAAAATTAGGTGTGACGTTAAAACGGTTGACAGTGGCAAAGTGGGGAAATTTACAGTCGAATATACAAGCCTCCGTAGACCCGACACAAGTCCCCTTTTTGCCTGCTCCTATACGTTGTCTCAACGGTCCAGACTCTGGTCCCAGGAAACGGTACGATATTTGTGGTCGTGGTCCTTAAAGGTATCTCAAGACATTGATTTTCTCTCAATCTTCGCCTGAGTCTCGAGGAGCAAAACAGACACCCAAGTGGCAACGTCAGAGCAACTGGCAAGCCTGCCCTCTACCGTTGCTTGTTTGAGATACCCCTGAGTGACCCGTGCCCCTTTTCCACATCTGCCAGCACCCTCCTGGCGGTGCGGGATCCAGGAGAAGCCTGCTTACCATTCGTCGAACCTGATTGTCAGCCCGTTTCCTGTAAAGTTCCATTCGGTTTTTGCTGTCCTTCGTGAGAGCGAAAAGGGTGATCTTATACGGCAGAGCTGCAATAGAAGGGCGGGATTGTGTTTCCCGGGTCCCACTCTGCAACACCGTTCTCAGTTCGGACAGGAGATACCCGGGTTGAGTTTCAAGGAAGAGATCGCCAGATTTGACCAAATCAATGATAAGATGGTCAAATCAAGTTCTTGCCAATGGCTCTTATTTTTGGACGTACGTACGCTCACATATAAGCGCCTCCAAGAGTTTCATCTTCTTTCAGCCCGGCAAGTTGCAGGTGTTTGGGAGACGAACTCAAACTGCAGATGAGCTGGCTACACACGCAAAGCCCGCCTATACGCAGGTCCTGGGCTGCAGGTGGTGTTCCCGCCCTGCCGCCCTCCAGATCTGAGTACACTAAAGCTTGACAGGAAGATGGAAGCTACCTTCAAGTAGGCATGTTACAGATCAATGAGACAGATGCCAATTAAGCTTATCATCATACATCAAGGGTGGATGATGTTGCCCTATGTCCTACTTGTGTCCATTTTGTAGTTGGACCCTGACCCATCGTCCCTCTCGCCGTCGTCGGGCCCCCAGACCCTGAGAGTCCCTGACTAGGTAGGTGCATTTCATCCATCGATGAGGTGTAACCCCACTGGAAGGAATCCAGCGCTCCAGGTCCACCAGGCGGGCACCCCTCCGGCCGGCTGCCTCTCAAGGCCCCGGCCATCCTTGTCGCAGCTGTCCTGCACGACCATCAGCGGCTGCCCCTCGCTAACAGGCGGGTACCTGTAGGCGTCACAGTAGCGAGTTTACAGAAGAGAAGGGGTCGATGTGTTGTTAGGCGCCAGATTCCGTCCCGGACATTGGTCGGAGGGGAATTGAGCTTCACGATCGCAATTGCCGTCGAGTACAACAACGTTGTTGGGAATGTAACTTCCATCCCTTTTACAACCGCGCTCTGTTCTCCCGCCATCATCCTGTCCTCACATTTCCTCCTTCATAAATGGCGGGGTGTATCAAATGCGCCGAGCATATAATTCTCGACTAACGGGCGACCCATATTTCTCTCTCTTCCTTGTCGCTGCTAAGCCGGCCCAACCGTAGCGGACGGTCCACTCCGTTCCTTTATTTGATCGCCGTCACAGTGTCCACGGGATCTCCTCTTGTTTTTCTGTCCCTCCCAACTTTCTCCCCAGTTCTTCAATTCCCGCCTTTTCTCGTCTTCTTTTGGCTTGGACACTTAGGTACTCCCGGGCGCCGACGACTTTGGCTCAACAAACAGTCGTTTCTTTTGTCGTCGGCACAGCTTGACCCCGAACGGATTGTGAACCTTGTTGCCCCTCGCGGCCCGACGAAATCGCAATACCCATTCGACACAAATTAATATCATGGTCCATTATCGAGTAAATTGAGCTCCCGAAAACAGTCGACTATACATACACTCCGTTTTTCTGGTCGAACGGGCGCGATCGCTTGCCCTTGTCCGCGAACCTGCTACACCTGTATGCGGACATAGACCATCCCCGTCATCTCTGCTTCCGGACGCGGCGCACAAGGCAGGTCCTGAGTGCTCAGGAAGATGGCATACAACGGAGGATACGAAGGAGGGCCGGGAGGACGCCAGTATGGTGGCCAAGCACCACCACCTAGAGGACCACCGCAGCGAGCATACACCGCTGGACCTGGTATGCCACAACAGCAATACAATGCGCCGCCGCCTCAACAACACTACGACCAATATCAGGAAGACTATGGCTATGGCGGCGGCTACGACGACTATGGGGGTGGCTACGATCAGGGCCATGGAGGACAAGACCAAGGTTACGGCGGACAATATGATGACAGAAACTACCAGAGAGGCCCACCAGCTCAGGATTACCCTCAGCAAGACTACTATAATCCCGGACCCAACGGCCGCGGTGGACCCCCTCCTGGACCTCCTGCTCCCGGTCCCGGTCCCGGTCCCGGTCGAGGTGGACGGCCCATGCAAGGAGGCAGGGCTGGGCCCGCTGGTCCGGTGCGTCCTCCCGCAGACGATGGCAGGGGTCCTCCAGCCCCCTATCCGCCGCGTGGTGGCGGCTATCCTCCGGGCCCGGGACGGGGTTATCCGCCCCAAGGCCCCGGTGGAAGACCAGGTCCTCCGGATCGAGCTGTAGCTTCAGATCCCAGCGGTGCGTTTCACGCTTGCACATAGACTCTCCTAACGGCTTTACTGACATTATCTTAGCGAACCGCCGACTACCCATGAATGGCCCTGGGCCCGGTCCCGGTCCCGGTCCTGGCCCTATGAGTCCTGGAGAGCGTGGTTTTGCTGGTGGTAATTTCCCGGGCCCTCCGGGAGCGCAGCGAAGACCGGATATGGACAATGAGAGACAGATGACCGCGCAAATGGATGGGATGAGCCTCTCGGATCAGAGACCACCGACAAGGGGGCCTCCCGGGCCTAATGGACCTGGACCGCAACGTGGACCGATGCGCCCCGATACCAGGGACGGTTACGGAGGGCCGATGCGTCCTGATACTAGAGACGGCTATGGAGGACCGGGACCTGGAGGACCGCAAAGGGGACCGCCTCAGCCATACCGCCCCCAGCAGGACTTTCAAGATCATCGACGAGGTCCTCCTCCTGGCCAGGACTTTGGTCAGCCTGGGGGATATCAGGATGGTGGTTTCGGTCCCCCCGGGCGGAGCATGACAATGCCTGCAAGAGATGATATGGGTTTCCAGCCCCCACCGCAGAATTTCATGCACCGGAGCGACAGTGCCCCTTACAATGGTCCTGTAGGACGCGGGATACAAAGACCGAACACGGCTCAAGGTGCGCGAGCACCACCGCAGAGGGTTTACCCGTCTGACAATGGAGCGCCCCCGTTACCACAAAACAACTATGACCAAGGGTACGGGAACCGACCAGATATGGGTTATGGAGGCCAACAGCAACAGCAGCAGCCCGGCCCTGTTGATGATTACTATGATTATTACGAACCTAATGGCAACGGCGGATACCCAACTCAAAACCCGCCCTCGGCTCAAACAGACGGCCCCAATTTCGATGCTATCCCCCCTCACAGGCATAAGGAGTCTTTTGACCAGCACATGCAGCCTAATCAGATGCAGCACCAAGCCCAACGTGGACCTGGCCGCCTTCCGGAGATGTCTAGGGCTAAATCCCAGCCTGACTTGCGAAATTCACAGACGGCTGTATTTGAGATGGCGGGTGATATTCCCCCGATACCCATGATGCCGCAACAAACGGGGGGGCCTCGGGGCTCGCTTGAGAGTCAGAATAGTCAGTACAGGCCGTCTCCTAACGGCCAGCCAGGACCGCCGCCGCCAGGAGCTGGTATGCCTCCGCACCCAGTACCCTACAGGCCCGGGCAGTCTGCTCCCACTCAAGGACCATATAACCCGGATAATCTACCATCGCATCCTGCTCCAGTCCGCCCGGGTCAGATGCCCGGCTCTATGGTCAACTTGAACGACAGGCCCCCTCCAGTCAGGAACTACCAGGCTGCTATGAACAGTATGCCTGCTCCTCCCCCTCTCAACAACCAACCTGGCCCTCAACCTCCGCAGAGCGGTCCTAGTCCGCCGCCGCCTCCCACGAAACCTGTCGAGCCCAAGGTTACTGTCGAAGAATTAGAACACCTGCGGGCCATTGTCAAAAACGATTCCAATGACCAACAGTCTGCTCTTCGGCTTGCTAAGAAACTAGTCGAAGCGTCAGACGTCTTGGTCCCGCATCTACCTGACCCCAAGGCTCGCGCTCGCTCTCGGGATCGCTACCTTGTTGACGCCCACAAGATTCTTCGCAAGCTTGAGAAGGCCAGCAACACAGACGCCATGTTCTTCTTGGCCGACAGCATCGGCCGCGGGCTGTTCAGCTCCGAGCCCGACCACGCACACGCCTTCTCACTCTACCAGTCAGCGGCGAAGCTCGGCCACGCGGCTGCCGCCTACCGCACCGCCGTCTGCTGCGAGATCGGCAACGACGAGGGCGGCGGCACCCGCAAGGACCCCCTCAAGGCCATCCAGTGGTACAAGCGCGCCGCCACTCTGGGCGACACGCCCGCCATGTACAAGGTTGGAATGATCCTGCTCAAGGGGCTGCTGGGTCAGCCGAAGAACAGGCGGGAGGCCATCAGCTGGCTCAAGCGGGCTGCCGAGCGCGCCGATACCGAGAACCCGCACGCCCTCCACGAGCTTGCGCTCCTGTACGCCAGCGCCGAGCCCGACGATGTCATCCTCCGCGACGAGGCGTACGCCTTCAGTCTTTTCAAGCAGGCCGCCGAGCTGGGGTACAAGTTCAGTCAGTTCCGTCTGGGCGCCGCGTACGAGTACGGCCTGTTCGGCTGCCTGATCGATCCGCGGTTGTCCATAATGTGGTACAGCCGCGCGGCGACCCAGGAGGAGCACCAGAGCGAGTTGGCGCTGTCGGGCTGGTACTTCACCGGTAGCGAGGGCGTGTTGCAACAAAATGATACCGAGGCGTATCTGTGGGCAAGAAAGGCTGCCATGGCAGGACTGGCCAAGGCCGAGTTTGCCATGGGTTACTTTACGGAGGAGGGTATCGGTGTGCCGGCCAACCTTGAGGATGCGAAGAGGTGGTACTGGAGGGCTGCTGGTAAGTTTTTATCTTCTCCATACCTTGACCCCGTCGATGCATCCATTGAGAAGAGTTCGTTCACTAACCAACTATCTGCAACAATATAGCCCAAGACCACCCCAAAGCCCGTGAGCGTCTAGAGGAGCTTAAGCGATCAGGAAAGAACGGGCCGAGAAATCGGGAGAAGATTTCTCGCAACAGAAATTCGAGGCAGCAGGAGGGTGAATGTTTGGTAATGTAAAATCCGTAATCATACAAAGTCGAATGAATCTAGGGGGCGGTACCTAGCGGACCAATTTCCCTTTGGGAGACATCATCGTATTGCGTTGTAGTTTGGGAGCTAGGATATGTAGAAGAAGTAATCTATGCATACCCCATATCCGGCCGATGGTTCATATCGAGGTTCCTCATACATTGGACTTTGTTGATGGCTCCTGTTCACTTGTCTTTCTAGGAGTCCTCTACCATATGTACGGGGCAATCAAGCGTAATCTTTAACGCTTGACACTTCCAATCACCTAAATATCCTCCCTACGCCTTCTCAACTCAGCTTCAATCATCGCCACAGCCTTCTTTAACACGTCTGTCGGAGTGTTGCGAATGCTTTCGCGTGAAAACGGGACACGGCTCCCTGGATACTGTGCCCTCTTTTCACCACCTTCAAGGGCTAATGAATTATTAGTTAATGAAAATTTAATAGTGATAAAACAAAACATACCGATACGAAGGGAACAACCCTCCCCCTCGCCCTTATAATAGCAATTGAAGCATGCACCCTGATGCACACCGTCCCGACCGCCAGCGACACACTCTGCAAACGGCCCATACTTTTCCGGGTTCATACACTCGGTGCAAGTCTGCTCATTTTCTTTCGGCATAAAAAGATAATGAGCAATTGCCGTGTAATGCTCCGGACGCTCATCCCACTTGAGTTTGGAAGTGGTAAGTTTGCCCTTTGCAAATTTGAAACCCTCGAGCTCGCCGTTTTTGAATCTGAAGCCGGTGAGCTCGCCTTTAACCCAGTAGGTCTTTAGCAAAATGGGGCGCAGGATGGTCTATAGGTAGGTAACAACAAATTAGAGTCTTGATCGGTCGGCGTTCGTCTGACAGCTACACTTGATAGCTATCGTAGAGGTATGGATACTTACCTTGTGCTGGGCGGTGATGGATAAAGCTTGCTGGACGTTACACTCCAGTAGCTTCTTCAGAATGAAGCGAAGACGCTGCTTGGGTGAGAGGCTGTCATTCCACTCAGAGTCGTTCATGTTGTCCTTGTCCTTGTCGTCATTCGCGTCGATGACTTGGCCGAGGAAGAGGTAGGGTTTGAACATGTTGGGCGGCGCGGGCAGCGCGGGCAGCGTGAGCGGGTTGTAACAGCCCTCTACGTTCTTGATACCGGGTGGGTCGCTCTTGCCCTCTTCGGTCTTGAGATCGGGCATGTCATCCTCGCCCTCTTCGCTCTTCATATTGGGCATCTGGATGCTTTCCTTGTTGCAAGTTAGTTGCGTGTAAAGCGTGTGTATTGATGTCTTGTATGCCACTTACAGAGTTTTGGTCGTGGTGATGATGTCTTGTAGCAGAAGGTTGTGCGGGTTATCTTTCTCAGTTCTAGCTCATCTCCTTCTCAGAGGAAAAGGAAGGAAAGAAAAGAGGAGAGGAAAGGAAAGGGCTCAGCGAAGATTTTCATCAGCGCATGATTGAAGTCGGGACCCCGCCAAGGAGATATGGATTGAAGGACAAACGGAAGATGGGATGAAAGGAGGGAGGGGTAAACACGAGGCTACCGCAGGAGGAGGTTGTCGCAGCGGGAGCGATGAGGAGAGGGGTGGAGAGGGGTGGAGAGGAGGATAGTCATGGTACAGTTCATGTGCAATAGTCACTGTCATTCTATACTCCTAGTATAGCAGTGAGAGCTGCTGACAACGGAGGGAGTCGTTCACAGTTCGCCGCGAGACTGGTAATGCAACGCATCGGCCTCGGTGAGCGGGAGGTTTTCATCCGTTTTACAGATTTCCATCCCGGTCAGGAACTTTGATGGACCGCATGCCCACTAGGGGGCCTAGATAGATTAGTCTAGTTAAAAACACTGGGACTCTTCTTCTTGATGATTAGTCTAGTTAAAAGTCACCTCCTTCTTTCTCCCAACAGAAGTCACCGTACATATGAAATCGCATCACATTGCTATAACCACAACACACACGCTTATAGGCGAAACATTCTCTCTGCTCGCGCACTCTAAACTCAATCAGATAGCTATTACACGTAGAGGCTCATATTATCATTAACCTGAAATCTGAAACAACTTGAACGCAACAGCAATCAAACCAAGCCAGTAATTCTATTAAATGCATCACCGCAGTGCAGTGCGGTCCAACACTACTGACCCACTGATAATCTCTATGATTGGGCCAACTTTCAACAACAGCCCGATTAGCTCAGCTGGTTAGAGCGTCGTACTAATATCTTCTCTGAGATATCAAGTCCATGCGAAGGTCAACAGTTCAATCCTGTTATTGGGCATCTTCTTTTGCTTCTTTGCTTATACACCAGTTGAGGCCATAAGTTCAATCCTGTTGTTTGACAATTTCTGGATTTTGTTTCATTTCCAGTGTTTTCTCTTTCGTCTTGTTTTTCGGTTTTCTTTTTCCTCGGGCGGATTGATTCTGTTGTTCGCGATGTGTGGGGATTATTACGATGCACCAGCTCACGTAGTTCCGTATCGCGTAGTTGGGTACAAATGAAATAAATAATTAAAGCTAAAGAAGGAAAGAGGGAGAGGTTGAGATCTGTGCCCTAGAGTTGCATCCTTATATAGGATGGGACTAGATTCTGCCAGCCTCGACCGCCTTCCTTATCTAATCTAACAATGCACGTGAAAGTCGCGGTGCCAATTGAATAGCCGCGACGAACTAATTAATTGGTCGTACATCTTTGGGTTTTGACCTAGCTAATTAGAGGGCGTGTATTCCTAAGGATGTGGGTCTCGTGATGGGATGAGTGGGGTTCGTAATACCTATACCAAGGTCGCGGGATCTTAGTCGTTATATTACCCTCCCCCCCGGGTTGAGGCTCAGCCCTAGAGCCTTAAGAATGAAAAGAAAAATTTTAATATAAATATAATTCGAATACTTCCTCCGACGTCCTCCCTACTTCTTTCTTACTATCGCTCTCCTTCTTAAACCAATTCGTAATCCTTTTATTAGTGCATTATTGTCGTTATAGTCTAACTTATCACCCGTTAACTATTAGGCTAATCGTTTAGGAGGTCCTAATATTATAGGGTTCGTATAGTAATACTCTTTTAAAAGTTCTATTGAATTAACGAAGTTACTTGCCGGCCAGAACTCTAGATCGGAGTCCTATCCTTTCTATTCTACTTAATATTCTAACTTTCCTTTCGTAACCTTCAATAAAATTATTTTTAGGATTTCCTATTCCTCTTAATCGCTATTAATTAATTCGCCGGCTAAATTTTCGTTACTTTACCCTAGTAATAGGTTATCCTTATACCTCCTTAAGCGGTTAATATAATAGACCGTCGTTCCTTTCTATCCTTTAAGAACTTCTAATTTATAAGAGTAGCCTTTTATAATTTTAATCTTATAAGGAATCCTAGTCTAGCGCTAATCGAGTTTGTCGCTAGGTCGATCCGTAATCTAGCTTTATTTAATAATAAAAATTCGATCGCCGATTCCGAAATTTAATTCCCTCCGGTATTTATTGGCTTAAGCCATTTACTATTATTATATTTTATTAATAATATAGCGAGCCGTTACGTAGAAGGATTTTAATTATTCAATTAATTAGTAAACTTCTTATCGGTTAATTTCCGTCTTCGGTAGTTTTGGATTTATACAGTCTTTTTAATTTAGTATATTAGGTATAGGAAAGCTTATAATAACTTCTTTAGGGGATAAGCCATTTAAATTATTATAAAGTAGGCTTATTTGGGCTACGTTTAGCGTTAGAATAAATTTTAACTAATTATCTTAATTATAATTAATATAGGGTTTTAATTATTAATTAATATACTAATATAAATTCTCAACTTGATTAGTAGTTTACAAATAGCCGGATGTAATTAATTTTTATTTGACGTTTAATAAGGAGGTTACTTCTTATATTATTTATAATACGAATTAGGGGCTCCTATTATTAATTATTTCGTCGGGAAAACTAAAGAATCGATATAGGCTTCAGTAGTATAAAATAGCGGCGTCCTTAGTAATAATTATATTTTTATAAGGGATGCTCTAATTTACCTTAGTAAATTAATCTATAATAATTATTAATATATTATAACCGTGCTTGTCTTTGGGTATTAATTTAAAATCGATTATTAGAAACTTCTATATTCGGTAATCCTCTTTTAGAAGAATCGAGTACATTAATTTAAATATTTTATCCCTAAGTACTTTTAATACTTTATATATCTAATAATTAGTAATATAACGGTTTACATTAACAGCTAACCCTACCTATTAATATTATTTATAGATTATTCGTTTAATTTTATTCCTATTTAGATAGGCCGAAGTAACCGGGTAGTAAGTTGCTTCGATGAATTTAATTCGTAGATTACCGTCTTTTAGGATTACTAACTTATAGTCCTTAGTTAATAAACCGTCTTTAATAGCGAAGGGTAAACCTTTTTACTTTACTTTTTCTTTATAGATTAATAATAATTTTATAAATCGGTTAGCTTAGATTAATTCGTCGGTTAAATTATAACTAACTTCTAATTCGGCGACTTCAATATTAATTACTTTATCTTCCCCCTCTAAATTAATTAGTATATCCGTTAATTTATTACTAGCGAAGGTAAAGAATCCGTTATTAGTAGGTTTAAATATTCATAAAGTAAATTAGTCTTCCTTCTTATCTTTAATAGTTTTTAAGTCTTCTAATTTACGAAAGAGAGTATTAACAGCAACGTTTTCCTTACCGGGGCGATAGGTTATCCGGAATTAATATTCTAATAAGGTCTTAAACTAACGGATTTGTCTATTATTTAATACCCTCTTTATATTAAAATATTCTAATATTTAATAATCTATAAATATTATAAAGGGCTTAGTACTTTTTAATTCGGGTCGCTATTATTCAATCCTTTTTATTATAATTATTAATTCTTTATTATAAATAGGGTAATTAAATTCTACTAAATTTATAGTCTCTAAGTAGAATACGACCGGGTGCTAATCGCCGTCGTCCTAGAATTGATTTATTACGTCTACATAAACCCTATCGCTAGCGTTTATTTCGATTTATATTTCCCTTTTGTAATTAAAATAATATAAGACCGGTACATTAAGAAAATTCCTCTTTAAAATATTAAACGTTTCTTCGCAATAATCGTCCTATTTAAAAATTAAATCCTTCTTCGTTAAGTTCGTTAAAAGCTTTACTATTTAATTAAAATCTTTAATAAATTTCCAGTAGAAATTGTAGAACCTTAGGAAGGCTTATACGCCTTTTATAATAGTCGGTTCTTTCTATTCCTTTATAGTTACTACCTTTTCCGGGTTAATTATAATACTATTAGTATTAATAATAAAGCTTAAGAATTTAGTCTTAGTAACGTTGAACTTGTATTTCTTAATATCGGCTTACAATTCCGCTTCCTCGAGACGTTATAGTACTATATTAATATATTTATTATAATCTTCTTAATTATCGGAATAAATTAAAATATCGTCGATATAGGCGTTATAAAAATTATCGAAATAACCTATTAAGACTTCGTTAATAAATTTTTAGAATAACGAAGGTCTTCCTATAAAGCCGAAGGGTAATACTTTATATTTATATATTCTATATTATATTCGGAACGTTATTAAATCTTCGTAATTTAAGTATATTTAAATACAATAGAACGCTTATCGGATATTTATTTTAGTAAAGACCTTTATTTGGCCGATTTACGCTAACGTTTTATTAATAAGGGGTAAAGGATATTAATCTTTCTTTAATAGGGCGTTAAACTTTCAATAATTTACATAGAAACGTAAGCCTCTATTAGCTTTTAATATAAATAATATAGGCACTACCTATAATATTAAATTAGTTTCGATAAATCCCTTTTAAAAGTTATCGGTAATATACTACTTATACTCCTTTAATTCTTCGAACGTTATTTTATATAATAAATTGTAATTAAAGTCTTAGGGAGATTTTCCCTCCTCGAATTCGATTTTATAATTAATTTTATCTTTTAGCTCTAGTAATATATTCGAATCCTTTTTACTAAAAACGTTAATACAATTCTAGTACTTCTTTAAAAGCTTTTCTATTACTAGTTGTTTGTACTCTTCTTTATTTTCGGGCAATAATTCGGATTGCCTTACTTTAATAATATTATTAATTTCGTAGAAATTAGTTTTTTCGAAGATTTCTCTACGCTTAGCGTAGAAATTTATAATTACGGCGCTTACTAGGGTATAGTCCTTAAAGCGTTATTTAATCTAATTAAAAATTTACTTTATACGGTATAGTCTTTAAATATTACAGTAGGGGTATAAATCCTTATTCTACTTGTACGAGTTTCGAATTATCTCTAACTCTATAATTTCCATTTCCGAAGTATACTTATACTTAATACTATTAAAGAATTCCTATTTTATTTAATTAATATTTATTAACGCTAGAGGATTTCTACAATCGCAATACTTAGCCGTATAAATACTTTTTAGCTTCTAATTAGTATTAGGGATTCTTTTAAGGGTTTTAATATATTTTCTTCCTTAGATCTCCTCTTTAATTACTAATAAAAACTCTTACTTTTACTTTTCTAATTTAGCGATCGTCTCTTTTACCGCTTTTACTTTAACTTTATTTTATTTCTTTACCTTCTCCGTTTTAACTTATAATTTTTTAATAACGGTATTTAATTCTTTAATTTCTTCTTCCGCTTCCTATTTTAGTAAATAGATTTGTAATAAAGTACTATTTACTCGCCTTTTATCCTTTATATCTATTAAATACTCTCTTCGCTTTATATTTTCTTAAAAAGAAGGATTTTGAAATAATTTCAATCGTTTACTAATATCGATATCTTTATCTAGTAGTACTTTTAGTAAACCTTTTAAGAAGATTAGCTAATTATTATTGCAATTGGGTAGGACTTTATTCTTATTTAATTATAATTTTCTTAATATTATATCTTTCAATATCGCCGGTAGGACAACTATCTATTAATTAAAGAATTTATAATTTTATATTTAAATAGCGGCCTTTATTGCTTGAAAAATAATATTAGGTTTAATATTCTTATAAAGTTTAATATACCTTAGCTCGAAATCGATTTTACTTTCAAGCTTTAAGTATTTAATTAATTTATTAATAAATTTTTAATTTAGAAGAATATAAATATTTATTCCTATATTAATAAGTACGTCGAAAATAGGGATAGATAATCTATTATAAATTACACTATATTTAATAGTAAAAGGCGGGCCCTTTCTTAAATAGTTTTATAGATTAAACTTATTTGTATTATCCATTTTTCTTATTAATATATATATTAATACTTCGCCTAGACGGGAAATTAATTTTTCCGGGCGTTTTAATTTTTCGAATCCGAATCCGAATCCTTTTTAATAATAGTTTTAATCTTATAGCCGTCGTTACCCTTATCTTCGTTTAATTTAATCTCCTTATTAGGGAACTCTATATATATAGCGTAGATTTTAACATTATAGGCTTCAAAAAGTTTTTTCTAACGAAGGTAATTAAGTACTATATAGCCGGGCTTGCGGTAAATAAAATACTTTCCCTTTTATTATAATTTACAAGTCTCTTCTTTAAACGGTTTTTTATATAAAAAGGATAAACCGGGTAAACGATTACGAAGGGGGCTAAAAGTAGTATTTTTAAATAGCTTTTTAAAATTATCGAAGGCTTTACTAGCGGATACTTTCTTATCCTTATCGTTAGGTTAATTTATATAGAAATTTTTATTAAAACTTTAAAGAAGTTTAATATAGGCGTTATAAGTATAGTTAGTACGATAATTAGCCTTGGCGTAATTGCAAAGCCGGGTTATAATCTTGCAACGGAACTTTATCTTCTATTAGGAATTAGGGATATTATAATAACTAATTAGACAAGTGAAGGCTACTTTAAAATCACGGAAGCGATTAGAGTAATATATTATTAGGCTTTTATATTCCTTACGAACCTTCTTATCGGCGTTGAAATTATAGTAATTCAATTATAAATAATTTATAAGGTCTTCAATTGTATTAATATATAATTTACTAATATTAGGCCGAATAAAAGGGTAGAAATTCTTTAATATTTATTTAGAAAACTTAAAAATAATTTTTCTAAAGGCGGCTTTATTATTAGCGAAGTAATTAGTATTCGTACGAAGACGGTTAGTTATTTAGAAATATTATATATTAAATTCGAATTTATTATTTTTATTATTAAAAAAGGTAGGAATATTTACTTTAATTATTTTACTCCGACGGCGATTTCCTTCGAAGGAAACGGCATTAAAAGGGGTCCCGCTTTTCTTATAATAGGAGTATTTATCGTTATTATAAAGGATATAACGCGGATTACGAAGGGGGTTACGGTTATTATTATTATTATTATTAATAGGATCGTCGTCTCCGTCATTATTAGGGTTGCTACCGCTAATTCCGAAGTAGTATAAAGTAGGCTTCGAGGGGGTACGTTAATCCTTATTATAACAATTATTATTAAGGGTCTTAGAAAGTCGACATTTAGGAGTTTTATTATTACGATAGGTAACGTTAATTATAGAAATAATATTGGGGGAGCGTTTAATAGATTCGAAGAAAATAATTCTCTCTTTAAGTTTAAATTTAATTAATTTCGTAATTTTAGGTTTAATAGTATTTAACTCCTTTACTCTTATATTAGCGACGTTTAATAATTAATTTAAATTATCGATTTAAGTTTATAAATAAGAGACTTTAAAATCGTATTATTCTTAGAGGATTTTAAAATCTTCAACGTAGTCCTTCTTAATACTTTTTACTTAATTGCAAGCGCGAACCTCGATAAATAGTATTACTATCTTATAGGCTTTAGTAATTATATCGATAATATTATTAGTTTTCTAACTTTATTTATTATACTTTCGACGGAGGTTATCGTTTTTAGCTTAAAGGTTATAAACCTTCTTATTTAAATCGTCTTTATTTACGTCGGCCATTACTAATTACTATTCTACATCAATTAAGCAATTAATTAATTCTATTTCGTTATCGCTAGTATTTAAACGGTTATTAATATTAATTTAATACTCTTTAGCCTTTTATACGAAATATATTACCTATTTATCTATTTTAATAATAGTTTCATAAGTATAGCAAAGCGCTTATACTACATTTTTAATAATACTAATAAAGGTTTCTAATACGTAAATTCTAATATTAATTTCTCCTTATATAGTATTAAGGTTTTGGTTAATTAAAGTTAAAAATTCCTAGAAGGTTAGGGGGCTATTCTAATTTCGGATAGTTAATAAAGACTATCCTTATTAAATAATAAGGTAAAAATTAATAACGCGGTTTCCTTTATCGTTTTTATTATCGTTACTAATAAAATTAGCGCAATTAATACCATTTACGATAATTTCGTTTACCTTCAACGCATAATAATATATTTTTATTAACAGGTAGAAGTTATTTATATAAAGGGTAAGGTTATTAACGAAGTCTTAACGAAATTATTAATTATTATTCATTAAGTAGGTAATAAAAGGGGATAGGGATTTAGCCGATAAGTCGACTATTTTATCGTTGAATTCTTTGGCATCGATAGAAATACAGCGTATTTAAGAATTCGTAATTGTAATATTATTACGACGAGTATTAGAAACTTAATCGAAACTACCTTAACTTAAACGAATATAATAGTAAACGACTTCGTTATTAGCGTACTATTTGTAAGGAAGTACGTATTTACGGATTATATTAGGATTAGGGTCGGTAGTCTTTTTATTATTATTCGTATTAGGGTTTAGAGGCGAATTAATTTTAGGAACGAACTTTAAAGTACGCTTAATACAATTAGCGAATTTAGTAGGGGTTTCTTTTAAAGTATCGAAGAGAAGTAATTCTCCTTGGGGTTATTTATTAAAGGTGTAACGCTTTTTAGAAGGGATAGAAGTTACAACGGATTCGTTAAACAATTCATCGTCGGCTCCAATACGGAAAGAGGCGTCGTTATCCTCGTCCTCCTAATTGGGGTTACCTTCGATATCGTCCTATTACTCGAACGAGGATTTATTATTGTAGTAGTAATTATTATTATCGTGACCAGCGGTATAGGGTTGCTCGGTTTATTATTTATTATTAGGGACGAGAGGACGGCCCGAAGGCGCGCCCTTAGCGGGATTAATTATAATAGTTAATTCTCGTCGTAATCGGTAGGAGAGTATCGGGTTTAGTAGGTATCGGGTTCGCAATGTCGACGAAGCGACGTTCGGGGTTAGAAATCGACGAGGCGATTTATTGGGTTTTCGGGTTTAAGTTGGGATATTATAATACCTTCCTAGACAGATATAGTAAATTTTAATTAAATATTACAATATATTAGTTTACATAGTTCCGTATTGCGTAATTGGGTATAAATGAAATAAATAATTAAAGTTAAAGAAGGAAAGAGGGAGAGGTTGAGATTTGTGCCCTAGAGTTACATCTTTATATAGGATAGGACTAGATTCTGCTAGCCTCGACCGCCTTCCTTATTTAATCTAATAATATACGTGAAAGTCGCGGTGCTAATTGAATAGCCGCAACGAATTAATTAATTGGTCGTACATTTCTAGGTTCTAACCCAGCCAATTAGAGGGCGCGCATCCCTAAGGATGTGGGTCTCGTGATGGGACGAGTGGGGTTCGCAGTGCCCATACCAAGGTCGCGGGATCCCAGTCGTCACAGGGATGATGGGATGCTAGCGGCAGTCTTTTGATCTTTTGGTCTTGGTGTAGTCTCAGTTCTCAGACCCACTTACCTCCGAACCCCACCCTCCCCGTTCTGCGGTAGAGGAGGGGAGACCCACATTTTTGTGGGGCGGGTCCGCTGAAGGAAGTCGACGGGGGTTAATGTGATAAAGACTAGTCTTGGTGATTCGGGTTGTCTCCGGTTTCGGGTTTTGAGAATATGACCATGTGTACATCTAGTTGAAGCATGCTTCAACTATACAGAGGTAGATAACTTTCACAGTCTGGGGGGAATTTAGGACCCACATCCACCGAAGCGGAGTTGAGGGACGGTTCGTCTAAAGCCAGGTTTCTTTGTTGAAGTTCTCTGTACTCTCATTGGTCAGATGCGTAGCACGGCCCTACAACTAGTCAGGGCGTCTTGCCAAGCCCATTTCTAATTAGTCATTTCGCGGACAGTATCTCTTAGAATCATCTCCAAAATGCACTGGGTCCTTCCATTTCTGAAATAACTGCACCATATCTCTCGATATCTCCTATCGATAAGGTTATCGCTTTCGTCGCCATCTTCTTCGTCTCCTCATCGCCGTCTTCATTGCCGTCTTCTTCGCTGTCTTCTTCATCATCACCTTTTCGTTATATTCATTATTACCTTTTTCATTACCAGGAACAATATTCGCGAAGTAAGTGAGGACGGCTCCAGCCGTCCGAACGACGAATGAATCAACGCTACAAAAGATGCAAATACCTACGCTTCAACGTATACAGCGGTCGTTTACTAACTCCTAGGGATCCAGCATCGCACCGGTGTCCGAGACTATTTTTACTATCAGGAACGTGTAAGTTGAAGAATGTGTCTAGAAAGGTTTGGTTGGTCTCAAGCAACATGATGTAATTATCGTAACGATATGCTAAAAGACATGTGACTTACCTCTAGACGAATTCTCCAGCGAAGAGGTCGAGCTTGATGACTTAAGGCGCCTATCTTCGTTCCCAAAAAGATTTGTATCGGCGAGTCAAGGTGTACGTACAAACCTAGATAAAGGTGACTGGAAGTTATCGAGTTCCTCGTGCGCAGCATAGGAAGGTAAGGGGTCTTGGACAGCTGCTACATGTTGCATAAAAGCCTACAGACTACCGTAGAGACTCGCGAAATCCGCTAAAAGCTATCCCTCTTTGAGCGCCGGATAGAGGGCAGATCTGTATAGGCAGCTAGTAGGATTAGGCCGGTCGCTGTGTATTCAAATGTGTGTAAGTTAACGTGGAGGGTAATGTTTTTGGGCGGGGGATTGTTAATTAGGCCTTTTTTACTATACTTTTTCCCGGGGGGATTTTTTCTATTTCGCTAGGGAAATATAGCCCAATTTTTCCACCTCTTTCACCCCAATTATAATACTACTATTTAGATTTGTCATCTCTATTATTATTATTATCCCTGTTATTATCCTTGTTGTTATTACTATAGCCCCCGCCCTTATACCTTCCCCTTAGAGAGTCTATTTCGGTCCTATTAACGTCGTTTGTAAGTAAATAAAGGGATTTAAAGTAAATAAACCCTTAGTATTAATACTAATATTATATACTCCTTCCTAGACGTAACCGACGATTATCCTAACTCCCGCCAATTTCGTAAGAGATACGAATATCTCCTCGTCCTTCGAATTCTATTAATTCCCAACGTATTAGAGGGTATTACCCTTATAGACTTCGATAAATAATAGTATTATAGCTAGGTTTATAATAATAGCCGTTATACTATTGAGAATTATATTAGGGATAGGAAGGATATATATTATTATGGGGCTAGAGCCTAGGGGTTAAGCTTGGCTATTGCCAAGCCGTGTTCCTATCGATAGGGTACCTGCCTTATCGATATAGATGCGAGCCTTTTAGTTGGCCAGACTGCCCGGCCCGTACAGTCTTAACACCTACACAAAACCTTCTCTCGACTGCACCCTTCTAGTGCAGCCTTTCCTCTCTTCATCAATTATAGCATTTCAACCTTACACGACTACTCGCTATATAACACCCTTGCAAACCCATTACATTATAATTAATCCTCTTTTCAAACCTCCATTACTAAACGTTTACAAGCACCGCCAAAGAATCTCCCTCCCCCTCCCCATTTACGATATCTCAACTACCCTAGATTACTTGGTCGACGAACTCCTAAAAACGATTACAACAATTTGCTTCGTCCATCGAACAATTCATCGCTAAGATCGCCGCCCTTAAAACTACCCCTCTTCCCGACTCGCCTACTTTATAAAAGCCAATCCTCCCCTATTTCGAAAAATTTTCAAGGAGTAAAGAAGAGTTCGAAACCTAGGTTTTAAGCGTATAAGCTAAACTCTATGTAGATAGCCTATCTATTAATAATTTAAAAGCGTAGTTTTACTATTTATTCGCCTGCCTATTACCCGCTATTAAAAAACCTCTTATCGCTTTCGCTAGTTCCCCGACGTTATAATCGCCTATAGCCCTCCTCGACAAATTTCAACTTACCTACGGCAATTCCAACGTAATTAAACGAATTAATTAAAAGCTTTACTAATTATATTAGAGGTCTGGCTCTAAGGAATTTATAGCGGCTTTTTTCGTACGATTCGAAGAAATACTTTATTATATTCGTATAAATTCCTAATCCGATACCGCTAAGGTTAACTAATTTACCGCTACCTTAAATAACGATTAGAAATAGTACTTCTTAGAAAAAATCGACGTACTTAAGTAGTATTCTCAATTACTTAAATACCTTCGTTATTTTAATAGTAATACCTTTCTTTTAACCTCTACCTCCTACTTAATATCTTCGAGGTATACCCCGGTTAAAAATAATAGTAATCCTATAAATACTTCTATTAATACAACGGCGACGAAACCTTTATCGGCGTCTCAAAAGTAGAGGAATAGGTAGAAGAAAGAGGGTAAATATACGAATTATAGGAGTAATTCCTACTAATTCAAATAGTATAAATAAAAGACGAAAATAAATAATATTCGAGTACAACCTAGTAAGGGCTTAGACGGTTACGACAATAATAACTAAGAAGAAGAGTTCTTAAACTAAGTAATACCCTATAAAGGGTAGCCCTAATAAAACTATAGGTGAGGGAGTACTATTACAATTTAAAAGGAAGAGCCGGTACTAATAATTAGGAGGGCGAAGTCTTTATAGGGGTAGATATTAGCTTATCTATTTTATAGTTAACGCAATAAATTCCCTTCCGGACCTTTTATCGTATAGCTAGCTAAATATTAATATCTATTTAAAACGCAACTACAAAGGAATAAACATTATATTTCGTAGGCATAAGGACAACTAAACTATCATTACGGCGGTAATAATAAGGCTACTACTAGTAGGAGAAGTAGAACAATACGAAGTACTAGGTAATAACCTTATTATTAACTATTACCGGCTTGGAATAGGCTTAGTAGAAGAGACGCGCCGGATAAGTAAGGTCTAAATATATTCCCTAATTTAATTTTAGTTCCCGCATTAGGAATAGCTCTATAAAGGTAGGTATTTGGTAAGGCACTACCGACTCGGGTAGGGAGCAAGTTATCGTACAATATTTATTTGGGGGCTTAGTGTAGATACTTTTCTAGTGTTGTTGATTTTCCCCGTTTAGCTAGGCATTTGGTAGGGTGCGGTTGTACTGGATTTTGGTCGTTTTCGTATATTTAGCTACGATGATTCTGTACGCTGGACCGCGCTTCCCAAGGGGGAGCAAGGGGGTAATGTTATAGGGCTAGAGCCCAAGGATTAAGCTTAGCTATTACTAAGCCGTATTCCTATCGATAGGGTACCTGCCTTATCGATATAGATGCGAGCCTTCTGGTTGGCTAGACTGCCCGGCCCGTGCGGTCTTGGCACCTGTACAAAACCTTCTCTCGACTGTACCCTTCTAGTACAACCTTTCCTCTCTTTATTAATTATAGCATTTCAACCTTATACAACTGCTCGCTGTGTAACACCCTTGCAGACCTGTTACATATATTATTATATCGTAGACCTTGGCAAGTATTAGAGTCGCTAGGATAACCGGCTCTAAAAGGTTCGTTATTAGTAGAACGATTAGGCCGTTTATTATTATTATTATAAGAATAATAATAATAATAATAATAATATTAAAAGTAGCGAATCTACTAAGGGTAACAATAGCGATATTATTAATAATAATAAGGGTTAATTACTATTATTTAAATTGCTCTATTTAGATAAATTGTTATTATTATAATTTATATATTCTTAACTATATTATAAGGTCTAATTTATTACCCTTCCTCGATAAACCTCTATTATATAATATATCCCTCAATACTATATAAGTATAATGATTATATTTGGTTATAACTACTTCTTATACTACTTTCCTCCTTCTTACTCTCTCCTCTTCAACCTCCTTATTTTCGAATTTAAAGAAAAGGCTATCGTTATCTTTATCCTCTAGAATAGTTTTAAACTCACCGAACTTATTATTAACGGTAGTACTTACTCGCTCCTATTTATCTTAAATTAGGGTATTTCTATTAATCTCTTTAATATTAATTAAATAATTCTCTAAACCGTTTAAAAGGATAGAAATACTATTATCTTTAAATAATTTAATAACTATATCTTTTTTATCTATTTGTAATCTCTTATAATAACGAGAGATAACGTAAGTAATTTAAATCCTCTTATCGGAAACGGAATATTTTTTACCCGGGTAGTCGATATACTATTAATCTTATAGTTATTCGGTTTCGTCCTTTATTATTTATTTAAATAACGAATTAATAACTATATCTAATGGCTATAATAAATTCGTAAGGCTACTAAGGATTATAGCTATTATTACCGAATAAATAGTAATTTAATTAAAATTATTAAGCGTTTTTCTAACCTTTTAAGAGTTATAGAATAAGTATATATTTATAACTATTAATACCTCTTATCCTAGTTCTTTTAAAACGGGTATAAATTCTTCCTTTAATTATATATAAAAGAGGCTCTCGTTCTAATACGTATCGTTATTAAATTGAATAGATATATTAATTACGTATAAATATTATTCTTTATTATAAACCTTCCCCTCCTTATAAAAGATTATTATCGGTTTTAACCGCTAATTATTATCGGTAAAAATATAAAAGATTAAAGAATATTGTTATTTATTCTATCCGCTATAGTTAGTCTTACCGGAAATAATTTTAGAACTTTTAAAATCGTACGTATTACCGTCGAAGTATTCGTATAATATAGGAATTTTATTGAGGTTAAAAATATAAAAAGGTGGGAATTTCGTATAGGTATTAAGTATAGTCGGTTAATTAACGCGTTTAATAAACCTAAATTTATAATTAGTTTTAATACCCCTTATTTAAATACCCGCTATTTAAATAATTAATTTACTAAAGAAAATTGCTAACTTTCGCATATAATTTACCGGGAAGTTTCTAAATTTAATAGGTAATTCTTCACTAAATAATATAAAACCGTTTAAGAAAATTCTTAAACTAACCTCGTAAGAATTTAAACGATAATTGTATTTTAAGGTATATTTTAATAAAGAAGGCCTTTAAACGGTAGCGAAATTAGGATATAATTATTAGCGATTTATTTACCCGACGGGTAATTTAGAAATATTCGTATAATTTCCTCTCTATAGCCGACTATATTACCTTCCCCTCTCTCGTAGCTTTTAATAAAATCTTATTATATTTACCCTATTAATTTATAATCGTTCGGACGGGGATTTTATAGAATTTGTAGATTTTATAATATATTATATCGCGGGTATAATTATCGTCGTTGTAGTAAATAGTATTAATTCGCCGACGGCGGCGTTATTTTTAATATTTAATTCGCGTTTAAACGAAGTAAGTAATAACCTATTGCGAATTTAATTAGTATACTTCCTCTTCTTTGATAATTATACGGGGTAAGATTAACCTATAACCTCTTTTCTATAGAATAAGATCGCTCAATACGTTTAACCGGTCCTTTTATTCTAATTTTATATTCGTTATACGGTTTAATAAGGGGGCTAAAGCGAATTTTAGCGAATTTAATATTAGAAAATAAATCGGGCGTACCGCCATCCCTTACCCCTAATTTAGGGAAATACTACTTTAATATATTTATAGTAACCTCTAAATAACGGTACTACGACGACGACGAGGGCAACCGATATACAATACTATAAATAAATAAACGGGGAGACCGCTAGAATTATAGGGACCCATCAACTGCCGAAATTCTATACTATATTGCACTCATAATTAGACGGGTACATGTACTAGTATATATATACTTATTGGGCATACTTCTGGCAGATTTCTGCTATATGTCCGGCGCTCAAAGAGGGATAGCTTTTGGCGGATTTCGCAAGTCTCTACAGTACAGCAAACCTAGTCTCTGTTACAGACGCCCTCGTCACGAGTTCAATCCACTCTTACCCCACATGAAATGTGGGTCTCCGCGATGCTGCCGCAGAAACGGGTGGTGTGGGGTAGGGTGGGGTGGTTTCGGAGGCCCAGCGGGTCTGACTGAGACTAAGCAAACCCTGCTTGAAAGCGATTCCGAGTTTCACATGTTTCTACGGTGGGCCCCTCGTACTGCCGGCCAAGTGGATTGGATTCGTCGCTCCCTTTTGATCACCATAGTAGTTAAAAAGATGGTCTGAGGAGTACGAGTATGAGGCCAAAATTCCCACTAACTAACTGATGGCAGAAGGAACGCGAATGGTCTGGGTATCGTACGTGCGTGCCTCTAGAGTTTACACTCGTGAAACAGGTGACCCCAACGGAAGTTCAACGTCATCGTCGAGCTTGTCCCGTTGTCTCGGCAACGGACCTAAAAGGACGGAGGTCAGATACCTACCTACCTACCTACCTGCAACCGACTTTAACTCGTCTAGACTCGTTATTCAAGAGAGACCGTTCAGTGACGCACACAACTCAAATTGTACGCAAAGCAAAGCAAATCTAGGTAGAAATTAGCCAAATCAATTCAATTTTGCATGCAGATTTGCTTTGTGAATATTCGTACATTCCGCTTTGTTTCGTCATAGGTATAAGGCTTTTGTAGTGGCATACCTCTCCGGCGCCCCTGCATCTAGCTTTTTCTGTAGATAATCGGGTCCAAACGTAGGCACATTGACCTCGTTTACGTGAGAATGACCAACAAGAATATCGTGTTTTGGCCGGGAAACCGTGATGTTTTGGTCTTTTTAAGTCACTCGAAATAGAATGTTTCGATGTAGATATCACTGTAAACAAAGCAAATCTGACCCAGAATCTGGTAAACAAACCAAATCAGACCTCGGATTTGATTTGCTTTGCTTCGTGTGCATCACTGAATTGCTGTCCGTTCGCACAACCTTCTGTTAGAAGGCATCAAATCACCAAGAGCAGAACCAATTCTGTAAGTGAGCGCATACACAAGACAGCAATAGTACCTAGCAATGTAGTTGCTTCAAACTAACTTGTGACAAGGACAAGACAAGCATCCAGATGCCCGATATCAGAAGCGAGAAGGGCAGGGACGAGTACCTGCCCAGCGCGCCGCCCGCGCCATCGCCTGATATGGAACTAACAGAAATCTCTAAAGAAGAATTTCAGGCGCCCAAGAAGCGACGCATTGAGGAGAAGAGGAGCGAAGCCGCCGACATGTTCACAGCTTCCATCAGCGAAGCCGCCAACATGTTCACATCTTCCCTCTTCATGCCCGATATCAAGGAAGAAGAGGGCAGGGATATGGACGATCCGCCCGCGCCCGCGCCGGAACCCAACATGTTCACACCCTACTTCTTCAACGACGAATCCCTCGGCCAAGATAGCGATGCGAATGAGCACATTGAGTACTGGAGGGATGACCTCTCGCCGAAGCAGCGTCTTCGTTTCATTTTGAAGAAGCTGTTGGAATGTCACGTCAACAATACGTTGGTCATCACCGCCGAGCACAAGGTAAGTATATGTATAATAGATATCAGCTCCCATACCTGTTAGTTAATGTATTTGGACTTGGTTAACTCGATGTTATAGACTATCCTTCGTCCTCTTTTGCTAAAAGACTACTGGGTCAAGGGCAAACTGGTCCCCTCCAACCTCAGGTGGGACCGTCAGGAGCATTACACGGGACTCGCCCATTATCTGTTCACGCCGAAAGAGAATGGCGAGAAGACTTGCACCAAGTGCGCAACTACAAGTAGAGACAATTACGGCCCGTTTGCGGAGTGTGTCGCTGGAGGTAGGGCGGTGCTTAAAGGCGCATGCTTCAACTGCTACTACAAGGGTGAGGGAACGTGTTGTTCCCTCCGTATCGGTATGTTTGTTGTCTTCGTTTGTCCATTTTCATCTTCATCCTTGCCTTGACCAACCACTCACGCTGTTTCTTCTTGGACTTGTAGTTTTTCCTAATCGAGACGGTGAAAGTTCCTCGCGCGTCGGTTCTCTTGTTGTGCTCGAAATGGCGGGCGTACTTTTTTTTCCCTTGTTGATCTTCAAGTCGCCAGAAGGCACCGAGGGTGGCACCTCCGTCCTGTCCTGCTCGAGTCTTGATTTTTTTTTATCACTATCAAGTACGCATCAACTGATATGCATTACTTCTAGCTTTTGATAAGGCTGAGAAGGCTGAGGAAAAAGGGCGGCATCCCAGAGGCAACCGTCTCTCGATTTCAGTCAAAACTATTCGCAACACTAGCACAAAAGATTTGGAGAAGGCGTTCCGTTCGATTCGAGATGAGTTGAGAAGCCGTCGTGAGGAGGTGATTAAATATGTAATTGGAAGTATTAAGTGCATTAATTACCTTTCAATTGTCTTGTACATATGGCAAAGGACTTCAGCTCTGCTATCCTAGAGAAGAGAACAATGGCCGTTAGGAAGCGGGTGATGGATAGAAAGACCAGGGACTGTGATGACAACCGAAATGGGAACACATGGAAGTTGAAAGTTTGATCAACTTGTTGTGACGACTGTATCTCGGCCTGAGCTCTCTACATCCAGTGATACCACCAGTCTTTGCAATGACCTTGCCCAAATTCAAGCAACGGAGAAGCAAGTTTATGATACACAAATGTAATGTGAGTAAGAAAGAAAGAAACAAAAAGGAAAGATAGCAAGCAGAAGTCCAGAGAGGGAACAAAAAAAGACTGGGTTGGTTTTGATTGATTGGTTTGATTGATCCGATTTCATTTGATCACTGGATTCAGTTGGTACGAAGGAGTAGAAGGTGCGACAAAAAGGTGAATGATAACTAGACTAAGTATTAAGGTTGTCCTGTACTGTAGAGTAGAGTAGAGGACATTGGCTATGTATGCTATGATAGAGAAGAGAATAATTGCCGCTAGAAAGCGGGTGACGAGCAGGTGTGTCGACTATGTACTGAAACGGGAATCAACTGGTTATTGACGAGCAGGTGCGCCGACTATGTACTGAAACGGAAACCGCATGGTTATTGACAGTTGGCCAACTTGTCTGCATCCAGTGACATCGATCTATGTCATGCCATTGCCCAAGCTCAAGCAAGGGAGAAGCAGATGTGTGATACACATGTACCTAATGTGAGAAGAAAAGGAAGAGAAAGAAATGAAGAGACCAGCGAGGAAACGATGAGAATGAAACTTCCAGCGGCACAGACAACGACGACGAGAGAGCATACTAACCCAATCGCTGCATGTGACTTGCGACTCTTATTCCTCCACCAGTTATCAGACCCAAGCGGCAGTACACAAAGGCTCAAGGCGAGGCAGGAGGCGTGCTCTCGGGAGGCGTATTCTCTCCCGACGATAAGGTAGACCGGGCGCTGTGGTAGCTAAAAATTCAAGAAAGTTAGCACTATTCCACAGGAATGGGCAACTCGTAACTTGAACAGAAAAAGCTTACCTGCTAGCAGTAGTATACTGACTCTCGGCCACCGACACAAACGACGAACCCGACGGCTTCTTCGAACCAGTACCGCTACGATGTGCATAAATCTCCTCTCCGAGACCCATTTCCGTGACGGTGTCCTTAAACGCCACTTTGGTCGGAGTAGGCAGGCCGTGCTCTGTCACCGTATCAACCGCTGGCTCTATTATGACCTGAGGCGGCTGCGGCGTCATTGAGCGCTTCGTGTTGGAGGTGGAGCCCACGGTAGGTCGTTTGGAAGGACTCCAAACCTCTCCTGAAGGGGCGCGTGGCCAGGGGTTGAATCCCACGTCGAGATTGCTGAAGCTACCGTGGATTTTCTTCCTGGTTTGTTCCTTTGTTGGCTCATCTTTGCGGTCTGGCCAAGTTGCATGGGCAATGTTGCTTGAACTTGCGCCTTCCTTAGTGTTGTCTGGGGCCCATTCTTCGGGTATGTGTTCGACGTCTTGTGGCGGTGTGAAGATATCCCTGATGGCTGGCTTGTAACGCTGCCGGAAGACGTGAAGAGAGCCACCAGCATCGGCACGATATGGCTTTGCTGTGGTAGCAGCAGGAGCTGACTCGTTCTTATGGATGACTGCTGTGGCCTCGGTGGTATCAGGGCTCTCAACGGGGGCGGTCTCAACCCGAGCGCTCTCGACAGGAGCACTGGGGATATTGGGAGTCTGCTCGGTGGTGCTTGGTCCTCTCTTCGCGGGCTTCTTCTTAGTCTTTTTGGTCGCCTTCTTAGACTCATCTTGCGAGGCCTGCGTGGGCTTGCTCTCAGCAACGACAACTGGCGCCGGTTGTGACTCCTCCTTTGCAGCCTGACTTGTGTCCACCGAATTCCCCAAGTCTCCCGAAGTGGTCTGAGAGCATGCCCCCTGTGCGGCACTATTCTCCTTTTTCTTCTTTTTGGTAGGCTTCTTCTTGCCCTTTCCGTTTCCGGGCAACTTCTGTTCCTTGTCTGCTTCCTGGGGCTCTGCCATGGGTGGGACAACATCTGTCGGGCCCGAGTTTCTCTCAGACGCCTCATCTTGGATAACTGGTGCTTGGGCGAGCCACTGAGACGGCAAAGCTTGCCTACCGGTCGGTTTGTGCCGTATCACTGTTCCAGTTATCTCGTCCAAGTTTCCGGGTTGTCCCGAGTTCCGATTGTTGGAAGGTTGAAGTTGCTCATCTGATCCTAACTTCATCGACGTCTCCTAATCGCCGACGATGTGGGTTTCATGATGTCCTCTGCCTTCCTGATAGATTTCAGCCTGTTGGCCTTCGCCACCCGAGCCCTGCTGCGGAGCGGAAGCTCTCTCTTGCTCGACCCGGATTTTCTCCGATGTACTACGAGATGAAGGTAGTCTCACCGGAATTCCATGGGAGCTAGAGGAATTGGAGGTTCTTGAGGATGGTAACTCCTCCTCTTGCAGTGAGCACACTTCGGCAGCTTTCTTAGTCCGCGCATGTGAACCTTCTCTTCGGTGATGCTCAACGTGTGAATGTCCGATCTGATTTGATGACTGATTGGACATCTGCTCCGCCCGTGGTCCTGCCGGTGCTCCTGTCGGTGCTCCTGCCGGTGCTCCTGCCGGTGCCCCTACCGATGGTCCTGCCAATGGTCCTGCCAATGGTCCTGCCAATGGTCCTGCCGACGGTCCTACCGGCTGTCCAAGATGAATGGGCATATGCCCATGTTGATGGGGGCCACCAGGATAAGGTCCATGAGGGGGTTGTTCGGGCCAAGGGGTATAGACCATCGGCATCCTAGGCTGATGATGAACAGTCGGGACTCCCAAACCTTGTGGCCACGGATGAGTCCTAGGCGGCCCTGGAAGGTGTGCCGGTGACACTACCGATGGCACTGTCGGTAGACCGCTACCAAAGGGAGGCGGTGGGGGATATGTAGGGACAAAGTGGCTAGGACTGGTGTAAGGCATATGAGCAGGATGGAAAGGAACGGGTTGAGTAGGATTGCATGGAGCAGGCATCCTGTAGGGCGAAGGAGCATGACAATGGGGATGCTGGGGATGCTGGGGATGAGCGGGATGAGCGGGATGATGCGGATGAGGGGGATGATGCGGATGATGTGATGAGTGAAGAGGCACTGCCATGTTGAGGAAATTGCTCGGATTTCCTCCGACAAAGGGATCAGTCTCCGGGATAGATGAATACCTCGAAGAAGTTCTGGCATTGCGCAAACGGGCTGAACCGCCACTGCCAAGATAGCCAGCCTTCTGGCTAGAAGTGACAGAAGGTGTGCGCTCATGAAGCTGTGCAGGTTCCTTGGTTGGTTGTGGTCCAGTTTCAGCCTCGCGTTGCTGATGTTGACACCGCCAGTGTTTGGTGACCCAAGGGTGCTCGAGCTGCAGACGGAGACAGCCGGTGCCATCTTGAATTTGGGCACCATTGCCAACGTTCACAGCCTTCACCGCATCTTCTTCGTTCCGGAAACTAAATCACAAGTCAGCGTTAAGTCTTTAAGCGTTTCCGTGTGTTTCAAGTATGCAGATACTCACGTAACATATGCAATCGTCTTGCTGCCGTGATATTTCGTTGATGCGCTAGAGCCTTCAATGCTCCCAAATTGACGGAGATAATCCTCAACGGCTTTCAATTTGGTTGGCGTGAGAATTGTTCCTTGGCCAAGGCGAGCACGAACACCACGATTCTTCCTATTACAAGTGGGACACTCACAAGGTTCCCAGACGGCCTGATAACCCATCTTCCCATGGTTAGGGCATTGAGGAATAGAGTTGGCCGCTGGTTCCTGGGGTGATGTATGGTGGTTGTCCCGATTCGAAGTTTGATGGGTGCTGGTGTTGTCCCGATTCGAAGTTTGATGGGTGCTAGTGTTGCTGCTGCCCTGAGGTTGTTTATGATGCTGCCTGATTGGGCCGTGTATGGGATCATTCCGCGAGTGAGACCATCCGTTCTTGGGCTTCTGGTCGGTTCCTTTCTTCTTCTGTTGTTGTTGGCCTTGCGCTTGGGATACCGAGGCGGGCTGATTAGGAAGACGGCCGGAAGTAATACGGCCGGAAGCATTCTGGTCACGAGTTTGAGTGTGCGGGTTGGCGCTTCCAAGCTGAGATTTACTTGGGGGAACATTCCCGGTATGGGGCACCTCAGTAACAGTAGCAGAGGACTTGGACTTGGATGGAGCTGGCATTTGCTGCGAGACTCTGCTAGGAAGACGAGATGGACCTGCAATTCCCGTCTCAACTTGGAGTTTGCTGAGTTCAGACTCTGGGATTGGGCCTGACTTTGACGGCTTGTGTTGTACTTTGATCGCCTTTTTGACGTGCTCGCTATTGGCTGGAGTCTCGACCTTGCTGGCAGCAGATTTGTCGCAAAGGTCCGATGAACTTCGTCTGATCGAAGGGATAAAGTCAGGGGCAGTGGCTTGGATTGATGCTGACGCAGCGCGTGCGAAGGGCGGATGAGCCACCGTCAAAGAGGAAGACAATGTCACGGGAGCGCCTGCAAGGAGTTAGTTGGATGGCTTTGTCTGGTGCTAAGCTATCGAAGGAGGAAGGCCAGGGGGCAGCAGTGGTAATGTGAACTTACCTTGACAATCAAACTGAAGTGTATCCTCTGGAGGGATAGTGGCCACAATGTCCGGGGAGATTGTGGCCACAGTGCCTGGGGGGTTCACGGCCACAATGTCCGGGTTGCGATAGTAGTGATACCAATACTCCAGCTGGTCACAGAAGAAGACAACGCAATCTTTCGGGAAAGTAACACCGTGGGCGTAGATGTTATCCCAATCAGACGGACCGAACACCGACATGATATCCTTGGTGGTATCCCAGCAACTCAGCCTGTAGCGATTCTGCTCCCAGGTGAGCCAGCTTTCGACCCACATGCAGATTTCATTCTCTTTGAGGAGTCGGAAGACCACCGCGAGGAGGTTAGAAGCGCCTTTGTACCACAGATCGATCGGGTGGAAGTACTGGTGAAGGTCCTCCCAGTGACAGAGGATAGTCATGCCTTCGACAGCATCGGGCTGAAGGCTGCGGATCTCTGCTGCAACTTCCTGGACCTTCTGAGGAGACCAGTTGCGTGGTGTGTCGCGAGCGGGCAACGTATGTTCCAAAGCAGGCTTGCCTGCATGTAACGAAAAGGCGCACTTCGACCCGGGCGGTAAGTATGTGTACAAACTGACCTTTGGCTTCTCGGTGATTGGGGTCGGGGCTGGCATCTTGTCGGAGGTGAGTACAAGAACACCTTGACGAGTAGCGTGTCGAGCCATTTTGTTGAAGAGGGGTAAGCTGGATGGTGATATACCGCAAGCTTGGCTTCTCAGCGAACTGGACCAGATTGTGCTGTGACAAATAAGTAGACGTGCTGGCAAATAACCTTGTTTTCAAGTCAATCAGATTTGCAAAGACCTTTGCCGACGAGCGAAAGTTGCTGGAAGGAGCTCGATCAAGCTCAGCGTTGGCGGGGTGACGGTTTGTGAAGAGCTGGGTATTCGCTTCGCGTAGAAGGCTGCGGCCACGAGTTGACCTGAAGTGAGTATCTTTGTCGGCCAGTTACTGGGACGGTAGAAAGACTCGTTGTCCTGTGTTGGTGGTGATCAGACAGAACGCGGGGCTGTGGAAGGTTTTTTGGGAGGAAGAAAAAGGGTGGGGAGGAATGGTTAACGCTGGGAGTTTATGTGCGAGGACTGCCCGGACACTGCACGAGTGAATGGGAAATCTGTTTTCGAGGTGAAATGTTGTTGACCGGAAGGTGAGGGGAGGCTGGGCTTCTGCCCGAACATTTTACCGGCAAACGTATTTGTCGGACATGCTGCCAGCCAATTTTACCATGCCCGATATTACCGTGCCCGGATTTACCATGCACGAAGACGTGGAGGAACGCACCGAACCTGTGCAGGACGATAGCATGAAACTTTCGTCGAAACCCTTTCCCGCAAGCCCCTCTAGTGCCTTACTGCTTGATCATGATCTCTTCCTTCTCCTTGTTATCGATGCATCCGCACATCGGGCATCCGCACAATGCCATGTCCGGATCCATCGATATCAATGCTGATACCTCCGTTCGATCTTTGCTCACGACACATTTGGCCTCAATGGCGCTCACCATATCATAAGAAAGAAAACAAGCAACCGTCCATTGGGATCGGACAGGGTTGCGCCGTTGATTAGAAAGACTTCTTTTTGCTTCGTTCAACCACTTGGTGTTTATAAAGTAAAGGTGCCTCGGTGAGAGGAGCACGGACAACAATGCCGATTACATATTTACAGAACAGACAGGGAGGAGAGGAGTATCTTCTGGACAAGAACAGAATTGGAAAAGGGGAAAAGGAAAAGGAGGATAACGCGCAGCAGCATTAGTTCTTCTTGGGGAGAGCCTCCAACATCTTGAGGATGGCAGACTCGTTGTCGCCAGTGAAGACCTTGCCGTTGTTCCAGTCAACCACCTGCAGTGAAAGGTAATCTGGTCAGTAAGCTGCCTAGGTATGTACTCAAGGCGGGGAGGGGAGAGACGGACAATAGGCCTATTGAGGTTATCGGCGTTCTCCTTGAACTTCTTCAGGGCTTCTGTCTCATTTTGGGCATTGCTGATGATGGATGAAATGCCCGTCTTGCCGACATAGTCCAAGATGGTTCTGAGCTGTTCAGTGGTGGGGGGCTCCTCGGTGATGTTGAGCTCAAAGTCGGACTTCTTGGCGGGCGCATTGTCGGAAACAGCAGCACCGGAGCCTGCGGCTTGCTTGAGGAGAGTGGCAATCCTGATGGATGCAGGATTGCTCGCCTTGTGGAAAAGAGTGATGGCGTCAAGCACCTTGGGCTGGAGCTACATGAGCAGAGTTGAGTCAGTGCACTGTCTCGCTGTACTGTAGCTTTTGCGCAGCTGTATGTCGGGCCACTTACAAATTTGAACATTATGAATTTGAAGATTGGACGGCCCTGGGTAGAAAAGTGAAATATATTTTTTGACTTGACTGAGAGGCTGTTGATGATGTTCTTGATGATTGGTGTGTTGTTGATGTGAAGTCTTCCGTGCAATCGTTCGGGTGACGTCCACGAATGGAAACCTGCGTTGCCCCGGCAGGCAGGCTTTCTGAGCTGGGAGCTTGGGCCACGCGTTAAGCCTCATAACTCGGATTGCCCAATCGGGATGAAATGTGGAGTTCAGACTAGGCCTACCTAGCCGGGCTCGCCCGGCAACCACACCGACCCCACATCGCAGTGCCCGTACCTGAAGGCCCGCAATCCTGACACACCTGATATCATCAATCCGTCCTCACTTTGAAAGCTTTCTTCCAGAGACGGCTTTTTGTCGTTGTTTGTGGATAAAAACGTAGTAGGAAGCACTTTGTAATAACACGGACTCACATGGTAAGCGACAAGGAACCAGGCAGGGTTTTGTACACTCATGCCCAAGTGCATCTTTTCGATTCAAGTCCCTTGTTGTAATGTCTGTCCACCGTTGGGAAAGAGCACATGGCGGTTGATATGGGAGCTAACTGACAATCTTCTAAAGTAACAAGCATGTTCCTACTCATCAATGAATTCGGCCATCTTTGACAGGTTACAGCATGCATTCATCGTCTGCCAACAACCTAGTCAGCTAGTGTACTTGGGTCTGTGTCGTCGGAGTATCTGTGCCTCTTCGCCTCAGAGTGTTCCAAGATCTACTCGAATTACAGGCACAGCAGATTTGATCTGTAAACTTTCTTTCTAGAGTCCTGCGGAAAGAACGAGTGCGTTTCTTCTTTTACCTGCCAACTGTACCTATCAATGTCATGGCCAGATTGACGCTCCCGTTTGTTTCAATGAAGTTCGAGTTTCACCTGGACTGCTCTACACCTCAGACCCCTCACAGTAGAAGCGGGAGGGAAGATGCCGGTATCATACGGGTACATCCTCCGGGCTCTTTCCGCCCGGCCGTGTCCTTTGCTTCATCTCGACCCGGACTTCTTGACCTTGACAATTGAGAGGTTCCTGGACTCTCTGGACAAGTGGAATTGGCTTGGACCTGCCCTTCAAGTTTCGACCCCCAACCCCACAAGTGGGATCTCCCGCAGGGCCCCGCCCGCCTGAACATGAAGCGCCTTGGCGCCCCTCCCTCCCCAGATCCCAGCATTTTGATCAAGGTGCTGACGGTAACAACTATATCTGTTCCGCCCTCTACAACCGCTGTGTTGTGACTGTATACGCACGGCGGAGTTTGTGGTTGTTCTTGTTGGATTCATCTTGTTCATCTATATGATTTTCTATCCGATGTTGTCGGGCAAAAAGATGCAATACCGCAAACACTTTAGCGCACTTTGGCTTCCCCGCAATCACCAAGCGCCCTGTCGATCAATGACGCAAATGATGGGACCAAAGCCAAAAGGCACAAGGGGGGGCACCAATGGCGCAAGACGACCGACAGCCCGAAGTTGTCCGCCTGCCCGCTGCGGACGTCGCATCATTACCATACTATAACTGTAATCCATCACCAAATCCATACATCCGGGCAACTTGCCCTCCACTGAGTTTCACATGATGGACAGACAGCCCCATTCAGTGAAAGGTGAGTTTTGGCATGACGTACAGCCAGTGGACCCCATGACCAGACCAGACCAGCAGGCGTCCGTTCCTCTTGTCATCTTTCAGAGGTTTGGGGATATAAGTAGAGGCAAGTAGCCGTAGTTGTCTTTTGTCTTTGCTCTGCATTCAATTTGAACAACAGCGTTCACAACATCATCAAACACCACGTACCACAAGCATTTGTTCATGTGCAATACTCCAGGATTCAGATTCCCGCCAAACGTACAGTTTCAGCAACACCCTAGCAGCAGAACATCTAGCAACATGAACTCCAACGTCGGAAACGCCCAGGTCTACGAGGCCGGAGACCAGCGCAATGTGAAGCAGTCCGAGATCGAGACCCCCGACCGCTACAACGAGGGCCAGGTCCACGCCCACAACAACACCGACTCCAAGGACGAAAGGTCAATCAAGAACCGTCTGGCCGCAGCAGAGGCCGCCGACGACTCGCAACAGGACAGCAGAGAGACACAGTTGCACAAGAAGGACCCAACACTTCCCGTAGGTGCCCTGTAGCCCGTTCGCTTCGATATGATAACCAAGAGAAGGAGAAACAAGGCAGGCTAATACATAGTTTTAACCTTGGACACAGGCGAAGGAGCACGGCAACGAGCCATCCCGAGGTGCCAAGATCGACGCTCAGATCCAAGCAGAAGAGGAGGAGATCCTAAAGAAGAAGGGCGCGAGCTTGCCAGGGCAAAAGTAAATGGAAGAAAAAGGAGAGAAAATGATAATCGTTTGTTTTTGATGGGACACGACCAACAACTGGGCATTGGAATTATTAGGGGGCATCGCCAGCATTGGGTTATGTATACCGGCAGGTAATACAACGAACAGCGTTATGTTAAACGAACAACACGTTTCATGATACAAGGTCGCCTTTTCCGCGTTGCCTTTCAGATCCATGGGACCAGTAATGGTTAGGGATTTCATGTTGTTTGAACGGCAGGGACTACGTGGTCGTCCAATGGAGCGTATACCTCTTCGCGTTTATGCATATTGTCGTCGTGTTCCCAACTTTTCCGCGTCACGCAAAGTGTTGTTGGCTGTCATAGATCAGCTAATGTCAGCATTTAGTTGGTTTTACATCCTGGATTCACACAGAGAATTAAGAACTCGCCTTCAAGCAAGCAACCGTTGGTTCGAAAAGTAAGCCCAACAACAACTTTGCTTGCGTGTCCATTGACAAGATCGACATGTTCATACGTACTTCCGGGGAGGGGCGGCAGGCCTGCCTACCGAGACGAGGTGACCATCAAGGTACCCGTCCTAGCCGTCAAGGTAACATCAGCATGAGAAGCACATTATCGCGTACTAGTATCAATGGACGTACATGCTGGATCTTGGCTACATAAACAAAGGCATGTGCCCCTTTTTGTATGTTCACTTTTTGCCCAGAATCTCCAGTCAGATTATCTCTGAATTGTATACACGTCCAAGACGACCTCATACGGACTCATCCTCACAATCCCAAACAGTAAAGGTGGGGAAATGTCACAGTGACAACTGCCATTATGCACAAAATAACCCCTCTTTTACACTTGACCAGAGATAGTATACACTCATCCTGCTAACTCTACCACCTACCTGCAGGTTAAAGAGCACTGCACTTCGGTCATCCTCACTCGCCGTAACTTCCCTCAACCTCTACAAGCCAAGCCCTTTCCCCTACCTTCGGGATGACCCTTCGCGTAATGCCACCACCCAAAACCTTCACGGTGCACTCCTCCCTCCTCTTCGACCCCAAGCAAAAGGCCTTCAGGAAGAACATCTCGATAGAAATCGACCGGGACACCGGCTCCATAGCCAATGTCTACGAACGTGATGACGACGATGACCTTCGGCTTCAAATTCAAGCCGGGGACATCGACCTAAGAGGCGCCGGCAAGTGCGTCCTGCCTGGCTTGGTTGACAGTCACACTCATGTGTTTTTGCACTCTTACGTGTAAGTTTCCCATTTATGACCTACATTCAGGTTCAACGCTTATACATCCATCACTGCAGCGACCGCCCCTCCATAGAACAAATGCGAGACTCCTCTGCCCTCGAACGCATTCTCCGCGCCACCTCTCACGTCCGCGCCGCCTTACTCGCAGGATTCACCACCTACCGGGACCTCGGCACCGAAGCCCTCGGCAACGCCGACGCGCAACTACGTGATTGCATCAACCGCGGGCTGGTCCCCGGTCCCCGCATGTTCGTGGCAACCGACGCTTTGGCATCCAACGGCTCGTACGAGATCCGGCGCGAGAACAAGTCCCTCTCCGGCCCCAACGGCAACGGCAACGGCGGCGGAGGGTTAATCGTCCCTCGCGCCTCCGACCCCTGCGATGGCGTCGATGGCGTGCGCGCCGGTGTCCGTCGTCGCGTGGGGGACGGCGCGGATATTATCAAGTTCTACGCCGACTATCGCCGCAAAGTGATGCGTTTCCCCGGTCCCGGGGTCTCGAATACTTCCAACCAACCCATCCTCTTCCCGCCCGATGACCCGCGCAAGCGCAACCCTGCCGTGCCGCTTTTTGGTCAGGACGAGATGGACGCCATTGTGCGTGAAGCGAAACTAGCGGAACTCCCCGTCGCCGCGCACGCGGGCGAGACTAAGGCGGCGCTGATGGCGGCGAGGGCGGGCGTGACGACTGTGGAACACATGTTTGAGGACTCGAATGGACTTTTGGATGAAACCCTAAAAGAGATGAAGCGCCAGGGGACGATCTGGGTGCCGACGCTGGCGACGGTGGAGAGTGCCGCGCCGCAGTTTATGGAGGATTGTTTGGCTGCTGTCAGGAAGGCGGTGGAGGAGTACGGGGTGAGGGTGGTGACGGGGGGCGATACGGGGGTGATTGATCATGGGCTGAATGCCCGCGAGCTGGAACTGTTTGTTAAGGCGGGATTGCCGATCGAGGAGGTGTTGGAGATGGCGACGGTGGGCGGGTGGGAGGCGTGTGGAGGGGAGTTGACGGGGTATCGGTTTGGCTGGTGGGAGAAGGGGTGTAGGGCGGATATTATTGCGCTGGATGCGGATCCGAGAGAGGATGGGAAGGCGCTGAGGAAGGTGGGGTTTGTGATGAAGGATGGGAAGGTCTGGAAGCGGGATGGACGGGCGGTTGATATGATCACTGTCCCGGAGTTTCCGCCGTCCATGGATGATTGATGGTTGTGGTGAAAAGCCTGGTGTGAACTGAGAGTAGTACAAGGTGATGCTATCACCGAAGAGACCGTGACCGTCTGGTACCAAACGCTGACATCTTTTTATGAGAAAAGAATAGCCTAGAACGGGGATAAAAGTGGATGGCAAGCAAATGCTGGGGATGATGTTCGCAGTAAATTCAGGCTCACTTACAAGCATAGCTTGCTGCCTCCAGCATGATGATACTACGAATTATGTTGTTGTAAGCTACGTACATCCAAAGAGGAAGTGTAGCATGTACGTAACCCATATCCAAGCCGACCACTCCATGCACATGGGTGACCGGCTACAGTCGTGAAGAATGCGAGATCTCGTAGTGAAGGAGAGCCAATAAAACATTAATTCATAAGTAGACTCCATAAACTCCCTCTAATGCTTCGTGACAGTCACACGCCAGACATCGCAAAATGTCGAGTCGTGCTGCGATAAATGAACAAGACAACACCCGCTCTCATGTCAAGTCCTTTTGTTTTCATCCTCCCTCCCCCTCCATGCCTTCCTCTCTATGATGTTGATGAATGGTTTAATGTTGAAATCCTCGTTGGCTTCGGGATGCACAGATCGATTGACGTTCACTGCCATCCATCCAGCGTCTCATCGAGTAGTCGTAGGTGACTCGGTAATCGTAAAAAATATATGGTATGTGCGTTGAATATTTGTCGGTGAAAAGCGCGTATGTTTTGTGTAGATGGTGGTATGCGGAGTGTGTGCGTATGTACTTGGCTCCGGGGGTGTTCAAAGACCCGGACCGTTGTCGATTCACAGTAAGTAAAAAGTGAAAGGTCGTCCGTGTCGGTGAGAACCGTCTCTGTGGGCCATGTTCGTCGGATTTTCCCGTCCATCCCGGTGTCGTCCCGTATCCCGGTGGAGTCGCTGACCCCCGGGATACGAGTGCAGGTGGGGCCGTGTGCCAGAAAAGGAATCGCTGAAAAATGATGGATGCCTGGTCGGTGCTGGATGGTGCAAGCGAGGGCGGATATTGGAATGCTTCAAAAAGTTCCGTTCCGTTGGGAATGAAGACGGTTGTGATGATGTTTCGAGCAGCCATGTATTGTTGTTGAAACAGCCCTTTCATGACGAGGCAATCACCACATCCCCGAGGCACCGGCCGTAGCTACAGCATGCCTCCTTTGGAAGGTCACCTCTGAGGATAGCATCGCGCTTGGCCTAAGTGACAGAGTCAGCATATGTGTAAATGGATTTCTGTTTCTCTGGGGAAAGGAGGAGTGGGGACATACGTCTGGGCAGACAATGGGTCTTGCTGAAGCCATAGCGATGAGAGAAAAGGCGGCGAGTAGTTGGAACTTCATCTTGGAGTTGAGAAGAGCGAGTGACTGAAGGATACCTCACGAGACAGGTGTGGTGTAGTGTACATATAAGCTGTTCGGTTCGCCGAAAATAGCAGGGTTGCCTCGTATTATCGTGGACCAACTTTTGCTGACAGTTGCTGTCGTTGGATGTGGATGACGAGCGGGACGAAAGATTGCTCGCTTGTGGCGTGAGGAAAAATGGATTAAACGAGAGAAGAATGGGAACGGGTTTCCGGCAAGACTTCTAAAAAGCTCTAAACTTTTTTTTGAAGGGATCATGCATACCGGCGAGGTGGTCGGCGAGATATATACAAGTCCCAAGCCCCCGTGGCCCCGTGGGTGCTAGGATCCCGGCCCGGCCTCGGGGGAGAACATGGAAGAAAAATGAGGGCTGGTTGAGATGTGGACTTCCACGGTGGACCATTCCACATACTATGGTAATCCAATTGATGAAGATCGCCGAGGAGCCCAGCATCTACAGCGGATACCTCAGTACTTGCTGCTCCCTGCTCGCATTCAGGCAACTAGGTAATCCACGCTCTCCATCAAGGTGCCTTTTTCGGGAATGGAGTCGTGTGTTTTCTTCACCTGAAGAGATAAGAAGGTGTGATGGGCATTTTTGGGTTCAGGGTGCTGCATGGATGGAGGATGCATGTTGGTTCTCTCTCAGCGGGCCGCACTGCGGATTACAGCCGAATTTGGACAACTGGCTCCGACCTGCTTTTTGAGGCGCAGATAGGATTCTCTCATGAAGAATTCGTATGGATGACTGGCGAGCCGACGGCGTTGGCTGTAGCCTATCGGTTGTGCTCGTCGAACGGTCCCTCATGGTCTCGACACTCTTCGTTCTCGGGGGTCGTATTCCTGGTACTGATACGTACATGCGTACACCGCATTCCACGTACTGGTACCTCATACGGCAGAGACGGAGATGCGGCGCGGGATGTGCTGCTCAGCAATCTGTATCAATATGAACAGAGGAGATCGGCGCAGGGAGCGATGAGGGGAGAGAAAAAGAAAGAAAATACATACCGTTTTCATGCAACCGCATCCTAGCAGCATCAATGGATTTCAAATGACTCGCAAGTCTCCATCTCTTTCATGATCGGGGTCGCCGTCACTACTTATTCTGGAACGTCCCTAACATCCAGAAGAAGAGGAAGGTCGGACGGGATCGTCAAAAGCTTGAACCTAGTCCCTATTCTAGATGACGGGATGGAAGATATGGAGAAGACGACGGCCGAGAATTATTTGGAGGTGACGATGTGCAGAAGTCTTGACATGAAACACGCTTTGAGCCGCGAGCGGGGGTTTAAAATGGATTTGGAGAATCGGAGTGGCTTCCAGGGCACTCCCTCTGCACGCACTTTTATCCCCGAGTATTTTGTCCCTCCCTCATCCTTGCTTTTTGCATCGACATTCAGCACTGCAAGGACAACACCATCGGCATTTTGAGATGGGATCTTTTTGTGAACATGCGTCCTGGCTCTTCTTCAGATCACAACAGAGGAGCAAACACTCGATTTTGACCGATCATGCCAGGGGAAACGAAAGAACCCAGCTGGCCAACTCCCAGCTTTCAACTTTGCGGCAAGCGACAAGAAAAATAAAATCACGTCAACAATGGCCGAAGCCCAAGTCTCACATCGTAGGTCAGGGTTAGGGTTTGCACTGCATCTCGGGCTGCTCCCGAGCTCCTAAAAGTCCAAGTCTGCTTGGCAGTTGGCACTTGGCCTTTGCAGCGGAAGCACATGTCAGGAGCTGTCAGCTTGAGAATTTGAGCTGAGCTGATACCGTACAGTCCAATACTGGTTTGATTGTTAGCTCGAGACCTCGGGTCAACTTCCCTAGGCGTTTTCATACTGTGAATATGCCTTTTCCAAACTAAAATACACCGTATTGGATCTTGTCGATGCCTTTCGGATCTGTACCTAGCCATTTATTTAGTCGTTGAAAGGTTTGGGACAATTCGGAAGACATTTCGTCTAGTGTACTAAGAGTAGGTACCAACTAAAGCTAACAAACAAACCAGCACTAGATTGTACAGTACTATCATCTCGCTCCAGCCACAGCCAAGCTCGAACCCCCGATCACCAAAGAGGCTGAATATACGACTGGGATTAGCGTTCAAGCCACAAGCAATGACGTTGATGATTTACAGACCCTGCATTCCGGCCCTTCCCTGACGAAGCTCCTCGAAAACCAGCAGCAGCAGCAGCCCACAACCTGCAGGCCCTGCCAGCCGGACCAAACACGTCACACCTGTCCCGCCGACCTACCCACTCAACGCACTGCACTGCCCACAGTAAACTGAAGCTTGCAAGCGCACCCGACTGCCCAAGCCAAGCTCCAGATTGGCAGGAGACCTCATTTCTTTGCTGTGACCTGTCGCCGTGTTTTCTGTTCTTATTTCTTCCTGCCTCGTGAACCTGTCGCCCTTCTCACCTGAACCATCATTCATCCTCTAAGCTCCGGCATCATCGCCAACACCGAACCAACACCAATTCACAAGACAACAGTCGCGCATTCGGTCGCAATACCAAACCCATTTGCTATACCCAAACACTGATCTGAACACAAGGACTCGCGAGTCCCCCCACAACCGTCAAGATGACGCTTTACTACAGTTTGGTATGTGTTTACTGTGTCGTTCGCCGTGGCAGCCGCATCACGTTGCTAGATAGAGAGGACGATACGGCGATGCTCATGGACAGAACTGGCTAACGCGATTGCTTTGTAGGTCTTCATGCTCCTAGTAGCAGAGATGAGCATCTTCATGCTCCTCATCGTTCCTCTGCCCTTCGCCATTCGCAGGAGGCTATTCACATTCATCTCCGAAAATCCAATCATAGCAAAGCTACAATACGGTCTAAAGATCACGTTCATATTCATCCTCATCCTGTTCATCGACAGTGTGAACAGAGTATACCGTGTGCAAGTCGAGCTTGCCGCTGCCACCGATGCCTCCAAGGGTAACGCGTACGTACACCTGTTATCCTTCCTTTGAATGCAAACAGAAAACTAACAGAGCCCAACAGTGCTGCCATCATGGGTCACGAGCGTCTCGAAGTCCAGGCTCGCAAGTTTTACTCCCAGCGCAACATGTACCTCTGCGGCTTCACTCTCTTCCTCTCCTTGATCCTCAACCGCACCTACATCATGATCCTCGAGGTCCTCCGTCTCGAGGAGAAGCTCAAGAAGTTCGAGGGTACCGACAAGAACACCAAGCAGTCCGAGAAGCTCGCCATGGCCGGCGACCCCGGTGAGATCTCCCGCCTCAAGCGCGAGGTCCAGCTCCGCGACCAGGATATCGAGACTCTCAAGAAGCAGTCGGCCTCTCTTCACCGCGAGTACGACGAGCTTGCCGAGAAGTACGGCCGCACCCAGCAGGATGGTGTCCCCAAGAAGATGAAGTAAACGGAGACCACGTTTTCCGCGGAACGGAAAGGAACTTTTGTTCTTTCGTAATAACACAGAACATCATAAGCACGACGTCGAGACTTTGATGCCCGACGCAGTGTGGACCTCGAAAGATGGATCATGGAAGAGGGAAGGAAGGTAGAGGGACAATGGTGACTACCGTCGCTTTAACAGGAGTTGGGTGCATGATCATACCGTGGTGGAGAATCAACAGGGACGCTCGGTTGTTCACGATCGAGCAGGTTGTCAGTCTAAAAGGAGTTTCATAGCTTTTCAAGGATACCGTGAGAATGTATTTCGGAAACTGCTACTTTCATACCCCAGACGTCGAATTGGTAGAAGAATGAGAATGAACAGAACGTGGTTCTTTTTGCTTGATTTTGTGTTGGTACAACCATCTTTTGTCCATTCCAAGTCTAATTTGCATCAGCACTGATCTGTGTCTACCTAGTATTACAAGTCATATCTATTCCTACAATAATAACTTCCAACACCTCCTCTGTGGCACTCCTCATATCCTCCCATAACCATACAAATCAGGAAACAATATCCCATTAGCCATAGCCAACATCTCCCTCTCCGCCTCTGTCCGCGCCTCCTCCTCATCCCACGGCAACAGTCCCATGGTCCTCAACCCATCATCCCCGCCCGCATCATTAACATCCTGCACCCCTGCCCTTCCCATATGGCTGCTCTCATCACCAGTACCACTCCCACATACACTACCACCACCACTATTATTCCGCAAATGAGAAAACAGACCAAGTCCGTTCCCCATACTCCCCACCCCGCCGTACCCATACCCGTACGTGCCGTAGTTCTTGTGCCCTTGGTGGAAAAGCGCTTGGCCGCCTCCGCCGAAATCGGGACCGGGTTTGCCGAGGAGGAAGGCCTTGCGCTGGCGGGAGAGGTAGAGCGCGTTGGTTTGGGTTAGAGGGCAACATGGAAGGTAGAGGGACATTGTTTGGGAGGTCTTTGGGGTTGGGTTTGGCTTGGGGGGGTTGTTGTTGCTTGTGGTCATGCTGTGTTTTTGTTGGTGGTGTTGCTGGTTCTGTTGGTGGTTCTGTTGGTGGTTTTGTTGGTGGTGATGCTGCTGTTGGTGGTGATGGTGATGTTGTTGTTGGTTTTGTTGATATTGGTGTTGGTGCTGCCGTTTCCGCCTCTGCCAAGGTCCATCAACAACATGAATCAAATCCGGATGCCAAAGCACGTAATCACCCGGTTCCAACCTCGGGATGGCCACCAGACTGCGGTCCAGCTGGAGGTGCGGGTGCAGTGTCGGGTTGATGTCTTGGGCGTAGCTGGGCAGGGCGCCGTGGAGGATGGAGTTGTGGGGGTGGTCGAAGAGCCAGGATGAGTCTTCTTCTTCACCGGCAACGGAGAAGAAGGAGGAATTTAGGTTTGAGGATGGGGAGGTCGGCGATGCGGAGGCCGGGGATGTGGACGGCGAAGGAGAGAAGAATGGGCGCAGGAGGAAGTAAGCTGTGGCTAGCTGGGGCATGGGACAGACTTGCAGTGAGTCCGAGTCTGAGTCTGAGTTCGAGGCCTGGTCGGAGTCGGGGGAGATGGGACTCATGGCTAGAAGTCCTTGGAACATGCGGAAGATGGAACAGGAACCGGCGCCTTGGTAGAGGTCGCTGGTTACTTGGACGCGGGAAGAGCTCTGAGAAGGGAAAAGGGTTGTTAGCCAAATTTCGAAGTGGCTGGGGTGAATGTGACAGAAATGGACGGATACATACCTCCCAAGGATTATAATCTTCCCAACGTCCATTGAAGATATCCTTGTAAGTACCTGCCCGTCCATACCCATCCGGTTCCCATCTTTCGACACTGCCGTTATCGACATGGGCGCTAGGGCTGGGTTTGCTTTCATCACCGCCGCCGCCGCCGCCGCACGTTGTTGTCGTGGTGGTCCGTATCCGCACACGATCGGCGTATGTGATGGGAAAGTTCGTGCTGACTTTGGCGTTGGGGTCTTTAGACTCCCATATCCCCATTGCGAACTTCTGCGCGGCTATGACATTTGGATGAGCCCTTGCTTTGATCTGGGCTGGACTCCAGTACAGTTCGTAAAGCTGGGGGTCTTTTGTTGGCACTGCTCGCGTGCCTGGGTTCTGGCTGAGGTATTCGCTTGCTTCTTGTCTCCAGCTGGCTGCTGTCTCCTTGGGAATAACATTTCGAATGATAGCCACCCCTGATCTTCGTAGTTGGGTGAGAAAGTATTGGGACTGTTGGGGATTTGTGATGTTGGAAAAGTCGATTGTTGGAACCACCTTTGACCCCATAGAGGAGATGTGATCAACCTCTTCTTCCAGCTTCCGTAGTAGCCTTTGCCATGATGATGTAAGTGCTGCTTCATTGCCTGAAGCTAGTCTCTCTTTTAGGAGTGTGAATCGTGGAGGCAGAGGAACGGGATCGGGGCATGAAAATGACTGCATTTCATCCTCTTTCTCCCAGTAAACATGAGCTACCGTGTTCGCAGTAATGGGATATGATTGAAAAGAAATCGCCATGATGAATGATAAAAAGAAGTGGCATAAGAATGTGAGACATGGAGGAAGAGAAATAGAAGTGCTACACTGGTAGGTATATAGAGAGATGAGACAGTACCGGCGAAGATATCCTCGAAGAAGTCGGGAAGCATATCCGCCTTTTGACCGCACATTGTACCTCATGGACTTGTCTGCCCACAGTGCCGCTCGTCTTGTTCCCATCGTGTGCTCATGAAGATACATGTCGCCGGCAGCAGTATCTCTGGTCGAAGCAAGAGTGTACTTAATGTTATCAAAAGCCTTATCCACATCCGTCGCTTCGCGAACCGACTTGGAGCAGGGGACCACAGCAGGGACCCATCCGCAGCTACGGGCCGTCAACGCCGAACACTCTCATCTCGTGGGACGTTACTAGCGTTTACCAATAGGAGAATTTCGAACGTCGAACCCACCCCCAATGGTGTTTCAATTTGGCAGCCAAAGTTTGGTTCGGGCATCTTGGTGTCAACATCTCGTCTTTGAACGGATACCTAGTCTCAGTACACATAAATGCAGGGCTGAAAGAGGAAAACTTCCCTACGCCCATACAACGTCGAGCTTTTGTAAAATGCACTGCTGACCGTTCCGAGATCCGTGGTAGTGCGGTTTAGACTGGTGCTAAAGCCGACCTAGTCTTCCAGTCCTTGCGCTATCTACACCCCAGAGACCCCTATTGTGCTTCAAACTCTCAACTAGAGTGCTTTGTGCGTTTCGAACGTCTCACAGGATGCTCAGGCTCCTTGGAATCGTCATAAGTGGTCTTCCTCTTGGTCTTGGGAGGCATCACCTTGGCGACGCTGCTGACTGACGGCTCGGGATCAAGGGTAGCACTTGCGGCTGCTACACCCCCACTTTCTTGCCGCATAAGAACGAAAGCTACACGCTCAATGTCAATGGCTTTCACTCCAAGCCGTTGAGATAAGGCTCGAGATTGCTCGCACAAGGAATCGTACTCCTTGACGTTATACTTGAGGGGCACCTTTTTACCGCCTCCGCAGAGCCAGTAGAAGGCCTCATCGGCGAAGAAGATAACATGATCTGGATCATGCACCGCCAGGAGCAATGACGCAGTAGCCGGGCCGATACCTTTTAGCTTGGTCAGGATGCCTAGGGCACCGGATGTGTCTGACTTGTCCCGATACTGCTTGATGGCATCTTGTACGGTTGTCTGAACCAAATCGGGGTCATTGGACGACACGAGTTTCATCAGAGTTGGGCGGAACTTGCCATGACGACTAGAACAAAGTCAGCGGCTTGCAAAGTGACATTGAAGGACAGAAGGAAGGTAAGTGCTTCTTTCGGTAATCTCGCTCACCAGCGCCCTAGTGGGGGCATCTGAAGCGAGCTCAATGAGATGGTGTTCGCAAGCCACTAAAAACGGCTGCGGCTCTCCTTCTACCGACAGCTTGCAGGAAGACGGTAGATGTTGCCCTTAGAGTTTCAGGGATGTCTGGATGAGTGGCAGGGAGAAGAATTTGAAAGGGAACATACAGCTTCCATTCGACCAAAGTCTTGACCTCATCGACCCCCATGGATTTGGTGCCTGCCTTTTCGGGACCAAAGGCTTTGACTGCTTCGTCATAGCGATATTCATCTAACTCTGCCAGTGTCTTCTGGCCGGGTTTTGCTATTTCCAGGGTATCAGACAGGGTACCACAGCCAGAGGAGGGGGGGGGGGGGGGGGGGGGGGGGG
>RAPC01000118.1:0-67281 GCA_009806235.1 Neurospora sp. CHS-2018c
CCATATATAACCCTAACCCAGTATGGCCAGCAATGGTCAGAAGGAAGGGAAGAGCTTCTAGAATAATTCTAGAAGACTCAAAGGACTAGAATCCCTGCAAGGCTTCTAGAAGAATTTTGGAAGAAGTAGACGTTGAGTGGCGATTTTCAAAGTTCACCTTTGGAGGCGAATTCTTCGGTCCCCACTTATTGTACGTCAACAACCATAGTATATTCTGAAAGCCTGAGCTCTGACGAACACGACTGTCTATTTGGATTAGTCATACGACGCTCAGACAACCCGCAAAGGCTATATAAAGAGGGCGACCCTCAACGGAAGGAAAAAGAAACTTAGACTTTTCACTCTTCGATATCTTTACCAATATACATCCTTTCCGTACCTACTACGTACCTTTCTACTCCGCTTTGAGTGCTCTTTTCAACATATAAAGAGGGCGACCCTCAACGGAAGGAAAAAGAAACTTAGACTTTTCACTCTTCGATATCTTTACCAATATACATCCTTTCCGTACCTACTACGTACCTTTCTACTCCGCTTTGAGTGCTCTTTTCAACCACGTCAACCAATGTACTAGAACTATTACCAGGCGACCATCTTTCTTAACCTTAAGAGAGAAGACGATTTCTACCTCATCATCCATCCACTTCGATACTTTAACCTAGTCTATTCGGTTGCTCAAACCTACCTTCCTACAAATACTTATTACTATTAATAATAAAAATCGTTTCTATACCCTTATTAATAAAAATTATTAATACTATACTGCAATTAATAAGAATATTATTAAGAAATTAAAAATCCTTATTGTACCTATCCCTAAGAGAAAAGTACGAAAGGCCTCCGCTAAAATAGAAGGGGCGGAAATTAAAGGGATTATCTATTTTAAGGCAAATATTTACGGTTACGAATCCGTTATTTACGCTTATATAATCCCTAAATTAAAATTTCCTGTTATTTTAGGAAAATTGTAATTAACCGCTATAAAAGCCTACTCTATCCCTTATAAGTATAAATTCTAATATAATACAACTAATTATTAAATCCTGTATTTAAAATATTCCTCTAAGAATTCGTCTTTAAAGGCTAAAAAAATTAAAGAAGTAATTTATTATTTAATAACTACCTTCGTAGCTATAGTAAATAGGATTAAGAAGAAAAGGGGTCGTCGAATTATAGAGTCGGCAATATTTATAATAAATCTACGAAATATTAAAAAAGTACTTAAGCTTAAAATCGATATAATAAATGAAGAATTACGAGAAAGAATCCCCGTAAAACTATACGACTACTTATTCGTCTAGAAATAATTAAAAGCCGATAAGGTTAACCCCAACCGCCTAAAAGTAGACTATAAAATTGAGATTAAGAAAGACGAAAATAGTAAGGAGATATTTCTCCTGTACGGCTACCTCTATAATATATTACGAAAAGAGTTTTTAGTACTAAAGAAGACATTTAGAGACCTTCTCGATAAAAATTTCATTTATATTAATAATTTAATAACCGTAATACCGGTTCTCTTTATAAGGAAGCCGGGTAGAAGTTTTCGCTTTTACTATAACTATTGTACTCTTAATACTATTACTAAAGCCAACCGTTACTTATTACCTCTAATTAAAAAGATTTTCAAAGTCATTACTAAAATTAAATAATTTACCAAAATAGATATTGTACAAGCGTTCTACAAAATTCGTATAGTAAAAGGAGAGGAAGGGAAGACGGCGTTTCAATACCGGTTCGGTCTATTCGAATAAATAGTTATACCCTTCGGGTTATTAAGAGTACCGGCGATATTTTAATAATATATTAATAATATTCTAAGGAATTACTTTAATAATTTCGCCTCAATATATATAAATAATATACTAGTCTTCTTATTAAGTTCTAAAGCAGATTATTTAGAAAAAGTATATAAAGTCGTTAAATGTATAGCTGTTATAAGGCTTTACCTAAACCCCAAAAAGTACGAATTCGCTATTAAAAGTATTAAATACCTAGGCTTCATCGTCGTTGTAAGTATAGGTATTCAAATTAACCCGGAGAAGATTAAAGTAATTATCGAATAAAAGGTACCGACGTCCTAAAAAGACGTACGGAATTTTCTTAAATTTACTAACTACTACCGGATATTTATTAAAGATTTCTCCTTAGTAGTAGGACTACTAATAACCTTTATAAATAAAGGAGTACCCTTTAAATAGATTAAGCAATACAATACCGCCTTTAAAAAGCTTAAAGAATTATTTATAAAGGCCCCTATTCTTACCTAATAGGATCCTAACCTACCTACTTTCCTCGAATCTAATTACAATAGTTATAACTTCAATAATATTCTCACCTAAGAAAAAAATAGGTAGAAGACGGCGGTTATTTACTACTTATAAAAACTCACCCTAACCGAGCGTAATTACTCTATTTATAATAAAGAAATACTTATAATTATTAAATATTTAGAAGAATAGTCTATTAAATTCAAGAATTGCGAAAAGTTCGTTATTATTACTAATTACTATAATTTTAAATACTTTATAATAAGGCAAAAGCTTTTTAAACGGCAAGTACGCTAAGCCGAATTTCTTTTCCAATTCAACTTCAAAATCGTCTACTACCTAAGGAAATTCGCCGTAATCCCTAATATTCTATTTCGTTGAAATTAAAACCGCCTAAACGAAGTAAATACAAAAGCTTGGGAAATATAGTTCATCTTCTAATCCGCCCTTAAGAATTATATTTATATAGTCGCCTCCTCCGTTTCGGTAGGGGAGGGCGTAAAAATATTTAAAAATCCGGATTTACAATAATTCTACGAAAAATTCTCCTAAGAAAACGAAATTTACTAAATAGTCCGCCAAACCGTTATTAACGAAGATAAAACCCTTCTAACTTCTACGTAAGGCCTAAAAGTACAATTTAATAAATATATTATCGATAGATTTAATAAATTATATTATAAAGGGTATATTTAAATCCTAAGAGCTTTTACTATTATAAAAGCTATAGCCCTATATATATCCTTAGAAGACGTTAAGAAGAACGTTCTCTATACTCGTCTTATTTAAGAAATATATAATTCGAAGGCTCTTAATTACCCTAAAAGAGAAGGTACGATTTATATTATAAGTAGAGACTTCTTCTAACCGTTTATAAATACGTATATTTATTAGTTCTTTACTAATTATAATATTTATAATAAGGTAAAGTATTAAAGAAATTAAACGAAGGGGCTATTAAAGCCTATACCTATCCCTAACCAATTTAATAAAAATATTCAAATAGATTTTATTACTAATCTCCCCCCTATAGGAGGTTATATTAACCTCTTCGTTATTAAAAACAAATTTAGTAAATCGGTAATCTTCGAACTAATACCTACTATAGAGGTAAAAGTAATAGTAAAAGCCTTCCTCAAATATTTTATTCAGCACTATAATTAATTATATTTAATCGTTAATAATAAAAATATTAATTAGACTAACCGATTTTAAAAATATCTCTATAATTTACTAAGTATTAACAAATTTCTAAATACCGCTTTTTACCCTTAAATTAATAATAGCCCTAAAAAAATAAATTAAAAAATATAAATATTCTTAAAAATCTTCATTAATTATACTTAAAATAATTAGGACTATTAATGCCCAATAGTACAATTAGCGATTAATAATAAAATCAATATTACTATCGGCATATCTCCGTTCTTCGCTATTTATAATTATTACTTATAATCCTTAATAGTTCTAATAATTCCCCTAGTAAAAATAAAATTTAAAAACCTATAGGCGAAAGCGAAGAATTTCGTCGTAATATTACAATAAATTATAGATTTTTATTAAATTATAATAATAATCTCTATCTAAGAGTAAAAGCGTTTCGCCAACCGTAAGAAGTAGTCCGTAAAAGTCTTTAAAATAGGAGATAAAGTTTAGTTAAACCTCAAAAACTTTATAATTATACGCCTTAAGAAGAAACTCGATTAGGTCTACGCTAAATATATAGTATTTAGAATTCTTAACCCCTTCGTAATAGAATTTTCCAATTTCTCGTTTAAAGTATTCGACAAATTTTATATAAATTTACTACGAAGAATTCGTAATAATCCCTTACTAAAGTAAATTATTACTAATTTCTAACCGCTAATTATTATAATAAACGGAGAGAAAGAATATTTAATAAATAAAATCTTCTATATTAAAACGCAAAAGGGTTATAAGATAATTTTAATTAATTAAATTAATTAGGCGAAATAATCTTAGGAATTATTAGAAGAATTTACGAATACCGAAGCTCTAAGACGTTTTAAAGTAAAATACGGCCTAATAAATACGAATAATAGATTAGTCGAATACTATATTATAGAATATACGAAATAATAATATTAATAGCGAAAATAAAAAAAAGGAAGAGCGATGTTAATTCTAAATTTCAAAACTACTTTTTCAAATACTTACGACAACAGTAGTCGCCAATTTCCAACATATCCAACCTCTTCTATACTTTATTTATCTAAACAATAAATATATCGACGACGTTAACGAAAGTAAGAGGGATAGGGGTATTAAGAGTAATTAGGGCCGGAAGAACGGCGGCGGCGCCGTAAAGGACTAATATAATATTAGCGAACTCCTTATTAATTTTACTATTAATTAAAATTCTAATTTAAAAAATAGCGGGAAAGACTTACAGCGTAATAGAATTATCTTTTAACAATTCAGCGGCCTTATACTAAATAATTAAGGCCGTATATACTTTCTTATATACTTTCTTCTTATTTTCGGGCACCGCTATTATTTAAACGTCGGTAAATTACTTAGTAAAGAAAGAAGTGTAATTGCAATACTTACTATTATTATAATAAAATATATAGGCTTTACTACTTAATTTAATATAGTATTCGTAAGGGCTATTAAAATATATAATATAATCGACTTCGGAAAGTTCGTACTCGTCCTATAAAATAATATAGATTAATAACGATTTTTTAAAGTAAGCGCAACGAAGAAGATTTACTAAAGTATACATCTTTTTAATAAAACGCTTAAAAATATTAGCCGATATCTAATTAATAGCGGTAACAACGGATTAAGGAGAGGGTTATTAGCGAATAACTTCGCGGACCTTCTCGGCCGGAATAGAAAAATAAAGACCGGAACAGGTATTAAACCCGACCGATTCGGAAGAGACGGAGGGGGAAAGCTCGGGGGTCGATAAACGAAGTATTTACTTATATTAAAAAAGGCAAGCAATAAAATTGGAGAGGGGGAACAATTAATAGTAATATTTACTTTAATATTAAACGACGGCTAGAGAGAAAAGGAAGAAGAAGAGAGAAAAAAAAAGGTAAGAGGAGGAGAGGTATTTATAAACAGATTAAAAGGGGCGACTATATAGGGTATAAATATACACTACTACCTATTTACCTATTTACTTACTACTTAGCGCTATTACTTACTTATAAATAAAATAGAAAGTACAAACGCGTAGAGGGGTAGGAGGAGGAGTAGGAGGGGGGAGGAAGGGGGTAATATTATAGGGCTAAGGCCTGGGTTGTAGCGCGCTAGTTCTTACAACTAGCGCTATTAATAGCGCTATAGTTATATCTATACAACCCCCTTTAAAATCTCGCATCTACGGTAGAGCCGCCTCTCAATCAAACTTTTCCTTCTTTATAAAACCTCAATTAAGCTATACGACCAACACCTATATTAACCGTACTATCCCCATTACATATACTATATACGTATAAAATCTTAGTAATTTGAAATACGGAATTAATTCTCTACATTATAAATATACTAGATTTTCAACCTTTTAAAATCTATTACGGAATCTATTATATCTATTACGTTTAATTATATCTTTATTAAAATCATTCGATTTCTAATTATTACAAAACGTTATTTACCCTTACAATTTAACGGAAAGTACAATTTATTAAAAGAAATTACTCTCGCCCGTTTTAATTACTTTATTTAGTATTTATACCTTACTACCCTCGCCGTTTCGCCGGCAATAGCCTTTACTATACGAATTGCAATTTTATAAATTATTTAATAATAAATCGGATATTTACCTCTATATCTACAATTCGGCGTATTTACCTTATAAAAAATTCTTAATAAAATCTTTATAAAGTATATCGGTATAATTTCCGGCCGCGCCCTATAAAACTATTATCCGCCCATTACTATTTTAATTATTACAATTTTATTTATCTTTTAAAAGATATTTCTACTATACCTTAAGTCTTCTACAATTCTTTCTAAGACTTTACCTTTATTACGCTATCCTTAAAATCTTCTATTATTATTCTTTTAGGCCTTATTTAAAATTTAATACTACTTTCTCCCCCTAATTTTACCGACTTTTAAGGATTTACTACTATAAATCCTCCTTTAACTCCTTTACTATTACGCTCTAATACTTAACCCCGCCACTAAATATTTCATTCGTAATTATTATACCTAATAAAAACTTCGACGAATTTATTTCTATTCCCTTCTTTAAGAGCAGAAGTATTAATTATACCGCTTAATATAAAGCCCTTATTAATTGTATTTCCTCCCAGTCTACCTTCGATATTTATTATAGCGCCGACTCCCCGGCCCCCCAGCCCGGTACCTTAAATTAGAAGAATTTAAAAAGGTATAATATATAATTTATAGAATAATACTAAATATTAAACTTTTTCGATAAGAAGTTTACCTTTACTATTCATAATAATTTTGTCCGCTATAAGCCTTCTACTATTATTAAAACTTTCGAATAAGTTTATATTTATTATTATTTAAAGGATATTAAAAGCTTCCGGAAGACTTTAATCCGTTATTATAGTACTACTTTTACTAAGTACAATAATATTATTAATTTCGCTAACCGTTTATAAATTATATAAAACGAGTTTACCAAAATAAATCTTAATTATATTTATTTACCGGATTCCTTCGTAGTCGACTATTTTCTCTACGGCTTAAGCCCCGAATATAATACTTTCACTTCTAAATTCGCTTAAAAATATATTATCTTACCTAAGCGGAACAATTCCAATATTATTACCCATTATATTATTACATTTAATAAAGCTAAATACGTTATTAAAGCCGAAGAATTATTAATTAATTAATATAAGGCCTAGAAGGATAATATTAATAGTAAAATTACATTCGATTCGCAAGCCGTTCTTATAATTTATATCGCCTAATTTACTATAAATATTAAACCCAAATCCAATAAGAGACCCTATAGCAATAATAAAAAACATACTTAGCTTCCTTATTTAATATATAAAATACTAAACTATAGCAACTCCTATTATAATATTTAATACTCCAACCGGTATAGTAAAATAAATTAGAACGTTAATTCTAAATTTAACGCTAAACCTTAATCCTCTTTAACTATATTACTAATAGCCGGCTTTAATAAATATTAATTCGACGAATATTTTAAGGATTTACATTTTATTAAGTACTTCTATACTAATTAAGAAACCGGTAACTTATAATTTATTACTAACCTTTTAAAATTTATAAGCTATATAATATTCGGTTTTATTACAACCGACCTACTTATTTCTCCATCCCTACTACCGTCCCCGCCGCCGTCCCCACTACTATCCCTACTACTATCCCTACTACTATCCTTATAGTAGAAGGAAGCCTAAATTTCTTAAACTAAACCCCCGCCATTATCTCTAGCATTTACCGCTCTAACTTCATTTATCGATACCCTTTCAACTATATTTCCCTTCCCTACTGTTACTCCCCCGTTCGGTTCTAAACTTATAGAGCGTATTATAGCCCTATCTACCTCCGAATCCCGCCGTAACTTTCTAAATAATTTTAAATATATCGTTATTATTAATTCTAATGCTAATAATTACCTATTCTATAATAAAACTAATTTTAAAAATTTGCGCCCTTATACCGGCCCTCCTATTATAGGAATAAATAATGTAAAAATTACCCTAAAAACGACTAATACTTATTTATTACGGATTTCTACTTATAAAGGCGATTTATTTTATATTTTACTAAAAGGCGCCTACTACTTACTAAAAATCGTTTACAACCTCTTTTCTATTTTATAATTCGATTATAAGGGCTTTATCGTAGTATTCGGAAATAGCCTAGTTATAGGGGTCTATAATTATAAAATCCGCTTTAGAGGTTTTAACGCTAATAAAATTTATATAGTAAATTAATTAACTAATAATTTAATACATCGCTTTATATTTACCGCCTACGCCGTTAAACGAAAACGATTTAAAATATAATATAACCGATTTACTTACTTTAACGAAGGGAATATCGTTTCCCTTTAAATAATATTTATTAGTATTTACCCCGTCCCCAATTCTTATTTTTATAATAAATATATACTTAACCGCTTAAAATAAATTCCCTATAGCGGATTAGTACGTAAGGGGAGTCGACCCCTTAAATATATTTATATAAATACGTACAGCCCCTTCCGTTTCGAAGGCCTTTAGGGATAACGTTATTAAATTATTATTATTAACGACTTTATCCAATATATTTAGTATTATACTATTAAAATTAAAGACGAATTCCCCTAAATCGTTATTAAATAGTTTTATAAATTTAATAAATCAGAGTAACCTATACGTTATATTTATTTTAATCGGGCTAGTAAAAATATTAATAAGAAATTTTAATTATAGTACACTAATTACTTTATATAATTAATATATTTAGTAATTAATTAATATAAATAAAATAATATATTAGAACGTCTTAATAGAATCCTATAAAAACGCTTCGCTACTATTTTAATAAATAGCAATTTCAACCGCCGCCTTTAACCTATCCTCCTCTAAATAATTATTTACTTTAAGAACCGATACCCTAATCGAATAATTAATAAAACGCCTTTCGAAATATAGAATAACCGTAAACCTAATTTTTCCTACTTAAAAATTATTAACGCCTCCTATTACTATAAACTATCCGACGCAGATTTCCCAAGGAAGTTAACACCTATAATTAGTAGAGGTAAACTATTAAACTATAAAGGTTCGATAAATTACATTATCTTTATTAATAGTAATAAAGTTATTTCTACTAATAACGTCGTTATTAATAAGATATATACCTATATTTTTACTAACCCTAAACCGAATTCTAATGCCGCCGACGATTTAATACTATCCCTCTATCCGTTAGACTTTAATTCTAATACCTCTATTATAGATTTCGCCTCGTCTCCTGATCTTTCCGTCCCTACCGATTCTATCCCTATCGATTTTTCTATCCCTATAATAGAGAAGTACTTAAGCGGACTAAATAACCCCCCCGCCGTTTAATTCTCGCTAATACCCCTATTATTAATACACCGCCGATCCGCCAACTCCTAAATATCGGCCTTACCTCTACTACTCCTATTCCTACTACTAATATTTCTATTAATTCAATTACTCTCCTCCGTTTTAAAGGGAATTCCGCTAATATAATTAAGGGGAATTCTTAATTCGCTTATACTATTTTTATAATTAGTATTATCCTTACTATCATCCTTACTTTCTATTCGGTTATTTACACTTTTACTCCTAAACGGACTACTTTAATACCCGTCCTAACTAGAATCGACCCTACTAAATCCATCCTTATAAATCCTCAATACTATTTACATTAGTAGTAACCTAAACCTATTCGATTTAAACTACTAGTATTCTATTATAAACTATTACTTTAAACTACGTCCCCTAGAATTTACTATTCTCAATAAGTAATAATTACTACTAAAAATTATTAATAAATTCAATATCAACCTACTAATTCTCATTACCCTCGCTACCCTATTAATACTAAAACCCAAAAATCTTCGAAAAGTTATAAAACGCCTAAATTAATAATACTAATAAATTACTATATAAGTAAAATATTAATTATTTATCGATAATTAGACTTAGACCCTCTTTTTTCATAATATTAACCACCGGCTATTATCCGGAAAGTAGGTTTATAAATTTAAGACTAATACCCGCGGCGAAATCCTTCGTTATAAAATTCGTTAAATAGTCCGTAATTTTAAATAGCGGGAGGAGATCGATTACAATAAAATTTTCGCCTCGGTTGTAAAGCCTATAAACTATAAATTTATTTTTATTTTTACCGCCGCCCTCGATTTTGAATTAGAATAAATAGACGTTTAAACCGCTTTTCTTTACAACTTAATTAAAGAAGAGATCTATATAAAATAACCCCCCGGTATTAATAGTAATAATAATTTAATTTTAATATATAAATTCAATTACACTTTATATAGATTAAAATAAAGCCCCTATATTTAATATAATACTCTAATTGTATTTCTTAATAGTCTTAGATTTATTCCCTTTCTAACCGATACCGTTATTTTTAATAAAGGTATTATTTATATCGCTATTTATATCGACGATCTATTTATTACCGGCCTATTTAAAACTGACGTTTAGGTATTAAAGGACGCCTTTAATAATTAATTTAAAATAACCGATATAGGTCTATATTTTTATTATTTAAATATAATTATTACCCGCGATAAACCGAAGTATATTCTTAAATTTAATTAGAAAGTTTATTTTAAGAAGGTATTTAAAAACTTCTAAATATTAGATTATACTTAGTAACCACCCCTATAGAAATTAATAAAATACCCGAGCCCCCTAAGGACTTCTAAACTTCCAATACCGATAAATATTAATATATTAGTACTATCGGCTCCCTTATATACGCTATATTCAGTATTTACCCGGATATAACTTTCGCTATATCTTTTTATAGTCGATATTTTATACGACTAACCTAACCCTATATTATAATTATAAAATATATTCTTCATTACTTTTAGAGTATTCTTACCCTTTACTTTACTTATTCTAACCTATTTCTTATATTTACCGGATTTATAAATACCGATTAGGGCGGGAATATAATTATTAAACGCTTTATTAGAAATTATATATTTTATATCGGTAGCGTAACTATTAATTAGTAATTAAAACGCTAATAAATTATCGCCCTATTATTTTGCGAAGTAGAAGTTATAATATAAATTTAAGTAGCGAAAGAAGCGGTTTAGCTTAGACGATTACTATCGGACCTAACCTACCCCCCTAAGAACGCTACCCTTATTCATTATAATAATTAAAATACTATAGCCTTAGCGAAGAACCTTTAATACTACGCCCGTACTAAATATATTAATATTTAAAAGATATAATGTAGGGAAGTATAAGCATCCGGAAGCGTTAACTTCTAGTATATTATTACTAAGGGACAAATTACCAATATATTTATAAAAGTATTACCCCGAGGCATCTTTATATAGTATCGTCAAGCTTTAAGGTTATTAGAATAGGAACCTTCTACTATAGAGCTATTAAAGATTTAATAATATTTTTTCAATACCTAACCGCCTATTTCCCCGTATATATATTTATTAAACCTTTTATACCTAAATAGGTAATTATTATACTACTATATTTATCTTTTATTATTTATTACTTTTCTAAGGCTCAATCAACCCTTCTTATATATTTCCTACTCCCTCTAACCAATTCGATACACCCTTCAATAGTTTAAATCGCGACTTCCCAATTCCTATAAAATTCTTTAGTATAGGAAATCTCAAAAATCGACTTACAACTATTTTCTTACCCTCTCCGCCACCCTACGACCTTACATATATATTTATTTTATTCGTCTCGACGAGACGAGTCAATTAGTCTCACTTATAAAGTTTTACGACCTCTCTATCAAAAGTTATTACTTTTCTTAATTTTACTTATATATTTTTTATTCTTTTTTCATATCTTACTACACTTATCATTACTCTACCACCCTTATATTAACCTTTACAGCAATAATCCTTTCTCCTATTAGGTTTTATTAGTGTTAACTATATTAGGCGAGAGAGAATATTTATAAATAACCTTACTTTTACCCTTTTCGGTCATTTTCCACCGCTTTTCTTATCATTATAGGGCAATCTATATTTGGATCGAGGGGAAGTATTGAAGCCATTACTATATCTTGGCTTCCTTAGTATAAGTAGATATAATCTACATATAGCTACCCTATATATATAGCCGGACTTTATCCTCTTTCCCTTTGGTCTTTCTCTCTCTTCAATTAATTAAGACATTCACCACTACATTCGTCGTCTCACGTGATCACCTCCTTCCGTATAGTTCAACACTTGTGTGTTGCAGGTTCTGGAGGCTCCTATATGGGTGTAGATGTGAGTTGCCTCCTTTCGCAGCTTCTCCTCTGTTATGCAAATTGACGGGTATATCTAGCCTAATTCAGCCCTGGTCTCCGTCCGTCCCTCTCCTGGACAAGCTCGTCTGACCTGTGAAGTAGAAAACAGGCATATCCTCCCTATCTAGGTATCTTTAACAGATTCACGACGTCAATCTCCGAGTCAGCCATGGAGTCTTCAACGGAAGCAATTCCGCTCCAATCAAACGCGCACCAGCATGACCTCTCTGCCGAAAGTGTGATATCAACCGACGTTGAAAAGCGTACACAACTCCGGGCTGTATCAGCGTGGAAGCCCGGAATTGTTAAGAGGTTTCCTCTGTTTGGCCTTCTTCCCCTGCTGCTGAGTATTGCTTGTGAGTGTTCACTCATTTTAGGTTTTCCAGCACATTTACCATTTCCCCTATGCATGCTCATATTCGGGTTCAGGTACCTGCATCGCCTCCGCAATCATCGTTTTGAGCAATAAAACGCCAGTAGATGGATGGTGGTCTGGGGTTCGACAACCCGAAGTTCTGCTGGCTTATACCTCGACTATCTCCAACGCACTTCTTGGAGTTGCTTTTTCCGAAGCCACCGTGATTTTCTTCTGGACGAGAGCTGTGACAGGCCATTTATCGGTGAGGATTGCCTTGGGCTTGGGCAGCAACTTGTGTCACTAACTTTGCATATTTCAGGTTGGTAACCTTCACTACAACTGGCTGGGGTCCACAGGCATAGTAGGGGCTGTAAAAGCGGTTTGCCGGAAGAGAGCCATCCGCATTAGTTTTGGTTAGTGCTTTGATCTCCAAGATCTGCAGTACTCTCCGCAGTACTCTCCGGAGAGCCTCCGGAATACTTGACCAAAACGAAAAAATAGTCTCGGACACCGGTGCGATGCTAGATCCCTAGGAGTCAGCAAACGACCGCTATATAAGTGAAGCGTAGGGCATCTGCATCTTTCGCAACGTTCGTTATTCGGACGGCTGCAGCCGTCCTCACCTTATTGCTCCTTTTCTCTCTTCTTTTCCGTCTTCTTTTCTATCTTCCTATTCTGTCTCTTCCTATTCTGTCTCTTCCTTTTCTGTCTCTTCCTTATCTACCTTCCTTCCCTATAGGAGAGTAGATTGGGGAGAAGACGATATTGAAGACAATAGTAATAATAGGGAGGATAACGATAACCTTATCGATAGGCGATATCGAGAGATTTAGTGAATTATTTCAAAAACGGAAGGACCCAGTGCATTCTAGCGCAGACTGTCAAAAACACTGTCCGCGAAGTAGCCAATCAGAAGAGGGCTTGGCAAAACGCCCTAACTAATTGTAGGTCCGTACTACGCATTTGACTAATAAGAGGATAGAGAACTTCAATAAAGAAACCTACCGCAGCGGAAATATAAGGACGGCGTCTACTTAAGACGGGGGTATCTAGCCTAGCCTCAGTTCCTAAAGCAGTCTAGTAAACTAGCCCAAATATTTTCGTCTAGGCCAAACAGTTGAGGAGGCCTTCTAATTAGTCGGATTTAGGTATAAAATAGCAAAAGCTAAAAACCCCTATAAATACCTTCTAAAGGTCTTTATAAGGGTTTTTAATTAGGGTTTTTCTAATAATCTTTCTAGTAGTCTTTTTAGTAGTTATAGTAGTTCAAGACTTTGATTTCAAAGTCCGGATAAAGGTATACAAAACTTTTTATACGATGGAAAAAAAGCTATTACCAGCGGGATTCGAATTGGCAATTATAAGAAAGAGAGCGACGACAAAAACCATTAAACTACTAACCCAATTAATTGAAAGTAGCCTTCGATCTTTCCTCTAATATAGAGTAGTAGAATTCCGAAGGGAAATAAACTTTGGGAAGACTTATTCGTTAAATTTTTTTAAAATTAAAATTCCGCCTCAACTAAAGGCCGGATTAACTTCTAACCGGGTGCAAAATAATTACCGTTTCTTCCTCATTATTTTAATACCCTTTTTTTTATTTTTAGGGTTAGGGTTATTACTTATCGAAAAGACTTAATTATTTTCGCGGACTTAATCATTTTGAGAATTTACTACCCAGAAGTAGCGCTAAATTTAAAACCTTTAGCGACCTTCTATAGCGTATACTTAAATTAACCAATCAAAAGGCCTCCTCAACCGTCTAGCCCAAACGATTTATCTAGGCGAGCTAATTCATCTAAGCCAAACGACCTCCTCTACGCTAGATGCCGTTCGTATTTTTCCGCTATAGTAATTATAGACGAACCGTCCCTCAACTCCGCTTCGGTGGATATAGGTCTATAAACCCCCAAACTATAAAAGTCATCCACCTCTACATAGTTAAAGCACGCTTCAATAACGCGAGCTGACTTTGCGTCCATGTCTTCACAGTGTCTATTTTCGTGACGGCCACGACTCTCCTCCGCGGTCCTCTAATTCAAAGAGCTTCCTACGTGCGGAACGTTGATATTGTGGTATCGGGACAAGTTGAGCTTCCGGTCCTACAAGACGTTGAAGGCTATGGCGGCATATCTTCTGGATCGAATCAACTGCTCCGGTACTCGCCGGAATTCTCAACGGTAATCGCGGACTTTTTGGCCAAGACTCCCATCAAGTTTTCTGGGACTCAATGCAAGAACTGCAATCTACAAGTCAAGGTCAGTTCTGATCAAGCCTACAGGTTTGTCATGTTTCTAGTGGGCTTATATCTTCTCTTTGCGTGTGATTGCAATTCGAAAGTGACCGAAACGATGGATCACCGTAGGCTTTTGGGTTCAGCGTTTTTAACTGTTCCACCTCGTACGAAAAGAGCTACAACTTGAGCGCTCCGACTTCGAGTCCAACGACTGGGCCGGCAACCAAAGGACCTCCTCTTTTCAGCTCTAATATTACACTCAGCAATTTTACTCATGTCGAAACAGCGATAACCATTACGATAGAGCGAAAAGGAAGCGGAGGTTGCACCGTTGATATGATCCATCATGAATGCAACCTCCTGTCATTCCTGCACTGATTAGTTACGCTCTCGATCTCAACGGAGACGTCGCAAGCCTCAAGTATGCGAACTGGAAAGATGACTCTGTACTTGAACTACGGTAGGCCGCCATTACCTGTAGAGACGTATAATCCGTGCTTCGTTTACAAAGCCAACTAAAAAACGCCAGGAACATGAGCATACCGCCCCCTAGACAGGCACAAGAAACTCCCACGACTATATTGCCACTTCAACGTTTCGGCTCAAAGTTATGGGATTCATATTCACCAAGATTGCATTTGTTTTGGTACGGTTGCCGTACAGAGGATGTGGTCGTATAGTTTTATACTGTAAAGCTCGGGCTACTTTTGAAATGTACCGTATAGCCATCTGTACCCCCCTTGTACTGCGATGTCAATTGTCGCTTTATTCGTTGATTTCCTTTTCAATACGATGCGACGACCGGATTCTTATAGGGGGTTATAGGGCTTTGAGCGCTGGGCGAATGCGCTGCAGAAGGTGCATCGGGTGGCTGTACGGCACATACTGTATTTTCGAGCATGTGTACATTTTGGGGGTTTTGTACGATCATGACGAAAATGTACGATTTTCTGGTCATACATAACCCTAACCCGGCTAAGGCTGAGCGAGGCTGATATGAGGGGGTCGCACATTGCATTTTCATATGGTAACCGACCAAATGATAGCACTTTTGTACGGTTATCGTATAAAAACGGTCGTATGAACCGGTTTATACTGCAACCGTACCAAAACAAATGCAGTCCAAGCTACTCAGCAGGACAACAGCCCCTTGGAGACCCCGGATTAACATGGTCAGGGACTGGACAACGACCAAAGACGAAATTTTGCCTAATATCTTCTGCGCAGACCCCGGATATGGCGATCCATGCAAGGAATACTACAACGATCCGATGGACTATTTGATCAACAGCTACCGAGAGCTAGCCTTCCGCCTGTCCGTACTTGCTGCCATTAAAAATGGAACCTATCAAGCGGTTCCATATACCAGCCACCTGGTTCAAGCCCAGTACACCGCCCGCAACCCAGCACTCACCCTTGCAGTTATCGTCAGCCTGCTAGGACCCTTGGCGACCCTCATCCTCTTCTGGAACTGGTGGAAACTGGGAAGAAGCTTTTCGATGAGTCCGCTTGAGCTTGCAAATGCAATCCTCCGGCATGAATCACTGAATACTTCGGGAACCGACGAAGGTCAAATCTCAGGCATCTTTGCGGATTGCAGCAGCAACGTTTCAGCAGACAAACTGGCAAGCCATGTCTCTCAGAAAGCACCTTGGTCTGATGGGAGAACTGGTGAACCAACGTTGCAGTATGGCGTGCTGGAAAGTACGGGTCGTTTGGCTTTTGGCTTTACCAAGTCAGGGCTTGTTCGGGAACCAAAGGAAGGGGAGTTGCTATGACGTGACGCGTTTGCTGAAGGAATAGTGGTACGGAAGAGGAAGCGGATGTACGGTCTTCTTTCACCCTCAAGTCTCTACCTGTCATCCACCGATTGTGCACATCAGGCATCATATTACCACAAGACGGCTTGAAACAATCACATCATCTACGAAAAGCGGGCATTCACAAAGAGCATCTCCACATGCAAACTTGATCTCAAGGGCAACACACTTCTCAGTTGCAATTTTCCTACGCTCTTCGCGCATTCCTACATCCATATCTTCAGCAAAACCAAGCCAGATCGACAGTCTCACCCCTTCCCACTTCCCTGCAACACATTACAGACCCAACTACCTACCACCTACTTCCCCACCTTATCAAGCTTCCCTACTCCCAACCACTACTTGTTCTTGACCCACACCCTTCTGAACCGATCATACACCCAAGTTCTATTCGCTCTACATGTCCTGCACGGGATGGACGCATAGTTACGCGGCTGAAGAGGTGGTACCGCACCCGGCGGGGATATGCGGGCGCTGGGAGTCCATATTTGGGAGGTAGTGCCTCTGCTGAGGGTGTGTCCGCAGAGGAAGGTGATGGTAACTTGCCGGATGGGGATGGCGTTTGGGACGGCGTTTGTGGACATTTTGTAGACTTGCGATTGGAAATCCGGATGATGTTGGAGTTTGGAAAGATACAGTGCAGTAGGTCTGGTGTTCTTGCAGGGAGAGATCGAGGAAGGGAGGACTTGTTGGGCTTTATATGGAAGTCAAAAGGGAAGGATGGTTGGTGTCTGGCGTTGGTGACGAGGGAGGAAAGAGCATGATGAAGCATGATCGACTGTAGGAGTAGGGAGTGAGCCATATTGCTTCTACCAAACAATTCCAGAGTGACGGTCAGACTTGGGGATGGGATGATGTTGAAACTGTGAAGGGTCAACTTCATGTTTTAGACTTGAGATTACCACGGTACCCCGAGACTGTTGCTTGAGCCCTTCACAGGATTCCAACTGAACCATAGGACGCCTGCTTCAGTCGGCCACGGCCACTTTGTCTCTACGTTCTAACCCAGGACTTGGTGAATAAAGCAGTCTCACCATCCATGCGTGAATCATGATGAGGCGTTCGATTCATTCTTCATCCGTGAATAAGAGTGAAAACGAGGTAATAAACATCAAAGGTGACGCCAAGCAAGGCACGGTGAGGTGTTCTTGGACAACGAGGTGACGCCCTTAATGCTCAACGCTGAAAATAACTTGAACTAGTTTAATACGATGTGGAAGAGATCAAAAAGGAAATAAAAGCAAAAAGGATACCCCGCCAGGGACTCGAACCCTAGTCTGCGGCACGATGTATAGACGATAGCGTTTGCGAGTAACCGCCGTGTTAGACCGCTACACCAGCGGGGTGTTATTGTGTTTGTTGATATTAACAAGGAAAGAAGAATTCTATAAAGGGTGGTTGGTATTGTGTGTCTATGTACGGTAAAGAAGGAAGGTGCGGGGTTGATTTGCTCTTTCTGGTTGGTACACAAGGTTTAACGAGGAAGGAGCGATGCATGAGCAGTGAAGTGGAAGTCACAGGAGGCTGGGAACTGCCTGGATTCCATGCTGTCGACGATAAGATTGCAGTTGCTGCCTAACAGGTTTTGGACTCTTTTTGGCGAGCACTGAGTCGGAAGATTAAACGGCCGCTCCATGCGTCACAGACTTCATCTTTCAAGCTTTGACCAAAAGCAACCATCAAACAGGTCACAATTGGAAGACGAGTATGATCACCTAGAGGTAAACGATTCATACTAACCCCATCTTTTTGAAGCAAGCTGTCGTGGATAGCTGTCACGTTACCTAGCCCAGCTTGTTCCTATGATCCATTCCCATCGACAATCGTTGATAGAAGAGCCATAGTTCATAACAAGCTCTCCATGTTTCCCCAGTCCCCTTTCCACGCAGTGCGCTGAGTCTGGGTTATGTCCTTCCCCCGCTCTCCCTTCTGCCCCTTTCAGTCCTTTTCCTCCACAGCAGGTGGTCGGAGTACCTCTAAGGTGGTCTTAACGAGTCCGAACCCACTTCCCCATACCCCTCTCCCACACCCAAACCCTCTCATCGACACACCCTTGGCACGGAGAGGCCACCTTCACCATCGGAGACCACATAGACCACTTGGGTTTCTTGTCCCTAGGCTGCGAGCCATACGGGTCGGTGTTGTGGGCGGAGGTGTGGCCGCAGATGTAAAGCAATGGGCCGGGAGGGCCGTAGGGGTTGGTGGCCTTGGGCATTTTGATAGTTGTGGAGGGATTTAGATCGTATCTGGATTTTGAGTTAGAAACATGAGAGCGCCCAAACAAAATAACTGATGGTGATGACCGACTCGGGATAGGTTGATTCTGAAGAGGGACTGGAGACCCCTGATGATACCGAAAGGAAGTGGTGATTTGTTGTGGGCTAGAGGAAGGAGGACGAAGAATCCGCGCGACGGTCTAAATACTAATTTGTGGGCTAGAGCTAGGAATTCCCGCCGTCCATTGAATGGACTGGGGCAACATCGAAAATGACGTGAATGGAAGTGACGGTAAATGCGCGCTAATGGATGCGGATGAAGTTCAGCAGGCATTCAAGTGTGCGATGATACCTCTATTGTTGGAGAGACTGGTACACGTGTGCCCAGTCTGGAAGCCGTTGACACACACTCGTTATTCGCACTGCTATCATGCTCGTGACTCATTTGAGGGGCAAGATAATGGCACAATAGCAAGCAATGTTATTTGATTGTATTCAGAAGGAAGACAAGACTGTACCAACGGACGCGGGGAGAAACTTCAGGTGGGTGAGTGGACGTGGTAATAGGACGTTGATCCTAGCCGACAGGCAGGCGGGTGGCTGCACAGGACATGAAAAGTCGCAATATGTGTCATATCCCCGGTACCGAGGGAAGTATGAACAGAACGATCTTCACCCTTGTGAAACGCTTAGCTGGAGTTGAAGGTTGAGATAGAATGTGAAGGCTGGATGGAAGTTTGGAGACGCATCACTCTATACCACGGCGTGCTTGGAACGCGAATAAATCAAGGTTTGAGATACCTCTACCTAGTTAGGTATCAGACGTTTGTAACGGCCTAGGCCCATGGCCGCTGAGCTTAAAGGTTACCTTGTCACATGTGCCGTAGTTGTAGGCACGGATAATAGTAAGGGCGATGTTGGAAGTCCGTGCCCTGGGTGCCTAAGGTATTCACCGAGGTGGGCTTCCTACCGAAGCGGGAAACCCTGGGTCTAAATATGCGTTGTCTACTAGACAATGCATGTTTAGAAAACAGTAGTTGTTTTTTAGACAATACTTGTCTTATAGGCCCCTAAAAGGTAAAAGTATAGGGTATAACCTTCTATACTTTAGTAGTCTTTAGAACACTAAGGTAAAGGCTAGTACTTGAGACGGGATACAAGGCCGGAGTCTTTTTTTTTTCTTTTTTTTTTTCTTTTTTTTTTTTYYTTTTTTTTTTTTTTTTTKACTTCAAAAAATTTGTCACGAGCAGGATTCGAACAGACGAGGTCATGATGAAGTACTACTTCAATAACCGCTTGGCCACTAAGCCATTAGTTGTTTTTGGAAGAAAGAGCTGGCTTTTTCTAGTTATGAAGGGGAAGTGCGATGTTTGGAGAGGAAGGTAGGAAGGAAGGACTTTGAGACTTTGAGACTTTGAAAAATTTCAGATTTCGGACCCGACCCGACTCTAAAACCAAGGACACTATATTACAGCAGAAAGAGCTGGCTTTTTCTAGTTATGAAGGGGAAGTGCGATGTTTGGAGAGGAAGGTAGGAAGGAAGGACTTTGAGACTTTGAGACTTTGAAAAATTTCAGATTTCGGACCCGACCCGACTCTAAAACCAAGGACACTATATTACAGCACTTACCCCCCTATATAAAAGATGCGTTGGGTGGGAAACATTGATTGTGGTTATTGTCCAACAACCACAACGCATGTCTGGAAACAGGTTTTCCCACTACGGTAGGTATTCAGCGGCACTCTCTTCCTGGTATTTCCACTTGGGCTGCCCCGCGGTTTTCGTTTTTCCTCTTCCTCTGTGCGCGAGGATAAAAAACTTGTCTGTCGTCGCCCTTTTACCTCCAACACACGACGATTTAGACCACACACAAGTGCCTCAAGTTAGTTCGTCCTCGTAGGACGTAGACTCTTTGCGCTTGTTTTCCCTACCTCTACCTAGCCACCAACAAGTAACAAGCTCATCACGCGCTTTTGGTCTGTCTGCGGTATCGACAGCGGTCTGGTCTCCTCCAGTCGTCCTCACAAGAAAAAAAACAACCGCAACACAACAATCACGGCCATTACTGCCCGGCACTTCAAGTTGAACACCTTCAACCTACAGTCACTCGCTAGGTAAGTATCTGTCTGAGACGCAATCACCAGGTTCAACTCCACGTACCTCCACGCACCTCCACAAACCTCTACTCACCTCTAGTCCTCTAGTCGCCTCTAGCCACTCTGGTCACCTCAAACAAACCTCACACCTCAGTCACCACTCACCCAAACCTCACAACCTCCCACCCACAACCCCCCAACCCCTACAACCCCACCAAACCGCCAAAAATGTCCTGGGGCCCCAACGCAAACAACCCCGACAATAGGGTTATGCCCAAGTGGGCCCGCGGTAGTAACTACCCCCTCGGCCCCCTCCTCTACGTCTGCGGCCACCTCTGCGCAGTCGGCACCGAGGCGTACGGCTGCAAGCCCGGCGGCGAGAAGCCTGTTTTGTCGGACCTCGCTCGTAAGGACATGGTGGAGGTATTCTTTCCGTGCCAGGAGTGTGAGGAGTCTCGGGCTTGGGTGTGGGAGAAGGAGGTGAGGAAGTGGGTTGCGAATGCGAACATGAATTTGGTGGGGTCTGGTGCTAGGGCTCCGGATGCTGTCGTTGTTGGGGCTGCTGCCGTTGGCAGGGCTGCTCCCGTCGTCGCTGGGGTTCCGGCTGCCGTTGTTGGGGCTCCTGTCGTCGCTACCGCTGCTCCTATCGTTACGGCTGCTCCCGTCGTTGGGGCTGCTCCCGTCGTCGCTACCGCTGCTCCTCCCGTCGCTGGGGCTCCGGCTCCCCTCGTCGCTACGGCTCCTCAGCAGCAGCAGCTTGAGAAGCACATGCAGCTTGCAAGGGAGATAGAGCAGCTTGAGTTGGAGAAGAAGTGGCTTGAAGAGGAGCTCCAGAAGGTTTCATCATCGTCCAAGTAGAGGTAGTCTCGCTCGCTACTCTACCTTAGGTATGCTTCTCACTTACCTTACTTACCTTACCTTGCCCACTACCTTACCAAAGGCACCTCAGATTACTAACCTAAAGGAGGAGAGCTATAGTCAAACGTAAACAATACCTTACCTGGACAACATTCAAGAGCTCTTGTCGGGGACAAGATCTCCCAGAAGTACCTTACTTTTGCACCGAACCGGAAGATCCTTCTTGGACTCCGTTAGGATGAGGTAGAGTTGGTTGGTTGTTGGTGGTGTGGCAACTCGGGCTAGGAATCATTGGAGGAAGGAGGGAATGGAGGGAAGTAAAAGGCGAAAGGAGGGACATGGGTGGCAACATTGCAAGAAGCTTCGACGCGTGCAGACGAGACACTCGTATAGAATGGAATGGAATTTGACAGCTTTGAATTTCGTTTGAGAGGTAGACACTAGTCTATCGTCCAACAAACGACACATCCTTCCACGACAACCATGTGATTTGTGACAGGTTGGTGCTATAACTTTTATGTGTTGATAACCCAACTACAAATGGACTTTCAGGCCGGGTACATCACACGTTCAGTCAGCTGGGAACATGCCATATGTGCTCCAACCCTTGACTTGGGCAGCACCGCGATGATGACCGAATTAGGAAACATTTCTCGAAGAGTCTTAACCGATCAAGTCAGCACTAGATCCAAGATCCCACTGGAGCTCCATTTGATGGCCGGCTTCCATGGCCGTGATTGTGAGGCTAGCTGTAAACTGTGATGATTGAAAGCCCAGAGCCCAAGAAGCGGATATCCACCTATCACCTCGATCTCTTCCATCGCTCATCTGATCCAGTGATCAGTCACTTATCGAGATCGCGGATCACACGCATGGTCACGCCTTTGCTTACTAGGCGCTAAGACCTGCCATGCTTAGGTTGCGTTCGGAATCTCAGTACACCAGTATAGTAAAGGTTGCATTACTGTACATGGTCTGCAGCGAAATCGCTGTACAGTAATGCAACAGTAATGCAAGCGAAAGATTCTTACTGGGGCTCCTTACTGTCCGGTATTCGTTGGGAAGACTTTGTTCCCTGTATTTTTAAGGAGTAATACGCTGAGATGCTTGAAGTTGGCGCTTCATACTGGCATAAACATGGGGGTAGGAGGCAGTAAGAAAGCGAGGATTTCAGTAAGAACCCCAACGATTTCTGGCCTTCTGATTGGTCAGATGCACCCTATTGGGGAAGTTTGGGGTTGTTTGGGGGAATTGCAGCGACCGACATCAACTTGCAGATTTTTACTGAAAAACAGGCGAACACAAAAAGGCCGGCAGTATACAGTTCCTTACTGCCATATAAACTTAATTTCCCCTACTGGTATACTGGGATTCCGAACGCAACCTTATCTTCCTCCGTATAGGTAGTCATCCATGACAGTGATACGAAAGAAAGAGCATGTAAGGTGGGTTTTGTATGTCGTACGAGTGTCAGTTATTGCTTGGAAATCAAGCGAAGCCGGAGTGCCAGAGCCAGTCCAGCCGGAACCGCGTACTCGTCCATCTGCCAAAACCTACCGCTGTGTAAGCGCTTGAGCTGTGACACAGATGTAAGGTTCTATGCCATAACATTGCCGTTGCTGCCCCGGTATTAAGCGGCCGCAATCGGAGACAAGGCGCCGCATACCTATGGCGGAAAAATGCGTTTCGTAACATGCAATGTCTAGGAGGTACCGCCTTAACTTCCAATGTTGATTTGACATCCAATGTTTGATGCCTTATAATATAGGGGGTAAGCGCTATAACAAAAAAAATAAAAAAAATTTGGAAAAAAAAAAAAAACGGAGAAAAAATTTTTTTGGTCTCAGCCCTTCCTTACTATTATTCAACTTTCCATTTATAGGGAAGGAAATTAAGACTAATAGTTAGAAACAACTTGGCTTAGTGGCTAAGTGGTTAAGATAGTAGTCTTTTTTTCCTAACGTTCTTGGTTCGATTCCCGTTTGTAGCAAATTTTTTAAAGTTAAAAAAAGAAAATGAAAAAAAAAGAAAAAAAAAGAAAAGAAAAGAAAAAAAAGAAAAAAAAAAGAGAAAAAAAAGGAAAAAAAAAAAAAAAAAACCTTGCAAAAAAAAAAAAAAAAGTTACTTGGAAGTTTCCCCTAAAAGTAGTCTTCTAAAGAGGCCTTTAACTTTCTAAGAATTAGAAGATAAGGTACCTAGAAGACTACCTATATTATTTTGCTTATAGGGCGTTAAACATTAGATATCAAATCAACATTGGAAGTTTTAGTCTGATTCAATGTTTTGTTTATATTGGTTCTTGGACTAAACATCCAATGTTATAGGGTGCATATTCCCAGTACGGTAGTCACATAGCCGCCGGCGTACCAACTACCGTGCCGTACTTGAACAGCTGGGTAGTCCCTCGTGCTACCCGACAGTGAGGCGAGTGACGCCCATAGGGTACCAAGACGGGAACTTTTCTTGGGTTAGGTGTGGTGAAAGGGGCGGTTGAAGGTCGTATGAGCGGAACGGAGTTTGGGGTTCATTCGTTACGAGTGGTTGGGTCAGAAGGATGGAAGCAGCTCGTTGGCTTGTCCACGGAACCATTGGCTACCAGACGAAGATTTGCGAAGCTCGACCGTGGATTCGTTTTCCGACCAAGCAGAGGAGAGATACGTATGCTCCAAGAGATTCGTCCGAAGCCCCCTTGAGCCCCGTGAGCATGGTGGTGTGGGTTCCATGTCCAGCACCCCGACATCATGTCGGCACTATCACAGCCGGCTCTGCGTTGTCAGGGCTCGGTACTCGGGTTTGGGGAACATGATATGCTATCTTGACTTTGTAGGCCTCATTTTTGGCTAGAATGTCTATTACGATGGGAAGGCTTTGTTGAAGTTGGACGCGGCTGATATCCAGCCTTGCCACCTTATTATGGCTTTCTTATCGTTCCCTATATGGGTTATGTACATAAGCTCGTGAACCTTACGTTTACTCCCTTCTTTCCCTCTCTCTCTTTAATCAATTAAGCATTCTGCCTATTTTTGTCTTCGCTCTATATTTTCTACTTCAACAGGTTATAAGCCCGGACTACGCGCGCTTATTTATTACGAATAAATTAAGTTATTACCTACCCTAGTCTCCTATTTTTACTTATTCGACGCGTTTGAATCTATTATTTCGCGATGTTTAAAAACGTTGCGCTATAATTACTTAGCCCATATACATCGAGCTTATCTTATCTCGAAGGTATACGGACTACCCTATAATCCGTACCTAAATAATAAAATACAGGGTTATACTAAAATATACGTTCTTACTAAGAAAATCGTTTGCTATATTCAATATAAATTACTTTATTAAACCGACTTACGAGAATTTTATAGCAAAACGCCAAATTTATACCCAATATCAAAAATATTACTAAAATCGCATTTTTAGATATATATCGAAGACAATCTCCTATTAAATCTATTTCGGTTATTATAAAGCAAATAAAAATCACTTATCTAACTAGATCTTAATTAAGAATATTTATTATAGTTATATATTAGAAGCGTACCGGACGTTGCCTACCTTATAATTCGTTAATTTAATTTAATTATTATAACGGAAAATATATTGGAATTGCCTTAAATTTCTACATCGGCGACGGCCTAATCCGGCCTACCCTCTACTTTCAATTTACAAAATCTATTTCTAATTACCGAAGTATATAAATTCCCCCGGCGGACTTCTATATATAGGTATAACGCTATCGGATAAGCGGGGCACTACTAGCAATAAGACCTAGTAGTCTTCGGCTTTACAGCACCCGCACCGATATAATTTCCGGCCTCGGCTACTCTAGCCCGTAATAATTATTAAATATTTAAACCGCTATAATTTCCTTCGATTTACGCGTAAAATCCAATTTCTATACGCTATAAAAACGTCTAGCAATTCTACCCCCGATACGCCCTATATCCCTATTACTATTATTTCTTTATCTTCTATTTCTTCCCTATCTATACTATTTATACCACCTTTACTACCGAGCCCTACTAATCTTTAGGGTTTTAAAATTATTACCCCGCTAAATTATCTGTACTTTAGTATTTAAATTATTTAAATATTTATTTCGTAAACTCTACGCTCTACGGATTCTATAAATAATCTATAGAATTTACATTCCAACTCCCAAAATTCTAATAATTTTAAGAGTAATTCGCCGAATTTAAGTATTTTAATAAATTCTAACGGATTTTCCCCCGTCGTTCTAAATCCCCCGGCTATTTTACCAAGTCTAATTCTTCGTCGCTAAGTATTTTTATTAACGATGTTCAACGCTAGTAATCTTTTTGCTAAAGCCAATAGTATTACTAAATTCAATAATACTAATAATTAAATACATTAGAAAAAGGATATTTCGGATTATATCTAAATAGCTAGAGAAGTAGATCTCTTCAAATCTTCTACTAAACCGAAGTATAAGAAGGATAAAGACGATAAGGCTTTTAAGGATTAATAATAAATTTAACGCAAATTCTAATTTAAATATATTACCTTTATTACTTACTATTACTACTCTATAAACTATAAATTAATTGAAGACCCTATTAACCCGTTTAAGAAACCCGAGACCGTTAAATAAACTTTCGATATCCTCTGGAAATACTATTACCTTAAGGGGTCTCCTAACTTCGTACGTTTTTACTACGAATTCTAAAACCTTACCTTATCGGATAACGGTAATATTTACTCTTACGTAGACTAGTTTCAATAGTTATTAGACGATTTATATTTACTAAATAAAACGTACGAAATTCCGGCGCCCCTATTAAATTATAAGTTTTTCTAAGGCTTTAATGAGAAGTATAATCTCTTCGTTATAATCTACTTTTAAAACTACAATCTACTTCCTACCCATAGGATTAATAGCGATATCGCTACCCCCGTAATTTCCTTCGACAATATAATTAAAGCTATTGCGCGCGCCGAAGAATAATTACGTTCTAACTAAGAGGAAAAAGTATTATACGTAGCCAAAACTAATATAGCTAAAGCCGCTAAGAATAGGAAAAAGAAGTCTAAGGTTTTCGCTTAAGCGCTTTATTCGGTATATAGGGTCCCGTTTTATAATAATAATTAATATCGCAAGTAATACCCTAAGTTTAATTAGAATAAAATCGGAAAGTATATACTATAATAACTATTTATAGAAGCCTCCCCCGGTTTATATTATACTAATAATAAGTATAAGAATTCCAATTGCTCCAATACCGCCGGGAAATAACCTACGGTAATATTCGGGCGTTACAAAGTAGAAGAATTACCGAATAATACCGACGAAGAACCCCCGTATAAATACTAATATCGGGATTAGGAAATCTCCTATTTAATAATTCCCGACCAATCCGGATACGCTAGCCCTATTTTTCCCTTTATAGAATTGTTAAACGTAATAGTTTTAAGATACCTTACCGTCGTTCCCCCTATTTAATTTATCTTAAGCAATTTAATTATTGTATTAGTTATAAAACGCAAGTCTAACGTCTTCTTTAATAACCTTCGGTACTTATTCGCCTTAAATATAAGCGCTACGTACTATCTAATATATACCGATACGGGGTTCGTATTACTATAACCCTATAACAGCCCTCTAATTTTCAATATCGGGAATATCGCAATTATTCCTAATAGTATCGGTACTTTTAAAGTCCTTACTATCGTTAACGGCAAGCCCAACTTCCTACTTTTAAAAAATATTTATTATACCCCCAAAGCTATTTACAATCTCATCTCAATCTCGGCCCTATAGTAAAAAGGCCTTAATTTTACTATTTCAAAGGAAGGTTAATTCTATAGTATTTCCGGTAACGAAATTAGGTTTACCGGTATAAAGTCCAGCGGCCTCTATTATTTCGACCAAGCTACGTCTACTATCCCCCAAGGCGTTCAACGCGCCTTTATTACCTATTATATATTTAATAAATATCTATAGATATAGTATAACCGGCTTATTTACCTCAGCGAGCGCAATATTAAAAAACTTTAGAAAATATTTACCAATATTATACTAATCCAAACCACCTATATATACAAGAACTACGCTACCGGCCGCTTCAAATAAATACCCTATAAAGGAAAGATCTATTACGGTATAAGGCCTCTAAAATATATTTACTTTAATATTAGTAAGCCGTTTCAATACAAAGGCGTCTACAGGGAGCGCTACTAATTATCGATTATTAACGACTTTACTTAATACTATTAAATTTTCCCGCTTATTTATAAATCCGACCTCTTTAATACATTTACTAAGTAAATTAAAGGTATAGAACGGCCAAAACGCCGGATTTACAATATTTATCTAAATCGAATAAGAGAGAATACTAATAACCGCTTAAAGCAATAGTACTTAGACCACAATATTACTTTATACTATACTACAACCGAATAATATTAATAAAACGGTATTGTAAAACGTCTAAATAGAATTCTTTTAAAACGAATTACCGTTTTCCTACTATAAATAGGGTTATTATTAAAATACTAGCCCTATCTATTCTAATCCGTTAATTATATTAGAAACCGATGCCCTAATTCGGTTATTAACAAAATACTATATAAGGCCTAATTTGGGGATCGACCCGATTTAGTATATTTACATATCTTCGACTCCTATAGTTTTTACCGACTCTTAGACTACGAATACTATAGCAAAATATTACCCCTAAGTGCTTACTACAGACTTCTTAATTATAACAGCTTATATAATTATATTATACTTACTAATTCCAATAAAGTTTTTATTACCAATAATATTATCTTTAACGAATAGCCTATATATATTATTAATCGAACCGTTTATAAATACCCTAGAAACTAGGACAACCCGCCGACAATTTCTTTTCCCGGCTATAATTTAAAGGGAGTTTCCTCTATTATATTATAATTAGGGGGAGATATTAAGGAGCCTATACTAGATTTAGAAACTCCCTATACCCCTCGTATTCCTAAATTATAAAAACGTTAATAGAATATACCCAATATTAATCTTACACCGGATTTACTATTACTACCAGCCGCTATATTATAATTACTAACCCTATTACCAATTACTACGCCGGCTCCTTTATCCCTACTTTTAATTCTACTATTATTATTACTAATCCTAAATACTATTGTCGTCGGAAGTACTCTTTACCTTACCGACTAAAACTATATTTAAACTATTAATTCTAAGTACCCCAAATTACGCCTAAATACCTATACTACTACATAGCCCGAAGAAATTATACTTAAAGCTACTATATTTAATTTCTACATCGCCTTTACGGCTATAATTACCGCTATAAACGAAGACGAAGCCCTATTCGAACCCAAGACTTTTCGACAAACTATAAAAGACCTATACGCTATTAAATAATATACCGCAATAAGTAATAAATACAAATCTCTTATAAATAATTCGATTTAAACTCTAGTGCCCAAACTATTAGGCCGGAGGGTATTATTAGAAAAATAGGTATATAAGATTAAGACGGGCCTTAACGGCGAAATTCTATACTATAAAGTATATTAAATAGTAAGAGGATTCGAATAATAAAAAAGTATCGACTATAACGAAACGTTCACTATAGTAGTTAAACCTATAAACTATAAATTAATTTTCGCTATCGCCGCCACTTTAGACTTAGAATTCGAATAAATAGACGTATATACCGCCTTTTTATATAATACTATTATTAAAGAAATTTATATAGAATAACCCCCCAGCTTTATTAAAAACCCAAATAAGGTCTATCGCCTAAATAAAATACTATACGGCTTAAAATAATTACTACAAATTTAGTATTAAACGCTCGTATTATTCCTATAGAAAAAAAAGTTTACAACCCTTACCGCAAACGACGGCGTCTTTATTAAAAGATATACCTACGTTACCGTCTACGTCGATAATCTATTAATCGCCGGACCCTCTAGAAGAGAAATCCAAGACCTAAAGAGCGCACTAAACCGCCGTTTTAAAATATCTAATTTAAATCTTTATTCGTTTTACCTCAGTATAATAGTAATTAGGGACTACAAATAATATATTATCTTTCTCAACCAACGCGCCTATATTAAAAAGATCATTCGGACTTTCGGGTATTAGGACGCTAATCTAATAACTACCCCTATAGAAATAAACAAAATTCCAAAGCCTCCGGAGGATTTTAAACCTAACCCGAAGGACAAGTCGTAATATATAAACGCTATCAACTCGCTAATATACACTATATTAAGTATTAGGCTAAATATTACCTTCGCTATAATATTTTGTAGCAAATATATATTAAAGCCTATAAAAGCCTATATAACCGCAATAAAATATATTTTTAAATACCTACGGGGCACTATTAACCTCTAATTGACCTTTTTAAACCCAATCGAAAACCTTCTTAACTTTATAAACGCCGACTAAGTTAGAAATACTTAAAAGCGCAAATCTACCTCAGAATACGTTTTCAATATTAGTAGTAATATTATTAATTAAAATTTTAAAAAATAAATAACTATAGCGCTCTCCTCCTATAAAGTAGAGTTTATCGGGCAAACCTAAGCTATAAAAAAAGCTATTTAACTACGGAGGTTATTATAAAAATTCAATATAATAAAAATACTTATTACAACTATTATTTATAGAGATAATTAAGGAGCTCTCGCTCTTACGAGAAACCCCCAATTCTACGCTAAAACTAAGTATATCGATACCCAAGAATTCTTTTGCAAGGAAAAGTAAACTATTAAAGAAATTAACTTCAAATATATTTCTACGAAGGAATAAGTAGTCGACAGCTTTACTAAACCTTTACTTCGTAATACCTTTATTAAATTTAAGGATATATTAGAATTATAATAAAATATCTCCTCTATTCTCGGTATTCTAATACTTACAACTTATAATTTATACTCAATAAAACCGACGCAAACGGTTTTTCTTATATACCTAGCGACCTTTAGTTTGGGCTATATACGGCTCGATAGTCTGAGTCGCGATTCCGCGAAATTCTCCAGTATAAGAAAATTATAATTTTACTCATTTTTGTTTTTCTCTATCAATCTCTACTCCCGTATGTATTTTCTAGTGTTTTCTAAACCGCTTCGACGAGCTCTTTCTAACCGTAGTCTCGGTTCTTATATACGATATCTAGATAAAAAATTATAAGTTATTTTTCTGGAATTGGAATTTCAAGATCAATATTTTTAAATATCTTTTGTCATTTTCGAAATATTAGCCGCAGAGACCTTTTGTCCCACTGGGTTTTACTAGCCTATAAGATTCTAGTACTTCTAGTAGTTTAAAGAGAGACGATCCTATATACGGATCGAAGGGGAGTATTAAAGTTGGACGCGGCTGATATCCAGCCTTACCACCTTATCGTAGCTTTCTTATCGTTCCCCATATAGGTTATATATATAAGCTCGTAAACCTTACGTTCACTCCCTTCTTTCCCTCTCTCTCTTCAATCAATCAAGCATTCTGCCCATCTTTGTCTTCGCTCTATATCTTCCACTTCAACAGGCTTGCCGTAAGGTCGAGGACTTGCCCATAAGAGGTGTTTTGTCATATAGGAAACGAGGTTCACCGCTTCAAGGTTCGCTGAAGCCATCTGAAATAATCACAAATTAGCCAATAATGAGCAGTACCTCGTATCATCACATTTGGGTCAAGCCATTGGATGCCACCCGTTGGAGAGATACTCAGGAAAAGATGATGAGCCTGGCCCCAGAACCGGCGGTCGGAGGGTAGCTAAACCGTATTATGATGACGAAAGCGGATTCTGAGCCGCGTTGTGGGTGGGCGGAATGGGCATGGTCATCGCTGACTGAGCTGCCGGGTGTCGTGTAGCTCGGCTGGGATGAGACGTACATATGCGGCTCTGCGAGATCGCCATTGTAGCATTAGTAAATCTGGATAGCTCATAGTGCAGGACGATCGGAACGCAATGGCTCGTGTTGGTGGACATAGTTCGTGTCGTCAATTCCATTTCCCTGCTGCCTAATGGTCAGAGAATACTTCCAGGCAAAAATCATGGTATACGCAATCTCTGGCTGCGCAGCCTCAATGCCTCGTGTACGTGTATATTAGTGGGAGGCAAATTTGAGCCTCATGTTGCCCCCAGCTGAACTCAGCTGGACACGGGACTTGAGGCGGCATCAAGTTGTCGGTCAGGGTACGTACCGACCTAACTTTTCCGTGAGAAATCCCAACCCCATATCGTATCCCATCCAGTCATGGCTTGTCTTCCGAATGAAGTCATATCAAAGGTTCCCCCAGCCATGTATAAGGTCCGCGGTTTAGTGTTGTTGTTGTTGGAGATATATCCATGTAGTGATTAGCCGCTGAATTCACGTTCTACAGCGCTGTTTATCCCTGGCTATGCTCTAAGCTTCTCGGTTGGGTACCAAATGGTTGGATATGACCAATGGGAACCCGCCAATTGATGGGGAAGTGTTAGATATGACTATATAGAATTGATTGATTGAAGAGTGTGTGTAATTGATTCGAGCGGTCTGCTCCAGAAGGTATGGGGGGTGTTGGGGTAACCTAGATATGCCTAGAAATTAGGTAATATTAGGGGGTTGGGCAGTTAACCTATATAGAGTATAGCTAGAGACTTAGAAATCTACCCTTTATTTTGATACACCCCCTTACTTGTAGACTTTCTAAATAGGGTAAAAGTGAAGTTATTTACAATTTTCTCTCTTCTAGTATATTAATTTCTCCGGTTAAGCTTTGAATATCTTCTAAAATCTTATTAGGAATTTCCTTATCTATTTTTATCTCTTTACGAATTGGTGTATTCGTTATTCCTATTAATTCCTAGAATTTTTCGTAATTTAATTATTTTAAAACCTTTGTTAATTTATTAGTTAGTATTTTCTTCGTTTTGAAATACTCGACCTCAATCCTATTCTTTATAATCTCCTACCTTAATTAATAATAATAGATATCGATATACTTCAATTTTGTTATTAGCTTTGCCGTTTTAACGGTTAGTATACGGATTGTTTATATATTATTATAACCGATTACGGGTATTTCCTAATCGAGGGGAATATTAATTTCCTTATATAGACGTATAATAGCGATAGTTTCTTTAATTACGTTTAAGATTGATAGTAATTCTATTTCTATTGTTAAAATTAATACCGTTTTTTATTTAGTAGTACCCTAATAAATTAAACTGCTAAAGAGTTTAATTATAAACCTATATAAGCTCTTTTAATCTAGTAAATTATCTACGTACGATATATTTAAGGCTATTTTAAATTTTAAAGACGTTTTATAGTATAAGGAGAAATTAGGGTAAAGTTGAAGGTAGTATAATATTTTATTAATAATTTTGCGATATTAAAGATTGGGGTTGTAATTATAGTGAGTTAAACGGCTAGTAGTAAAGGCGATATTAAATCGAGTGATAATAACGGCGTATATTATAGACCTAATAACGACCTAATATTCCCGGATTTTATTGAAGGAGGCTACGCCGTTGTAAGGTATAAATTTTTTATTATTTATTGGAATAAAGGCGAAAGTATAGGGATTTTTGATTAATTTGGTAATTTTGTAGATATATTCCTATTAAGATAGCTAAATAAAGCCTACTTCTTGATTTCGAATAATCTTAATACTTAAAAACTATTAGAGGTTATCGCTACTAATAAGCTTATACTTTTCCTCTAATTTCTTTATAACTTAGATAATTTTATTTTACTATATTTTATTAAAGGTAAAAATAATATTGTTAACGTAGTAGAAAATTAGAATACTATTATATTTAAGGATATACGGGTCCTCGAATAATAATTTGAACCCTAAATTTTTAAAAGTATTATTGAGTTCTCGTTACTAAAATAAAGGAACGTGTCGGAAATTATAGAGGGCTTTGAGAAGTTTAATAATAATATTATACTTACGATAGTTAAGGGGTATACGTATATAGATCTCTTTATCGAAGTGGGTATTAACGAAAGTATTTACTATATTATATTAAATAAATTTAAAATTAAATTTGGCGGTATATACAATAATAGAGCGAAATGACCGACTTACTAACGTAGAGGTATACGTTTTTTTATTGTAATTATACTATTAATCACCTTTAATAACGAAATAAATTTTTATTTTTAATAAGCGATTATATTTATCGAATTTATAAACGTATACTTATATATAATCGAGGATTTAAAAACCTTTAGCGTAAAGGATATCTTTATTAATTTTAATTTATAATTTTATTTCCTTATAGTTATTAAAATATATTTCCTCTACTTACTTAAAGAGATTACCTAAATCGTAATATTTTAAATCGTAGTAAATCTTTAGAATTAGGGGAAGGTTTTAACGTTTAATAGAGTCTAATTTACTACCTTTAATAATTAGGCGGTTAATTTTTATTTTTATAATTATTTTACCCTACCGTTTCCCAATTAATTGAATAAATCTCCTAATATTAAATACGGCTTCCTATAGTTCGAATATTAAGAAGGAAATAAGTTCTAGCAAATTTATTATAAAGTTGGTAGAGAGGGTAATTAGCGGTATATTTAGCGGGGTAGGATAATTAAATATAAAGTCGATAGATATTTTATTTTAAACGGCGGGCTTTAATAATTTTGAAGTGATCTTATTACTATTTTTTTAAAGTTTATTATCGAAGAATAACGGGGGGAAATAATTAAGACCGTTGTTTTTTATATTTTAAATTGTATTAATAAATTCGAAATATTGTATAAGAAGTTGAGGGGGTTAATTAATTCGGTTAAAAAAGTTAACGATTTTATCGCTAATTAACTTTAATCTTTATTTGAAATTATTAGGGTTCCCTAAATAGACTAAATCTTCGTTAAAGAGTACGTTACGGATATAAATAATATAGTTGGTCTATAGATTTTAAATTTAGTAAATAGAAGAAGTTGAATAGCTAACGAAGAAACCGATTTAGGCCTTTAGCTAAAGCTTCTTACACCGTTATTCTTTCTTCTATATAATATTCGTTATTGCGTATACTTTATAATTATAGACGCGTAAATAATTAAAATCAAATTTGTAAAGTTTAGTTTATACCCCTTTATAGTAGGTTATAAAGGTATAAAACCTTTTGTATAATAATTTCTAATTGTAGAGATATTTAAGCGACCGGTTAGTAAAGTAGACCGAAGTTAAAACGATTTAAAATTAGAGATTATTAAGAAGGTAAGAGCTATTCGCTATAATATACGCCTTTTCTTTAATTATACCCTTTAAATATTTAATACCGCTATTTTAAATTTGAATATTAAATATTAAGGGTTCGAGAATAATAAAGCGTATAGCGAATTTATTCTTAACGTATTAATTATTAAATTCGTTATTGTACTTAATATATTTAACTTTAATATTATACTAGTAATTAATTATATTGATAACCGAGAGAAGTCTTTTAATAATAGTTTTAATAATATAGTTCGCTATATAAATATCCTAAACGAATCTAATCTATCGATAAGTAATAAGTATAACGTATTTAAATCCTCCTCTCCCTTATTCGTATTCGAAAAAGTCGATAACGAATCGCTCTCTTAAGTTAAATCCTCTATTATATAATTTTTATTTGATTTGTCGTTTAATTTTTAAAATACTATACGTATTATATTAATAAGTAGCGGGGCCTTTAAATTTAGCGCCTTCGACGTTATAAAAATATTCGAGGACTTAAGGACCGTAGTAACCGAATTATTTATATTAGAGTTTGGTAGGCATTTTATATACGCGGCGGCCGGTGAAGGAGTTAAAGTAATTTCGGCGGATAAAGAAAGCGGTATAATTGAAAGAGAGGGGAAGGTATTTGAAAACCGTTTAGTAATAGATTTCTTAAAGGAAATAAAAGAGTAAACCGTTTGGCCGACGGAGGTAATTATTAAATAGTTTATAATCCTAGTAAAGACTTTATTTTCGAAATAGGCGTAATAATATAAGATTTATAGTAAAATTAGGGTAGAAGGCTATTTCTTTCAACTATAGCCTTAAAATTCCCCTCTTTCCCTATATTTCTACGTTAATAATCCTAAAACCTTTAATAGGTATTTGAAAATTATTAGCCTAAACGCGGTCCTTTAGAGATACTATTCAAAATAAAGAGAAATGATTAATCTTATTAAAAATATAAAAGGAAGCCCTAAAGTCGAGGATTGTAGAGTTCTTAAGTAGGTAAATATTATCTTCTCTTTCGCTTGTATTAAAAGTACTTTATTTGACGAGAAATACTATATTATAAGTGCCGATTTTTCGTTTCCTTTAACTCTTTAAAATAATAGTCTATACCGAAGCGATAAAGCAGTCCTATATTTAGTTCTTAGCCTTTTCAACCTCTTTGCTAATTTCGGAATACTTTTCGAAATTTTCGTTAATAAACTTCTAAATAGGGCTATTAGGCTTCTAAATAGAATTATCCCTAATTTTAAATATTAAATACTAATAACGCTTTATTAAGTAAGGGCTTCGTTTATAAATTTTATAAAGCGGTGTAATACTTCCTTTCTTTTTCGGTTGTAAAAAATCTCTTACGTTTTTATCTACGCTATATTTCTTCCTTACGTTTACTTTCCGCTTCTTTTTACAATTAGAATTAGGAGCGTTTTCTTTATTAAATACGAATTTTTACGAACTAGAGCGGTTAATACCCTAAATACTATAAATTATAATTTTCTTTAAATTAATTAATAGTATAATACGTTCTAATATATTAACCCTTTTAAAATTAATAAATACGTTTTTATATTTTAAAAATATATCTTCAAATTCGTTATCGAATTTCTAAGCGTTACCTACTTAAATAGATTTGTAATTATAGATTATATCGACGAAATTTATAAACTAGGAAGTAGGAGAATTCGCTTTACTAATACCAAATTTCTTCCCATTAATAATAAGGACTTTCTAATTTAATAATTACTTCTCGAAATCTTTAAATTACTTCTTATTAATTTCTTTAATAAAAGTTTAGTATTTTCGCCGAGTATTAGCGATTTAATCGATAGGGTAGTAATTAATTTAATTCTTAATTTTTTTAAATTATTCGCGGGTAAATTTATCCTATTCGAAAGAAGTATTAGTATAATAGGCGGCGATGTAGGTATTTATTTAATTTTTAATTCGGGTATTAATATTATTAAAGTCTTTCTAATATTTATAACGAGTATTATAGGTATTATTAATTTAGTTGTATACTACTTTACTAATAGTAATCAGGTCGGTAGTAGGGTTAATAATTATATCCTCCTTAATATTTTACTCGGTATAGTATTTATTATCCTCCTCTTCCTCTTCCTTTTCTTCTTCTTTATTATTATCGTCTTTATTAGCGCCGGCGGCGGCTTCGTTTTAGAATTGAGCAGTAGCGGCCGTCTTAGTAGTAGTACTATTCGTAGTAGTATTAATAGTAGTAGTTATTACGGGTATAGTTACGACTTTTTTAATTCGGATTCCTCTATTGAATTTAACGAACTCTTTCTTCGCGGTTTAAACGTAGTCCTTTACTTATTTAGTAAGGAAGAAGTCTTCTAGCTTAAGTAATAGAACTCTCTAAATTATAAATCCTCCTTTAAATAATTAATTACCGAAATTTTAATTACTACTAACGAATCTCTTAAAAGCTTCGTACTAATTAGGCCAGTCGGATAGGGTATTGAGGATGACCGTAACGGCCTTATCGGTAAATTCCTTTAATAGAAATATTACTAACGTTATCGGTTTCGTAGGGATATTATTTATAATCGTTTATTGTAGTATATTTAGTCGTAAATACGCAAATTAGACTATTAATTATTAGATATAACTATGCAGAATTGATTGATTGAAGAGTGTGTGTAATTGATTCGAGCGGTCTGCTCTAGAAGGTATAGGGGGTGCTAGGGTAACCTAGATATGCCCAGAAATTAGGTAATATCAGGGGGCTGGGTAGCTAACCCACATAGAGTATAGCCAGAGACCCAGAAATCCACCCTCTACTCTGACAGGAAGCACCGAATTGGGAAGGATACCTTGGCACATTTGAACCATTACAGTATATGGCCGTTAACAGCACGTTGCAACGACGGCGGGGATGCCTCTGTATCAGCATCGTCAAGCGCCCCTTCAATGCAGCGGGATGTAGCTTTGAGGCGAGGTAGAGAACTGAAAGCGGTGTCCCTAACAGATATCAGAACTGATCTGATCCAGCCATCCATTTTTAGCCGGAGGGACCTGACGTACCGTATCGCGTGTTTTTGGTGGAGGCTGAGTGATTGACCCAGTCAAGTCAAGGTGCTATGTATGGTTACGTGGACGTTCGCTGAAAAGGAGATTTGGCGTTTGACGAGGAAACATTGGGATGAACAGGATCCGGGGCAGTGACCCTGGAGATGGCGGGGACGAGCCCTGTAAGTTGGTGGATACCCCACCGTAGTAGAGCAACTACCGAAGGGTCAGCAGGCAACGACAATGTTCCCGTCATTGAACCAGAGTTTTCAACGTCAGCATTTTGTGGGACATCCAAATGAATGGATCCTGGTCAAGCTGGACTTCGGGTTAGGAGTCGGCTTTTGGAAGACAAAGTAGCGGAATGATGTGTAGTAGTGCTCTTTGTGACAGCGAACATGGTCGCAGCGAACCGCGGTCATGGTTTTGGAACTGGGAGAGAGGAGTGTCTGGTGGCATCGCAAACACTTTGGCTTGCAGAAAACAACATATCCAACACCCAATCACATCAAGATATCAGACAAGGGGTAAGGAACTGGTGTTGTCAAGAGGTGTCTCATAGGGCTGAAGGATGGTGAAGAGGGTGTCAAGCTGTTGCCAAATCTCGGACCGTCAGAACCACGAAAAGGAAGGAAAAAGGGGAACACAGGGAACATGGCGGGCAAGATCGCCGCTCGCAATCTTCCACATGAAATCAGGATTCGTAGAAGCATCCCGTCTGCATAGTAAGCGATATAGGCGAGCGCCAAATGTCAGCATCTGATACATGTTCCCGCTGTTGTTGGCTCGCGTGCCGCGGGGTCCCGGTGTGGTGAACTGTCACTTGTGAACTGAAGTGTGACTAAGCAGTAACAAGAGGTGTCATGGCGGGGTAATTGGAGACGAGGCAGACCAAGTCTTGACAGTCCGAGAAGGAGCCCGAATATCACAATGTCATTTTGGTGTTTGCGGTGAGAAGTTGTTGTCGAGGAGAAGAATTTGATGCGACGGAACAAGATGGAGTTGGGAAATGATCTGCAGGAAGGCGTGGAAATTCTGAGACTGACAGCTGTTTTACTGTAGAAGGAGCGCCTGAGAGGGCTGCAGGTGGAATGGCGCAATGTGGGGCACCTTGACCGTTGAGGAGGCGCTTTTAACCCGCTAAAAACCACAGCACTAACACCACCTCACCATGACGAACTAAGGTGCCAGATCAGGTTACGACAACACAAAATATGGTTTGTTCAACATGATGCCAGACCGCTTGTTTAGATATCCAAACATACTCCATGGTGGCGACTTTTGTTCCCAGATTTTGCGGCTGGGACATGTTCTTCAGCTGCCAAGTCAAAGGCCTCCCACGGATAGTTCCCACCTGAAAGGAGATCTACACCACTAACACGCGAAGACACTGTACCTGAAAACAACGGCGGGGGCAGAAGATATTCGCTGCTCATCAAACATGGTTGTGAGGATCGAATATCCCACGCAATTGGCAAATGCCCTTCATGAGCCTCATCGAGGCAGGTGAAAGTGGTTGTTTCGGTCAAAAAAGTTGTCCGCGAAGTCTGCCATGGTTCCTGCGGGCATGTCCTCTTTGATAGCCAGATGTTAGCGGATGGAGGATTATGACCAGCCCTTTTGCTGTCTCCTCACTCTGACCAAATTGCAATCTGTCTCCGACTCGGGCAGGAGCATCAAGATGAGGCTCTTGGTCATCAACCAGCTCAGCACCTGCCACCTCACGAGAAACAACACGACGATCACGAGTGTCTCCGGGTGTGGTGGGTGGTGGGAAGGAGCGTTGATGGGCTAATTAGCCCCACCAACAGCGTGCATTTGAAGCTGAGGTTGGGGAAAGAGCCCCTCTTTTCGTTTTCACTCGGACCCCACCAAGGTCGGACTCTTCCCACTTCTGCCTGTCCAGTCGCTTCGTTTCCATCCTTCCTTCCACCATCTCGAATTCTCAAGAACACCAATCCAAGATCCCGACCCTTCAAGCTTTGCAGATCCAAAGTCCCTTCGCCCGCTTTCCCCTTTCCATTGCGCCTTTCAACCTCCAATCCATTGTTGCAATTGCAAAGAACCCTCTTTCGAGCCCTGCTAGACGCGACCACCCGAGCTGAACCCCAAGAGAAGGTCGTCAATGAATACGACCTCAATTCCAGAGCAGAGGCGCGCTCCCATCAGCCGCCACGCGCCTGTTCAAGATGATACTTTCGCAATCTGTACGAACAATGACCCAGTCCCTCCTCGTGTTACGTCGCTCGACAGGTGTGCAAAGAGTTCCAATACTACGACGGTGGGAAGGCTTGCATGACAGCAGCCATGGCGCACCGACTATGTAGTAGCGCCCTCAGGGCCCCCGACCCAACCACCCCTCCCAGAACTTCCGAGCCGTTTCACCTACCGCAGAGGGTAACAAGGTACCACAGGGCTGCATGACCAAACCAGTCAAGGTATTATTACTGGCTGCCGTGTTCGAGTTTCCCGTCTTACTCCAACCACTGTATGCTAATATCGGTTGGCGTTTAGTGCCCTGTCTCTGACCAAGGAATCGGTACATCACTGCGGCCGCCGACCCAGTGACCCACCCGCTTCGGAGCCGGCAAGGCGAATCGGCCCAAGTACCCATCAGTCGATGATAAGGTCTCACGACGGGACAACACCTCTCAAGGCAACAACACCAATGATCTGGGAACACTGGGCGTGTTGAACGTGCTACTGCAGACAGACGTCTGTGGCGGCCCATAGGGCTACCAGGACAGGGGATAGGTGCACTGGACACAGTGATCTTCCGGGGCTGTACTGTCATTGCAGCTGAACAGGTGTTCGGTGGGTTCCATCAACACCAAACCAGCACACTGTCACGCTGCCATCAAAGCTTCACATCGGCGACCTACTGAAACCCCCGCATTCTTCTGATATCTCTCATGGATGGGATCATCTCCTTTCAACCATGCGACCGGCGTCATCAAACACATCTGTACAAACGCCGTCTGGCTGAAACTCTTAGGGGCCACCTGGTCTTCTAGTCAAGCGAACCACGAAGTGATCTCAGCACTTTCATGGACCTTGTCCTTCACCCTTAACCCCATCGACGTCGCCAAACCCTGTCTGGCCTCGGCATAGAGTAGCTTCCAATGTCACCCATACTCGTTAGGGCTGAACTCCACACGTCCAGTGAAATGAGCCAGGACCAATACAGGAGCATGGGACATGCCGGGCAAGCTGGAATGACGATGGAGTACATCTCTCGGGACTTTAACCTCGAAAGGTCTAATCCAATGACGCTACCCCGTCCTCAGATGCCCTTGTATGGATTGTTCACATGAAGCCTGGGTGGTTGACCTACCCCAAGGTGAATCTGTCTCTTAAGCAAGGGACAAAGGGCTGATAGGGCTGGGAGTATTTGCCGCCTATCATAGAAGTATGCCTGCTTGCAGCGTACCACAAATCTGCAAAAGCCGGCTAGTCTGTGACATATCACTGCCCGTCTGTTCGCCAAATAACTCGTCAACGCATACAGTACCCGTTTCTTCACCTTAACCACCGACCAGCCCAATGCCCGAGACACGGTCGATATCGGAGGTCCGAGTTGGGCCGCCCGTTTCCTCGACCCTTGTCCTATCCGAGGAACCACGAGGATGCTGACAGTCCCTCGAGGCCTAATTAACCCATCTTCGTTAGTGCGATTCAGCCCCTGCTGAGATGAGATGCCCCTCGTTTCTGACCCATGTTTTCTCTTCAAACATTTCTCTTTCTCCGGACAGTCTTCCTTTGGCGTTACACCTCCACGCGTTTGCCATGACATGCCTCCCAGATGCACACTTGCATGGGATTCCCTGTCCGTCTGAAAAAAGGGCTGAGGCAACCACAGGCACGCCAAACCATATAAGACGCCATGATCACCTTTCAACTCAAATGTACAAGTCCTCATCTTCGGTATCCTGTGCGGTTCTAGTCTTCCCCAACCTGCCGTCGAGATCCAATACGGGTACCAGATACGAGTTGATGGCCCCCTCGTCTTTCCGGTCTATGTCATCGCTTCTGCTTTCTCGGATTCCTTTACCTCGTCCCTGCAAAGATATACGCTCTGATCCCGGGTTTACCAGGACCTAGGTTGTGGTGTTTCAGGTCAGAAAGGTGGCAGTCTCGTCTTGCACAGAGCACCAAATAGGTAAGTGGTCGTCGAAACGGCCTTGGCCAGGTCAAGCTGAGTCGCTAACAGTGGTATCCAGGCTAAGTGGACGTCTTACATGTATCTGGCACGTCCACGTTACCTACAGCTGGCCAACCACCGAGTCCGAATCTTACAGTGGGCATAATCCTCACTTGTGCGCTGCGCTTACATCGGGTAATCCTTCGAAGTGTCTGTCAAGAACAGGCACTGTAGGCATGCCCACCATCAATCTCCCCGCCGGCAGTGGCACGCAGTTGGAGCCACGTCCTGCACATCAGCATCATCTGCGATCCTTTGCTGTCCATGCATATTTGGGCGTCGCTGTCACTCTGGTTATCGTCACCATTTGGTGTTTCAAACCCCGACGGAGATCATCAACACCCAGTTCGGCGAGTTACGGGAGCCAGCCAGACGTCAAGGAAATCAAGGCGTCATTGGGCTGTGCAAAGCTTGTTAGGCCAGAGCTCACGGAACGATTATATCCAAAGGAGTCCAGTCAAGACCTAGTGCTCGCCACGCCGTCCTCGGTCAACGAACTGTCACATCCACTTTCAAGTCCATACACCAAAGTCCCGTGCGCGTCTGGGCATCTACAGGCGATGGATGGCGATGACAAAAGTCAACTCAGCGACCGAAGTGATCCCGAAGGAACAGCATCACGTGGTGTCAGCAAGAAGCCCAAGTCAACCTCCAGTTCAAAATATAAGGCATATCTTTGGCCGCAAGCGTCTTACTCGGTCTCGATGACAGGGAGTTCGTCTCCAGATCAGCTTCGGAAACATATGCCACCTCCCAAGACCTCTACCAGTACCGAAGGAACAACCAGCTCAGGTTCAACAAGTAGGGAAGAGGAGAGGAGAAAAGAACGTCTGCAGGCACAACACCGTCAGATAGATGGGATTGGGACATCAACTGCGGAGTCTCTGAGCTATGATGATGTTCAGATGCAAGATGACGGGTTGCATGGTGTATCTGTTGGTGAACCCAGACTGCACTTTACAAGACCTCCACCTCCGCCAGCTCTGACACCGCCAACACTCGACAAGACGGCCTTTGCCTTTCAAGATCGTCGGCCCACCTATGCTGCATCAATTCCACGAGGTTTGGATGTAAGTCACACTTCGTCTGTTGATATCCTCGACTCGAGTCCTGCCGAGGCGACGGCGATACCGCGTCGAAGATCATACACGAAGAGCGTGCCGATTGGCATACCTATACCCAGCAGCAGATCCTCTTCATCAAGTGGAACTACTGTAACATCTTCGTCAGCATTTTCTCCATCCAGCTATCCGCCATCGTCACCACTGTTCCCGCCACCTCCACCAGTTCCCCAAGACTATCAATTCGTTGGAGGACATATGGGACATCGCGCTTCGGTCGGCAATCAGCACCAGGACGAAATCGAGGTTCATGGGGAAATCATATCTGTTACCGATGATGATGGTCACGGTTGGCAACGACACACGCAAGTGTATGGTGGGGGTGTCTGCCTCGCATGTCTTGGAAATGGAGGCGGATTCTATGGTCCCAATGTGCCACTCGAGGATCGACGATATTAGCCTTGCTCAAGCGCTCACCGGGAAGCCCATACCAATGAAGTCGCCTTTAGGTTTTGGAGGTAACTAGAGCCTCAGCCGCCATGCACTGCAGCCATCCAAGCACAAGACCGCACACACATATCCAGCGCTCAGTGGGGCAAGTCGCTTCCGGATCTCTCCTGCACCTCCCATAGGCTGAATACGGTATGGACTGCATACAGGCGTTTAACGAGGTTCTTTGGGAACATTAGCATTATTGGTTCTCTTGTCTTCTGCATTGTTATCTTAGTGGGGCAGGTCGGCCAACGATTCGCAGCGCCGGCGAGGGGATTGTTCCGTTGTTTTGTGAAATAGAGGGGTTAGAAGGAGTGGCTAATGATGTTATGACCTATTTCTTTGCTATAACTATTTCTCTTCTCTCTTTTTCACGCAAAAGGCTGTGTTGCAAGTCAGTGTTGGTTTTTCTGTTCCAGTTTTCTGTTCCCTACCCATGGCGTCACTATACCCTTCGTGTTGTCATCGTTGGCATTTCAACATCTGATCTCAGCTCTTCACCCACTGTACCTTGCTCCTCGCGAAAGGAAGTTATAACTCTTTAAGGGGACATCTTCCAGTTCTACCACATGTTTCTCGCATGTCTCGTTGTCATTTGCAGACAACGCCTTGGTTGTATTCAACCCTCCCTGCACCCCAGCTTCTCCACGATATTAGTCCCGAACTGCTACTTCTCATCGCACTATCTGTCCCTCGCATCTTGTTTTTCCTATCCGAGGTCTCATCCCAAACCAGGCAGGTATACAAGCGAAACAAGGAAGGCAAGGCATTCTCCGTGAGCGAGTACAATGTAACCCTGGTGACTTGCCGATCATTTTCAGCGCCCACGTGGGGTATGTAGTGTAAGCCCAGACGTTGAGCTATCTAGTCAGCCCTATGGAATAGATACCTATCCTTATTGACGGTCTTTTTGCACACATGTGATGGGACTTGCTTGTTACTGTTCGGTATTGAGGACCAAAGGGTAAGGTGGATGTTAGGGGTTGGATCTGGATGCCGGATTCGGGATTGGATGTATTACTGATCTGAGGGGAGATCAGAAGATTTCAACACCCCTTTCTACTCTTCCCCGCCTTCCAGTGCCTTGTATGCCTTGTATGCCTGACCATATATGAGGTTTGTATTGAAAAAGAAGAAGCCCACCGCAAGTACCTCCTGGTTGTTATGTATTTATCTCTGCTATCAAAGTTTCCAAACTCCGAAAGCTTTCGGCCTCGAACTGACCCTTGTGACTTGTCTTGTCTTACCTTTCCCCGCATCATTTATTTTTCTAGAAGCCTTGCAGATTATGCTATGCGGCTTACGCTCGCCGCACGGGAAGTTGAAAATCATGTCAGACTTGTCAGCCCTATGGATAAACTGAGGGAGGCATTCTGGAAACTTGAAGGAAAGAAGGATGCCGCCAATCTGCAGGGGCCAGGGGATTATATAACGCAATTTGAAGCGATTACGCTACTGACATTGGCACTAATAAAGAAAGAAAGAAAAGCGGCAGACCTTGGTTAATACTACCGTCCGGCGTCCACGACTCGGGACATTAGTAAAGGCCTGTTCGGTAGCGCGGTATAAAGTTAGGGGATTTTAAGATTTGTAGTATTCGGGTCGCAGTAAGCATACTGCTTTAGGGTGTATTCCATTCGCCTTTTTTAGGGTCTTTTCACCGGGTTTTAAATACTTTGGGTAAAAAGGTCGTACAGACCAACTTTCACCGGGTTATAGCCTTAGCGTTCAAGCAGTTTGGTATTCTAGTGAAAATGTTGGTAAAAATCGTATTCTATATAACTTTCATGAAATCCGTGAGCATATAGCGATAAATCTACTAGTTGATAGCCCAAACAATTGCAAATGCCTTTATAGTCGAAAAGGCCTATTAACGTATTAATTTGTATAGTTATAACCCCCTATAGCTATTATTCTAGCTATAGATTTAGATTGTCTATCGATTGTAGTAAAAGAATAAAAGTTTTTAATGTACTTAAATCGTATAAAACGGTCGATAAATATCGATCTATATACCTAATTTTATCTATCCTTTTTTATAACCGCTAATATTAGTCTCCTAGCCGTCCGCTATAGCCTCTCAAAACTCGATTATATATACCTCCTCCTCTAGTGCCTCCCAATCCTTTATATAGTCGAGTATTACTAGTACTAGTTAAGTTAAGCCTTCGTCTATTTAATCCTCTACCCCTTCTACTCCTTTTACTTCTATTAAGAAGGGTAAGGGTAAAGCTAGCGTCCTAGAGATTCGATAAACCCCGGCTTAAGAAGAGGTTGCCCTTAAGGTTCTTGCTAAAGCTATTACTAATAGCGGCGTATCGCAAAATAGTTTTAAAGAAAGTACGTATTAACTAATTGTATATCGGCTCGCTACGAAGGGTATTACCTTCACCGTTATATAAGTTTGCAATAAATATAGAACCTTTAAGATGAAGTAACGGCTTTAGGACTTTATCCGTTCGTAGTCGGGGTTCGGTTGTAATAATAATATAGGCGTAATTACGGCGCCGCTAAACGTTTGGGATAATTTAATTATTATTAATTTTATTAAAAATATTCGTTTGGGTAAGGATTTACTAATAGAGCAATATTCTAAAGGAATACCCTAAGACTTCCTAGTTCAAGTACGCCGTCCTCCCCTACTTCGAATTTATAGAATGCGTCTTCAAAAGTAATTAAAGTACTATTAGTACGAATACAGTTGCCCTATTTAAGTTACTAATCGACCTTACCTTATTCGAAGAAAATAGTAACGATAAGGAAGTTATTATACAAATCGAGGACGAAGATAATAATAATAATGACGATAACGAAGACTCTTTACCGATTCCCTACTATACCCGTAGTATTCAAAAAAAATCATCGGCCTCCTTTAGTATTGATTCGAAGAAAAAGAAAAGGGTAAATTATAACGAGATTATCCTCGAGGGTATATTAGCGGTTGCCGTAGCTATTACGTCTAATAGGGGCTCGAAGTAGTTTGCGACTACAATAGAGATTTTCAATAAGGATTAGAACGCTATTGTATTTGAAAATATTACTAAAGAAGCTCAAAAGAGGTATATTACGGGCTAGGTGCATATGCTAACTCCGAGATACTACTAAAAGGTAGAACGTAATTCCACTTGCCAATGGAATTCGGATGTGTATACTATATACCCCGTGACACTACCTCCTCTTTAAAGCGGATTTTACATCTAAGAGAAGGTATTGCCTATATAGCACTACTTGAAAGCGTGGCTTTTTAATGGGGGATCTGGAACTATATCGGTCTCACCGTTGCATTTGTCTTCTGAGTACCTCCTGTCTTCCTACGGTATTGCTACCAAGTCCTAACTTTAGGGACCGAGCGCCGTGGTTGGAGTTATACGCTTGAAAACCGGTCTGCGATATCCTCTTACGAGGAATTGAACCCTTGACCTCCCTACTATTTTAGTGGAATTAACTATTACGGGCTAGGTGCACATACTAATTCCGAGATACTACTAAAAGGTAGAATGTAATTCCACTTGCTAATGGAATTCGGATGTGTATACTATATACCCCGTGATACTACTATTACGGGTAAAGGGTAGATGGTAGATGTGATTATACGTAATTGTACGAAGGAGAAAGGGAGAGAGTATAGACGAGTGCTTAGAAGATTGGCCTTATAAGGGCGGCTAGCGGTAGACCCGATATAGGTCCCTAGCGGGCTGCTATTAGCTAGTCGTTTAATAGCGATAATAGTCTTAAAAATTATTGTACGCTAATATAAGATACGTGAGCGAATATATATAATATAGACTAGCCTTATAATATTTCCCCCGATTAAAAGAAGTTATATAGTTGATTAATATTATATAAAATAATAGAAATCCTTATTAAACGAATAATTTGCCTTCGAAATACTTTTATAGCCGCCGCTACCGTATACTACGGTGACCTCCGTTATAGGATTAGAACTTCCTACTCCGCCTCCGGTCCTCCGTATCCTTTAGCCGGGGCTTCCGCTCTTACGGCCGGCTTTTTCCTCCTTCTAGCCTTCTTTAGTAGCCATTTCCACTTCTTCTCCGCCGCCGCCTAATTTAAGGGGTATAATTCCTCTAAGTATACTTCGTAGAATTTCCGAATTTTATTAGGGATTATAACTATATTAGTATATAGTTATTATAATAGTGGGTAAGGGGGTACTTAGACGATGTAATATTCCTACTAGCCTTTTTCATTCTTCTAATATTTATTAAATTTCTTAAAATTATATTCGACCGAATCCTCCCTATTATTAATCTTCCTTATAACCCGATTATAATTTATACGAACGTTTCATTCTTTTACAGCTATTTGTTTTGGGATACCGACTTCGTCCTATAGTTTTACTTTATTAATATAGAAGGTTAGATTATACTTTATATTAATTAGGAATTTAAATATAATTTTGTAATTATCCGTTTTGAGGATTTCGAAAGGACTTTTAAATAGGGGCGTAAATTTGGCGTACAGGCGATTAATTTTGAAATTTTTTATATTAAATAGGACTTTATCTCCTATTTTATACTTCGGGGTATTCAATTGGCGAATATTAGCGTTATCTTTATATTATTATTGAATACGCTTTATTTAGGCTATAACGTAATTTAAAACCTCTTTAAAGCGATTAGCGATTTCGTTAGCCTTAAAATACTTTACTTATTACTATATAAATATATTTGGAGGGTAGGGTTTAATTAGTTCGACGCCTATTCGAGGGTAGAAATTATAATTGGCGAAAAAAGGGGAAATATTAATAGTTTTAGAAATTAGATTATTATTAGCGAATTTTGCAATTAGTAATTAGTTTACTTAGTTATTTTATACTTAATTAATATAAAGGCGGAAGTACTTTTCTATTTCCGTATTAATATATTCGGTTTAATTATTAGTAGTTAAGTAGAATACAGAGGAGAGCTTGAGAATTACCTCTAAGCGAGAAAATAGCGCCCTTTAGAATTGTAAGATAAATTAGGAGCCGCGGTTAGAAATAATAGAATCTAGTAGTCTATAAATATTGTAAACCTTTTCGATAAAATAATCTGCTAGTTCTTCGGCCGTAAGGTTAATAATAGGGATAAAATATCGTATCTTAATTAAGCGGTTAATAATAACGGTAATATATTTGAATTCCTATTTGTAATATATATAGGGTATTAATAGAGTAATATAGTTTACCGAAATATCCTTCTACAGTACGAATAGTATTACTAACGGCTTTAAAAAATTATAGGGGGCGTATCGTAATAGTTTAAACTTAATATATATTAGATAAACCTTATAGTAGGCTTTAACGGTAGTATATATCCTTAATTAGAAGAAAGATTATAAGAATAACGAATAGGTTTTTTCGCGACCCGGATATTTAATTGAAAGTAAATTATAAACGCGGCGGAGGAGTTGTAGTTGAAGTTCAGTATTTATAAAGTCGATGAAAACGGCGCTACGACGGTATACCCGTCTTTAGATTACTTTATATTCGGCGAAGGATACCTTTTTTATTTAATCTTTAATTTTTTTAAATTACGCCTTCCGATTGGGGTTTAATAGATAGGCTATAATATTTTGTAAAAAGATTAACTTTTTATAGCTTTCTATAATTAAATCGTCGGTAGATTTCTTATTTATAATTTCTAATTCGTAAATATATTTAGTATTAACGTCGACCTCCTCTTCCCCGTCTTTTAGAATAAATATTCTATTAACGAAGATATTATAATTAAATAAGACTTTATTCTTAGTTAATAGCCGTTCGTCTACTTCGTCTTTAGGTAAATCTTTTAGTTTTCAATTTAGGGCGTTGGGGCGTATTTATAGCGAACCCGGCCGATATTTAATTATAAAGTTAAATCGAGAGAAGAATTAAGATTATTATATATAACGGGGGGTAAATTATTTATTAATAGTAAAAATCTTTAAACTTTTATAATTTATAAGGACTTCGAAAGGTTTTTATACTCCCTTTAATTTAAGGCGCTACTCTTTTAAGGCTTTAATAATTACTAATAATTCTTTATTATAAATATTGTAATTGTATTCGGCCGAGGAATATTATTAATTAAAGTAAGCGATAGGACGGAATATACCTTTTTCGTTGTATTATAATAAGGTACCGCTATAGGCTTAATTAGAAGTATTTATTTCGACGACGGTCTATTTCGACTAATTATAGATATAAAGTATAGGGCTATTACTAAAGGCCTTCTTAAAGGCCTCGAAAGACTTTTAGTATTACTCGGTCTAGTATTAATCTACGACTATTCTTTTAATTAATTCGTATAGCGGGCCGGTAATAATTAAGAAATACTTAATAAAACGATAATAGAAATTAGTAAAGCCTAAGAAGCGTTGTAATGCCCTTTTAGAATTTGGAATTTCCTACGTAGTAATTATAAAGACTTTTTCGGGGTCTATTTCGAAACCTCTTAGGGTAATGATAAGACCTAAATACTTCGTACGGGTAATATAGAATTTGTATTTATCGATATCGATTTAGAAATTTACTTTAATTATCCGTTATAAGATTTCCCTAACGTACTTTTCGTATTCTTCTTCGTTATCCGAATAAATTAGGACGTCGTCGAAGTACGTAATAGTATAAATATCGAGGATATTATATAATATATTATTAATATAATTCTAAAAAGTATTTAATACACCTTATAAATTAAACGGGTATATAATAAATTCGTAGAGATTAAATCGGGTAATAAAAGCCGTTAATTATTCGTAGCCCTTTTTAATACGTATTTTATTAAATATTATTATAATATTGAATTTAGTAAAGATTTTAGCCTTATAAATAGCGTCGAAGGTCTCTTTAATTAGCAGTAATAAGTATTAGGTCTTTATTATTATATTATTAATACTATAGTAATTTACGTAAATACGGATATTATTACCCGGCTTTTTAATTAATAAGATAGGCGAAGCGGCTGTAAATTGTAATAGGCGGATGAATTTCTTCCTTAAATTATCGTCGATTTACTTTTTAATTATAACGGTTTTAATAGGCAATATTTATCGCAATTATACATTAAGAGGCATTTCGCCCGGTTTAAACTCGATTTTATAGTCGTACGAATAGTATAGAGGGATTTTATTTACTAAAAAGGGGAGAAAAACTATTATTTTATCGATATAGTAACGGCCTTTTAACTTCTTTAAAATTTCGAGAATTTCGTCTTTAATTTTTATAGGACGATTTACTTTATCGAAGAATTTCTTTACATCCTCCTTAAAAATCTTAATTAAATATATTCGTCGGATTATCTCCTCGTAGAATAGTACGTCTTCGTCGAAATTTCCGGTAAAGTAAATAGCCTTAATTAAAATTACAGTTTTACGGGAATTTTCTAATATATAAACGCTAGCTATTTTATTAATAAAATTATAAAGAATAGGGGGAAGACTTTCCTTATACTATTAACTATTACTTTTTATAATATTATTAATTATTTCTTCAATTAGTTCTATATTTTAGATTTCTACTATAATTACTAACTTTTCGATTTAAGTATAATTTATAACGTACGGCTATAATTATTGCAATTCGTAGACGTAATTAAATATAATTGCATTGAATTTCCTAATATCGTTGGGGTTAAGGTTATAATTGAAATTATAATAACGGCGGGGGGCGTAAAGGCGTTTTATACCCGTAGAGACGTAATAATTATTAAATTAAATATAAAATTTATAGAGTGTAGGGTTTTTAATTTTAATAAGAAGAACAGCTATACCGGTAATACCGATCTTTAATTCGGCTCTCTTAATTATTAGCACTTTAACAGGGGTAGAGATAATTCGGTAATTAGTCTTAAAGTCGATTTTAGTTATAATTAAAAATAGTTCCGCGATCGAAAACTTTAGAACGGGTTTAATAATAACGGGTTTTAAAGTAGGCTTAATTTTAAGGATAGGAGAAGGTTTTAAAGCGGGCTCGGCGATAGCGGGTTTTAGAACAGGCTCAATTTTAAGGATAGGAAAGGGCTTTAAAATAAATATTAGTTAGGAGGTAGCCTTCTTTCGAATAAAAGCCGTAGAAATTTTATTAATAAGAGTTTTAAGGGCCGCAATTTGCTTTTTAAAAAGATTTAGGGGTAAATAGTAACCGCAATAAATAGGGTTATTAAAGCGCATTTTATAATATTCGTAATCAATTTCGGGCTTATAGTATTATATTTATAGGAAACTTAAAATAATTAGGTAGTTCTTAGAGATATTATAAATTAAAAAAGTAAGGGTTTTATTATAATAGCCGATACAGAGCTTAGCTATTACTCCTTTAGAAATAATACCTTTAACTACTCTATTAGCGAAAATTAATTTCTTTAATCGAAGGAGGCGAAAGTAAAGGAGGTTGTATTTAACGATAAACGAATAATTAATAAAGGCGAAAGCGGAATAATTAGTATTAATAAAAGAAATATAATAATTTTTGCGTAAACTAATTATAATATAAAAAGATAAGAGTATTAAATTTGGCGAAGTAAAACTATTTAAAAATTAAATCTTAATTTCTTCTAAAATTTTTAATTTAGAAGAATTTAAAATTCGTTTCCAAAATAAAGATAACCAATAAGGCCTCTATACGCAATTAGGTATAGAAGTTACTCGTTTTCCGAATTATTATAGTATTCGCCGTTAATAACAGGTTCTATAAGAACTACTATAATAATAAAGGTAGTATCGGCGGTACAAACTTCTTCCTAACCGCTACGGCTATAACAATTCTTACCCTTACCCTTACTTTTATTTTTTTTACCCTTTTCGTATTAAGGGCCTTAAGAATTATAATTAATAGAAGTAGTATACTTACAGGCGATATAATTAAGCTTAGTACAATAGCAGTAGAGACTATCGTAAGAGTATTAATCGAAAACGTTTTTATAAATAAAAACGGCGAGGTCGATAGCGTTAAGATTTATTTTATTACTACTTTAGCTAATAAGGAGATTATTAATATTACGGGAATTAGTAGTACTACTAGAAATACTATTACTATTACTACTACTATTAGGGTTTAAAAGGCTAGTACTTAGAATATAGGCGTTTATTTTATAACGATAATTAGTATCTTCGAAGTTATTAATGTCACAGGATTAGCCGTAACTGCCTTACACACGCACAGCTCCTGCTATAGGCAGTTGAGCCTCGTACCGTACCATTACTACTATTAGCCAATAGCACATCACGTACGTATATACGTACGACTAGTCTAAGCTCTAAGTATAGCCTTCGTACTATACTCTATATCGCTAGACCTACGCACACCTCTCTTTCCCTTTCTTCGTATAATTACGTATATCCAAACTACCCCCTACCTTTGGCCTTACCCTATAATAATTAATTATACTTACTATTACGCTATAAACGTACAACCTTATTTATTTTATTATCGCCGCCGTCGTAAAATTCTCCGACGTACCCGCAATTATCGTACTACAACAATCCTAATCGTATTATACCAATAGATTCGACCTTTAAAGCCGACTATTAATACTACCACATCGCACCGCAATCGTAATAACGCCTATAAGGTAGCGCCTATCCAATTTAATTATAAAATAACAACTTTTCTCCTTATTAATCGAATTAATCAATATCGTCCGTTACCGACGTAGATATTACAATTTCTACTATCGGCTCGATCATCGACCCCTCTAACGAATAACTCTTCGAAAATATTACAAAATTATTTAATAGTAGCCTTAATCCTAATGCTATAATTAAATAAGGCGACCTCAATACCGCCTTTAAACTTACTAACTACCGTGCCTTCCTATACGTTATTACCGCCCTCACCTAATTTATTAATTAAAATATTATTACAACGAACTCCTTTATCGTAATCGCTAATAATGTATTCGCTAATAATATAATATAATTAGTAAAGTAAAATGTAATTATTTCCGACCTTAATAACAAAATCGCCCTTTTCGAAAAGTAATTCACTATTACCCAAAATAAATTTACTAATACTACATCCGAGCTCGCTATTACTAACGAAACTAATAACCAATTAAAAAAGAATTATACTGCTAACCTTCGTAAGAAAAACATTACTATTAAAGAGTTTAAAAAATCCCTCCGTCAATATATAGACCCAATAGACCTAAACCCTTCTAAATCTACCGATCCGCCTAAATTTAACCTAGAATTAAATAATAATAACGCTAATATTATATTTACCCCTAAATCGAGGACTAATAAAGACCCCGAGGCCTATACCGGCGAAAGTAGTACTACTATTAAATATATTGAATTTTATTACACTTAACGTACGAAGATCGAATTTTATTAGTTCTAAAATACCTAATATTTCGGTTAAAACGAATATTATAAATTTATATAAGTCCTTTTCTACTTAGAAGGCCCCGCCTTTTATACTATATCTCCCTAAATTATACTAATATTAAAGGAAGCCGATAAAGAGAAGTAAAAATAGAAGATTAGCGAACTCTTACTCGCTTTCCTCAATATTAAATACGACTATATAAACCTTATTCTCGAATTACGTCGTAACTTCAAAACCCTAAAAATAAATAAAGGTTAAAAGTAATTTAATTTCGAGGACAAATTTATTACCCTTATCGACTATTACAATCTAAACGACTCTATAAAGACTTATTACTTAAAAATAAAGGTCACCGACAATATCTATAACGCTATTACTTATTAATAAAAATTCCCTGCCCTTAACAACTATAATAAATAATTTACCCTATACTATACCTTCGGTACTAATTTCGAAGACTGTAACTAATGCAATAAGACCGCCGTCTTATTTTATAAGAATAATTCCAATAGCTCTGACTCTAATAATAATAATACTAATTCTGCTTTTAAATATACTATTAACCAAAGTAGTAATGCTATAGATTTAGACGTTATATCCGCCCTCGACATCTCTCTAATACATATAATCGATAAAGTTATTATTAACTACCGCGTATAAAATAATCTATATAAACGTTACGCTAAACCTAACTATTAGGCTATCGACTACTATAATAATATTAATACCGGCATTTCTAAATTTAAGAAGGACTATAACTATCGCAATAACCGTAATCGCAATAGAAGAGGTAACAACACTAGTAATAATAATAAACCCGCTATAAGCTAGAACAGCTACAATAACAGCGCTCGCATTAATATTATAGGCATTAGAAATACCGCCGCCGCCGCCCCCGCTACTATAGCCGCCCTAACCGCTACTCCAACCGCCCCTACTACTAAATATAACGAGGGAAATACGCAACCTCCCCATTAAATCGTACGGAGAGGCCGTCGTCTATAATAGTAATAGAAGAGGAGAATATAAATTTAGATCTAGTAAACTTAAAAGTAATTTAATTAAAGAATTCTACTTTAAATAGTTATAATAATAATTCCATCTTTCTTTTTATTTATATTATTTATAAACCGCATAATTAACGAAATAAATATACCGCCTTAATTAATAATAAGTATTCAACACTCGCTTTTATCGACCGCAATTTTATTACTCGTTATACTATACCGCTACTAAAGCTCTCCAAGCCAAAGGCCTTATATCTAACCGACGGCGTCCCTAAGGACTTTATTACTTACTACTACGAAATTTATTTTCAAATCGGTTACTATACCGAAATAATCGTAATACTAGTATATAATCTAATAATAGACTACTTAGTAATTTTAGGCATACTATAGCTTAAGTTTTACAACCCCTTAATATTTTAATTAAACGGCTTAGTTATATTTACAAAGATATACGCTAGCCGTTATCTGCCCGCTAATTTATCTTTCTCCTTTCGTCGAATACTTAAAATTTAGGACTATATAAAATATTACGAGGTTGTATACCGAATTACCGCCCCTCCCGCTCTAGCAGTAGAAAATGAACTTGAAGACCTAATAATTATTAAGGACTTCGTGTTATAGGGCTGGTGCCCGTGGCTGATATACCTGGCAATTGCTAGGCGAGCCTAGTTTATAGACGGTCCGGTAGGGTGTACCCAATTAGGTGCTTTACCGTACCGGCAACCCCCTAGCCCGTACGTGCGCTCGTCCTTTAAAAGGACAGCTGGCCAGGCCTGCCCAATGGGTACTCCTTTCCCCTCTTTTCTTCCTCGTAGAACCTTATCGATTTATTAGGCTAATATTTGTGCTAATTGTACTATACCCCTTATATTAGGTTCTACCTCCTACCTGTATTAGCGGATAGACGGTTTTAAAGACGGATATCTTCTTTAGTAGATTTAAAGACGGAGTTAGTAGTTTAGAGCGCGGTATTGCAATATTTATTAATACTATAGTCGGACTTGCGGATATAGATATAGACGATATCGGGGTTAAAGAATTCTATAATTCCTAAGACGGCGGCGAATAATAAAAAGACGGTAGCAGTATTGTAAAGGGCTTCCTTAGGGCATTCAATAGTAGTACTATTCTCTACAATTATATTAAGTCCCTTCTCTTTAATTCTAATCCCAATCCTATCCTCGCTCTGCGTTTGGACTTTAGCTTTGTGGACTCTACTTTTATTATTACTATTAATAGAGCTACGGGCGCGACTAATACCCTAATTACTAGTGTTTTTACTAATTATAATAATAGTTATAGCACTCCTTATAAACGAAAGCCCTTCGAATTTCCTAAGTAGAACGGGTAGCTCTATACCTTCTTCTTCTATTATAATAAATTTATTAAGGCGTATAATACCGATATTAAGGCAGGTTTATATATTAATTGTAACGCTGTTTAGTACGAAATTTTTAATATTTTTCCCGATAATAAGTAATTCTAATTCGAAGGCTTTTAAATTAGTAAAACAGCCTACGGAGAAGAAGACCCTATTACTTTCCTCGACTAAATTTAAATTATTTTCGACTCGTATTAGAATTGGGATACCGCTTTCGATAAATTAATTCGCTTACGTTAGAAAGACGGAGAGCCGTTCGTTACCTTCCTAACTATATTCGATAATAAGATATTAAAGATTAGTAATTATAATTAGGAAAGCCTTATTAAATTAGCTTATTTCTATTATATTATTAATCGGAAGTTTTACAATAAGCTTTTTATAGTCGAATTCTCTGAAAATTATTATACTTGTATTACCTAGATGTAATATTATATTTCTAATTATAAGTAGACTATTGAATTTAAAGAGGACTATTGCAAATACCTTTATAATTAAAAGGGCCGCTTTTAGAGTAGTAGTATTTACCTTCCTACTTCTAATATTAATACTTAGCGGTCCGGTATTTAGTATTAGTAGTTCTAAATTTAATTTTCTTCCTCTTTTTCTAATAATTACCCCTTTAATTATAACGGCGATATTATTATAGGATCTACTTGCGTCGGCGCGAATAAAGGTCGTAGTAATCGAGGGCGAGGCGGTTTAAATTCGGCTATTTCTTCTAAGCGTATTAAATAGGTTTCTAAAAATAAATACTAGAAATATAAGGATAATAACCTTTATTTCCATTACGGAGCTTCGGGTTACCGGGTCGGTAATTGCCCTTATCTTCCTACGATTCTTCTTAATAATAATATTCGCATTTAAACTACTGCTACCGAAGTCCTTCCGCTTCTAGAAGAGGACGATAAATATAAATGTAATTCTACTTCCGAATAGGGAAAAGAGTAGTTCTGGAGCGAAATCGGGCCCCGGAGTTTAAAATAGACGTATTAAATAAAGTAGAAGAATTCAAATTAAAGTCGTAATTAGAGATAGAGCCTATATTAATTCTATTTATTGTTAATAACCGTAATTTATTCTACGTTTTTGTTAATAAGAGTTATTAATACTATATTGCGATTAGTAAAAAGGTTATTGAAGATTTACGGATTCCTATCGTCCCTATTAAGTCCTATCGTATTAAAGGAGTTTCTATTACTATAGAAGGCGCTACTATTTAAGGATTGGCCTATTTCCTAGCGGAAATTAATAGTTATGTTTATTCTATTTATATTTATATCGTTCTATTTCTAGAGTTCCCTATTATTTTAAATAAATTATAGTTTAAGGCGATGTGCGTTTATTCTATTCCTTACGAGAAGCGTTTGTATATAGGTATTACGGATTATTAAATTCCTTATATCGGGGATAAATAAATTTTAAATACGGAATTTATTAAGGATATTAAGTCCGCGATTTATGTATTGGCGATTACCTTCGTTGGCTAAATTTGTAAAATATAGAAGGAGTTTGGTAGTAGAGTAGTAGAAGAGGCTATATTTGTAGTTAATCTAAAAGACGTCGAAAAAGTATTCTAGTTAAAGAAGGTTTATACCGAAGAGTAATTTCGAAAGATAATTCTAAAGAAGTTCTATAACTTCCTCCTCTTATAGATAAAATAAAACGCTGATAAATGTAATCCTTATCGCCCCGGTATTGACTATAAGATTGAAATTAAAAAAGATAAAGACGGTAAGGAATTTCCGATTCCCTTTAGCCTCCTCTATAATATAATTTATAAAGAACTCTTAGTTTTAAAGAAAATTTTAAAGGACTTTTTAGATAAGGGATTTATTTGTATTAATAGTTCGGAGGTTAGAGCCCCTATATTATTCGTACAGAAGCCGGGAGGTAAACTCTATTTCTACTATAATTATTAGGCCTTTAATGCTATTATACGAGCGGACTACTACCCCCTCCCGCTTATTAATAAGATGTTCTATATTTTGAAGGGTATTAAGTAGTATATAAAAGTCGATATAGTATAGGCGTTCTATAAAATTCGTATAGTAATAAGCGAGGAATGGAAAACGGCTTTCCAAATATAATATGGGTTATTTAAATAGTTAGTAGTCCTTTTTAGGTTAATAGGCGTACTAATAATATTCTAACGGTATATTAATTATATTCTTTACAAATATTTCGACAAATTCTATATAGTATATATAAACAACGTCCTTATTTATACTTCGGGTACGAAGGAAGACTACGAAGCGAAGGTCCGTTTAGTATTATAAAAACTCTTCGAAATAGGGCTATACTTTAATTTTAATAAGTACGAATTCGCTATTAAGAAGGTTAAGTATTTTAGTTTTATTATTTATATTAGTATTAATATTTAAGCCGACCCTGAGAAGGTTAAAGCTATTTTCGAGTAACTTCTTCCTAATTTTTAAAAGGGCGTCCGGAACTTCTTCGGCTTCGTTAATTACTACTAAATATTTATATTATAGTTTTCTAAGGTCGTTGCGCTACTAATAGTATTAATTAATAAGGGTATAGTATTCGAATAGATTAAGGAATATAAAACCGCTTTCTAATTATTAAAGACCTTATTTACGTATATTCCAATTCTTACGGAATTCGATCCGGATAGGAAAACCTTTTTAGAGATAGATTATAGTAATTTTATACTAGGCGGGGTTATTTCGTAGGAAGTCGACGATTTTGGAAAGCGGGCGGTTATTAATTACTATTTATAGAAATTAAACGTTGCGGAATAGAATTACCCTATTTATAATAAGGAGATATTAGTAATTATTAATTATTTTAAATAGTAGTCTGCTGAATTCCGGAATTATAAATCTTTTACTATTTTTATTAATTATTATAATTTGGAATACTTTATAAAAATGTAGTACTTCTTTAAGTATTAGGCTCGTTAAGTAGAATATTTCTTTTAATTTAACTTTAATATTAAGTACTATCCGGGTAAGGAAAGGGTAGTTCCTAATATTTTATTTTAGTGGGAATAGAATATACTTACGGAATAGAATTAGGAGGCCTACGACCTATAGATAATCCCGGACTCCGCTTTTAAAATTTATATTCCGTTCTGTATTTTGGCTTCGCAAGTAGTCTGCGCTGGGAAGGAAGGTGTAAAAGTATTTGAAAATCCGGATTTGTAATAATTCTAGAATTAAATAGCTTTTAAAGATTTCCTTTATTAATAAGTTAAGATAGTAGTTTAGAATAACAAACGCTATCTCGATCCTTCTTTAAAATTTAAAATTTAAATTACTAATTATAATATTAATTCCTATAGTCGGCTTCGCTATTAAAGCCGTCTTTAGGTCCTCGGAGCCCCTATATACACCGAATCTAATTTTATTAACCTCTCGGACTAATTTTAATAGTTTAATATCCTTTATATAACCCTTATTTAGATTATTTACGATTCCTACGTTCTTAATTACCCCGGTAGAAAAGGTATTATCGCCGCTCTAATTAAGTATTTCTATTAACTACTTCTAAGCGCCTATATTCGTCAATTCTTCTGAAATTGCTATATTTGCAATTCGATTAAAATTTGGAGAGAATAGAAGAAGGGGTTTATACAATTATTATCGGTCCCGGATTAATTTAACCGAGAAATCTAAATGGATTTCATTACGGATTTCCCGGATTCCAACGGTAATACTTATCTTTAGGTTATTAAAGACCAATTTAATAAGAATATTATCCTTAAACTTATACCGTTTATAAAAGTAGAATTCTATATAGAGCGCTTCCTCTAATATTTTATTAAGTACTACGGTTTCCCTAGATCTATTATTAGTAATAGAGGTTTTAATTAGACTAGCCGTTTCTAAGCTAAATTTTGTAAGTTCTTTAATATTAAACGTCTCTTTAGTACGGCTTACTACCCTTAGATAGACGGAAGTCCTAAGTGTATAAATTAGGAAATTTATATTTATTTATAAACGGTTATTAATTACGTTTAAAATAATTAGGATAAGTGGTGCCCTATAGTGTAATTAGCTATTAATAGCCGTATTAATACTTTTATCGGTATAACGCCTTTTTTTGCTATTTACGGATACGACGCCGAACTCCCGATTTCTATAATTGAGGAGATCCGCCTAGAAGCTCCCCTTCTTTCCTCTGAGAAACGGGCTTATTAATTTATTAAAAAGTTATAATAAATTACGGATTTGTATTAAATTATTATAGTAGTAGCCGTTTAAGAATAAGAGAGGTTCGTTAATTAACGTTGTTAATTAGTTGAACGTTTTTAAGTCGGGGATAAAGTTTAATTTAATTTTAAGAATTACTCTACGGACCGCTTTAAGAAGAAATTCGATTAATTATACGTTAAATATACCGTTTTTAAAGTCCTTTCGCCTTATATAGTTAAGCTTTTTAGTCTTCTCTATATAGTATATAACGTCTTTTATATAGATCTACTACGCCGGATAATTATTGACCCCTTACCCGGCTAGGAAATTATTAACGATTAACCGTTAATTATAGAGGTCGAAGGTGAATTGGAGTTCTAAGTAGAAGAAATTCTTTATATTAATACTATTAGGAGATAAGAAGGTATTATTCGAGAAGTCCTAATTAAGTAGAAGGGTTATTATATTCTATTATAGGAACCCTTAGACGAATTCCGAGAAACGGTAGCTTTGGACCGGTTTAAAGAAAAGTATAGAGTAGTAGATATTAATAACGGACTAGTTAATTAATAGATTAAGAATTATCTTTAAGAAAGCGAAGATCTTATAAACGGATTAGGAATAGTCAATTACGGAGTTAAGAAATAGAAGGGATTAGTAAACGGTATTAGAAAAAGTTCAAAATTGACTAGGGCTAAGCCTTAAAACTACTAATTACTAATTAAATATTTTTTATTATATTATTGTTTAATAAGTCCTTTATAATTCTACTAATATTAAAATTATTAATATTAAAACGCCTAATATTATCCTTTCTACCGCTAGCCAAATTCTCGGGGGTTGTATTATAAGGGTTATAAGCGTTTTAAGGGCGGATATTCTCTAGTAAAACCGGGGGTAGTAGAAATAATAACGGGCGGACTCCGTCTAATAGACGAATACTAAAAAGTAGACGGACGGCGTCCTATTACTCGAATCCGCCGAACGGATTCGTAATTACAATACGAACCTTCTTATTAAAAGTACCGTCTTCCTTATTCTTTTAGCGGCGTTTAGTAGTTTTAAAGGCGGAAACCTCTCTTATAAAAGCAATAGCAGCGGCGGAAGTAGCGGCGTCGGTAGTAGCGGCTTTAGTAGTAGTAGTAGTATTATACTCCTTCTAGAACTCCTTTTCGCGCTTCTTAACGGCGAAGTTATTATTATAATAATTAATAAGCCGATCGAAACCGGCTTCGATAGCTAAATCTACTACCTATTTTACTTTTACTATATCGATTTTTAAAGTAGTTATCTTCTCCCTAAAATCTTTAACCTTAGCCGCTAATAAAGAAGTATCGCCGGATTAGACGGAAATAATAGAGGGCGCCGGTTTATAAGTAATAGCCGTATTAATTCTCTTCTAGGATTTGTTATAAAAGATAGGATTAATTGAATAAAGAACGGAATTAAATGAAGAACGGAGTTGAGAGATAACGAACGGAGGAGTAGTAAGATTTATATTAAGATAATTTCTTTTTCCTCTAGGAAAATAAGGTTGGGGAATAATTTAAAAGCTACGACGAAGAGGGTACGCTTAGGTCCCGGGATATATTTAATAGTATATTAGGCTGTAAAAGTTTTCTAAGCCTAGGCGGAAGTAGCCTTATAAACGATTTTGGCGTATTAATAAAGTATATAAGTAATAGCCGTATTATTAGCGGGGGGCGCGATATAGTTGTAATTATATGATAAATAGTATACGTATTAGGAAGGCTAAAGTATAAAAGCCTAGGCAATAGCGGCGGCGATCTCCTTATTAGTAATAATTTTATTAATGCTAATAGAATAGGCATTAGGCCGGGTTTATACCGGTTTAGGAATTTTAAGTTTTTTCGAAGCCGGAGTAGGAGTTTGAAGTAGTGGAGACGACGGCGGTAAAGACTGGCGCTATATTTACTGGAATTGTTGGAAAGCTAAGAATTGCTATATTATAGTAGCGTCGAAGGGTGGAACGGATATTTTAATTATAATTAGTCTACGATATAAATAAATTAGTAGGAGCGACGACGAGAGTAAGAATAACGAGCGGGAAGGAGTGAAAATAATAGAGATAATAAGGAGGACGGGAATTTGACGAGGAGGTAGCGGTTTGAAGGTATACTTACGGTTTAATATAATAATAGTTAAAAAAGGAAGAAGAAAAGGAGAGAGAGAGAGAAGGGGATTTTAAAAATAAATAGGATATGCGTGTAAGTAGAAAGGAGGTTTATTATTTAATATTTGGGATATACGTACAGAGTTACGCGTATATATTTAGCTATTTAATTGGAAGAGGAGAGGGGGGCTAATGTTATAGGGCTGGTGCCCGTAGCTAATATGCTTAGTAATTACTAGGCGAGCCCAGCTTATAGACGGTCCGGCAGGGTGTACCCAATTAGGTGCCTTGCTATACCGGTAACCCCCTAGCCCGTACGCGCGCTCGTCCCTTAAAAGGACAGCTGGCTAGGCCTACCCAATGGGCACTCCTTTCCCCTCTTTTCTTCCTCGTAGAACCTTATCGATTCATTAGGCTAGCATCTGTGCCAACTGTGCTGCACCCCTTACACTTCGACCCTAAGACCGCTAACCGCTTATTATCCGCCCAAAGGGCAAAACGTACTACGAAGCAACGGTTTACCCGGTTAGAGGCCTACAAAGCGCGCTCTAATACCCTGTTAATTATAAACCCTATCCTTAAAATTAAACCCGCGATCTACCGCCTCGTTACTAACTAATAGAAGTCTAACGTAGACTACTATATCCCTATCTATTACACCTATTACTCGAACGACCTAATTAACCTAATGGATATCAAAAATCTAATAACTACTAATTTCAATTAATTTTATAAAACCTATAAATTTCGGGCATTCCGTATATTATACGTAGAAATTTTATTAAAATTATCGAAGAGGCTAAAGTGGAGGAAGAAGCCTAGGCCAAAGAAGTAGAAGAAGGCATTCCAAAGCCTAAAGAATAAGGAGATAATAAAGGCGTCGTCGATAGAAGGGCAGGGATAGGATTAGAATAAATAGGAAATCTATTAACGAATTTATTAACCGAAGAAATAATATAAAAGATTATAAATAACAACGGCATTAAGTATAAGAAATTATTAAGTAAGCGCTTCTACTTCTAAATCGACGCCTATATTAGTAAAGGTTCTAAAATCGCCATCCGGGCCGCTAGGATCGCTAATAAGGTCTACTTTAACGGCAAATTAAACGAAGACTCCTAATAATACGAGGAGGCTATTAAAATCGTTAGAATTACTAAAGAAGACGCTACTAAATTCTATAAGAAGGCCGATAAACCCCCTAAAACTAACGTGTAAATTAAAGAGAAATTTCCTAACTAATATTAGAAGTATATCGACGTATTTAAACCTAAGAAAACTACGGTTATTCCCCCCTACCGCTCCTACAATTTCAAAATTAAATTGAAGCTAAGCGAATAAATACTATATACCAAATCTAGACCTTTTAACTCCGACGAACTAAACGTTATTAAAAAATAAATCGACGACAATTTTAAAATCGGCTTTATTTACCTATCTCAATTAGAGGCCGCCTCCTAAATCCTATTCGTAAAAAAGCTAAGTAGCGGAATCCAAATCTACGTAGATTATAAAAGTATTAATAATATTACTTTTAAAAGCCGTTACCCGCTTCCTTTAATTAAAGAAACCCTTAATACTATTTATAAAGTAAAGATCTTTACCAAACTTAATATTATCGCTACTTTTAACCGTATTTATATAATAAAAGGATACGAATAATTGACTGCCTTTATCACCTACTTTAACCTATTTAAATCCTTAGTCTATCCTTTTAAATTATAAAAAGCCCTAAGCGCTTTCCAAAACTATATTAATAATATCCTATATAATATCTTTAACGTATACGCAACCGCTTACCTCAATAATATCCTAATCTTTTCCGACAACAAGACGGACTACAAACGCTACGTCAACGACGTCCTTAACCGATTAGTTAAAGCGGACCTACAAGTCAATATTAATAAATACGAATTCTATACTAAGAAGACTAAATACTTTAGGCTAATTATTATACTTAAAGGCATCGAAATAGACCCCGAGAAGATTAAGGCTATTACCGACTAGTAACCCCCCACCTCTAAAAAATTCCTATAAAACTTCCTAAGCTTTACTAATTTCTACTAACGTTTTATTAAAGGATTTTCAATTATAGCCGCGCTTTTATACGACTTTATAAAGCGGAATGCTAAATAAGAATAGACTATAGCTTAGCAATCTACTTTCGAAATATTAAAAATAGCTTTTACTAGCGGACTTACCTTATATATCTATAATTAGTCTAAAAAGACTGTAATCGAAACCAATACTTCTAATTAGGTTTTTAGAAGAATACTCTCCTAATATAGTAGTAATAGAATACTCTACTCCGTAACCTACTTTTTAATAAAATATACTGCTATAGAATATAATTATAATATTTATAATAAGGAATTACTAATTATTATTAAAATATTAGAGGAATAGAGACTAGAGTTAGAAGGAATATAATAACTATTTAATATCGTTACGGATTATAAGAATTTAAAAACGTTTACTACTAATAAGTAGCTAACCCCCCGCTATATATACTAATTATAATTCTTATCCTACTTTAACTTTCTTATTCGTTATACCCTAAATTCGAAGAACCTTTAACCTAACGCTTTAAATAAAAAGCCTAAAGACGTACTATTAGATATAAAAGACTACTGCCTAAAAGCTAGGAATTGTAAACTAATCGACCCCGCCCGCTTCGAAGAAGGCTATTTCGAAACCCTATCGGCCGCGAACGTCGAAGAACTAAATATTAATAAAGAGGTCTTCCTACTAGTATTAAACGCCCTCGAAGAACCCGATAAATTTATAAATAATATTATCGAGGAGAGCTATACTTAATCTATACTAATGTAGAAAGTAATTGTTTACTTATAAGACCCCAACTATTCGGAATAATACCCCTATATTAAAAAAAAGCTAAAAGTAGCATTTGTAGAATATTCTACAATAAGAGGTAAGGTATATTACAAGGGAAGAATACTTATTAACCTAAATAATATAATTACTTACTTATAGCTAATCTATTACGCCTACTCTTCGCTAACGGCGGAATACCTTAATAAGGATAAAACCTAAATATAAATAAACGAATATTAATATTAATTAAATATAGTAAAGACTATAAGGGCTTATTATAAAAATTATTTAATTTATTCGAAAATTAAAGTATTATAAAGGGTTAAAGCAAATTACTTTAAACTAATACTAATCGCTTTTATCCCCTAGAAGGATATTTCTATCGATTATATCTCTCCCCCCTAAAAAGTCTATACCTAAGCCAAAAATTCAAATATATCGCCGTTGTAATAGACCGCCTAACCAAAATACAATATTATATTACTACTAAAACTATAGAGGCGGAGGAATTAGCCGATCGCTTTATTAATAGGATTTATACTTTATACGGCCTTCCTAATATTATAGTATTAGACCGCGGCTTCCAATTCGTATCCCTATTCTAAACTACTATTTATAAAAGACTAACTATTAAGAGGCTACTCAATTCTACTTTCTACCCTCAAACCAATACCTAAATAAAATGTATAAACGTAGAAATAGAGTAATATTTATAAATCTTCGTAAATTAGGCATAGACGGACTAAGTTAAATAATTACTGCTAGCGGAATTCGCTAGTAATAATATAGTTTTAGAAACTACAGGAATTACCCTATTCTTCGCCAACTACAATTTTCACCTACGGATAAGCATCGAACTATCCTCAATTACACCGTCCTAATTCTCCCCAACCTAGCAAAAGGAGTATTTAAAAGCTTACGAATTAATAATTTAATTCGAAGCCATCTAAAACTATATACGTACCTCAATAAAGAAGGCGCAAGACTGTTATAAGGCCAATACTAACGAAAAACGCTCTAATACGCTAAAATACTACCCTAGAGATCTAGTTGAAGCGCTTATTCCTTTAATTCTTTAAAGATTCCGTAAGGAAGGAATAAGTAATTCTGTCTACAGTGGTCCAAATGCATTTAATTGCGGAGCCCGTTTCCCAATTAGGAAATTTCGGAGTTCAGCCAAACTCGAGGCCCGTGCTTTTCGATTGCAATTGCGATTTCTCCATGGTTATTGCGTGCATTAAAGTGAAAGTAGTCGCAAAATGACCGTCTCTTCTTTCCGATCAATTTGGTACCATTTGCACGTTGTTGCGATAAGTGGTTGTTGAGGAAAATAGAAAAAGGGTATTTGGGAGCGAAGAGTAGTTGGGAACGAATATGAACGAAGGGTTCTAATTATATAAGTGGAAAAAACGAACCGTTTTACCAAGTTCAGTTATTAGCTCAATAGGTCTAATGGCTACTTCTATAATTAAAAGGTCGTGAGTTCGATTCTAATTGGAATCAAAATTTTATTTTAGAAAATATATAAATAAATCTATATAATAAATAAGAAATAAGTAAAAAGATAAGTGAGAACTTAGTAAAAAAAAAGAGGAATTTAGCAAAAAAGAGTTCAAGACTTATAA